>JAVJIF010003065.1:0-412368 GCA_038442645.1 Agave tequilana
TGCCGCAACACCTACAAGCCCTCGGACTCCCTATTCCCGTACACACCGCAGGCCCACCGGCTCGCAGAGGCCGCACCTCAAACATGAGCTCGCACCCAACTCAAACACCGAGTCCACACTAGGACCCAAACAATCACGAGCACACTTGCCCGTCTCCTCAAAGAACAAGAAAAGATCTTTGGTGATCACAACACTTTGATCACCTAAGCACTCTCACTACACACTCCTATAGGATGAATAGCTCAATGGATGCTCAAGTGTTGGTGTGAAAAAATAAGGATGTGAAAGGTGGAGGAAAACTCAAAGAATCTCTTTTAAACACTCTTGATAAAACTTTCCTTTGATAGGAAATATTAGCTCACTATTTTGTGGAGAAAAACTTCTGAAAAGAGTGGGAAAAACTGGCTCTAAAAACTTCTCTCTCCAAATCTTGTGGAAACAGTCCACAAACCCCCAATATATAGCTGTCAAAACTAGCCGTTGGGGCTTTGTCAGAACTGCCGTTCGACCCGTGCGGTCGACCGCCACCGGTCGGATTTTCTGACCGTTGGAGCCACGGTCGACCGCCTGGGTCGACCGACCCACTGGAGCTGAGAGTTCAACTCTCTGTCAGTCGACCCGTACGGTCGGCCGAACTTTCCAGAGAGCTTTGCTCTCTGGAGCGGTCGACCGGCCACGGTCGGCTGTCCTCCAGTACACAAGGCGTGCACGTTTGTGCACGTCGGTCGACCCGGTCCGTTCGGCCGACTTCCTGTATTAGTCGACTATAAAAGGTAGTAAGTCGACTTATACAAGCCTGAACATTTTTTAAGAATTAAAAGTTAGTCATTTTGGCTTAAATAAAATCCCATAAAATACTTAAAATATACAAAAATATTTAAACCAATATACTTTGATATACAAACATGCTTGCACAAAATCAAGGCATGTTTATAAAAGATTGGAATATTTTTGTAACTTGAAAATATTTGGCTCATGATAAAAACTTGTATTTTCCAAAACATATTTTCTAAACTTTGTTTTTTTCCAAAATATATTCAAATAAAAACTAGATATTTTGAACACATTAAGCAGGTGTGTATGGATATGATCCACTACACAAAATAATGAAACATCTAAGTTTTTGTCATAAAGCTCTAAACTTGGTTTTGGTTAAAGAATAAGTATATGAGAAACACCAAAAACTAACCTTGTATTTTTTCCAAAATGAAAAATCTTTTCTAAACTAATAAATCTTTTATGAAAACAATTCTATCAAGAGTGTGTTGTGCATGGTATACTTGAGCAATCCACCAACTATCTATCCTTTACATTTTTCTCTAAAAACAAAACAAAATCTTATACCTAGACACAAGTCTTGATCTTGAAGTCTTTCCTTGAAGTCTTCGCATCCTCTTGACTTGGTCCAAGCTTGATCCAAAGCTCCTTGGATCACACCGTGCTAGCTCCAAATCTTGACATTTTATCCTTTGTTGAAGCTATGCACTACTAAGATCTTGATAATGAATCTGTCACTAATTAACACAAATCATTAGTAAACATAACTTCATGAGTTGATCATCATCAAAACTAGGGTGATAGGCCTTTGGGCAACATATAGGACATATCAACATTCTTTTCTACCCTCGGATTCAGTAGTTACCTCAAGGGGGTTATCCCTTTGGACCATGTAGCACACGTTGGAAGCGGCACTTCCAACATCCGAGCCGCTCCCCCGCATAGTATTGTTCTTATTCGCCAAGGGAGATCAAAGAGTTCCATACTACAAAAGTCGAATCAATGTTAGAAATCCTAGATAAATATTCATCATTTAGGGTACTCTTCAAAGCATGAATGGCCTTTGTATTAGCCTCAATATTTTTGCCATTTAAACAATAAGAATCTTTAACAGTGGCAAAATAAACATGAATGCCTAGGGCTTTGAGGTACAAAGACATCTTAACCTTCCAAGTTTAGATGTTAAGAATGTCTAAGGTGGGAGGTGACATGAAATCCTGTGTGTGTACAAATATTGTGATTAGCTATAAAATGAGGATCTTTAACTCTAGGTTGTAAGACCCAAATCAAGAGCACTTAGCTCTGATACCAATTGTAATCACCTAGAGGGGGGTGAATAGGTGACTAGCTAATCTAATGGTCAATAATGCGGAATTAAAATTTATTTATGCAAACTAAAATTTCTTAAGCTAAACACCAAGTATAACACAAGAGTGTAGCCGGATTCCCTGTGAAGGGCTCTGGACTAACTCCTCAAGATTCCTTTAGATAAGAGTTGAGGTGCCGCGTTGGCTCTCTTGGTTGAATACAAGTGTTAGCAAACAATCCCCAAGCATATAATAATTAAGCACACAATATATCAAGCATACAAAGATAAAGACAATATGAGCATGCAAGATATAAACAAGAGATAGAGAGAGAGAGAGAGCAATCGCAAACACGGGAGATTTGTTTCGAGGTTCGAGCACACTTGCTCTACGTCCCCGCCGCCTTCAACACTTGAAGGATTTCCACTAAAATCGATCCCACCGGATCACTCGGTGCCGCAACACCTACAAGGCGAGTTCATACTTGAACTCCTTGGACTCTCTAGTCCCTTCACGTCGTTCCCGCAAGAACAAATACACCGCAGGCCCACTAGCTCGCCGAGGCCACACCTCTACAAAGAGTCCACACAAGAACTCTAAACACCGCGAACCCCGCAAGTCGCCTCCTCAAAACAAAGATGAAGTCTTTGGAGATCACAACACTTTGATCACCTAAAAACAATCTCACAACAACTCTCCTATAGGTAGATATAGCAATGGATAGCTCAAGTGTTTGTGAGAAAACTTGAATTGAATGTGGTGGTGAAAAACTCAAGAAAATCACTTTGAAAAACCTCTCCTTTTGAATGGAAGTATTTGGCTCTTAAACAAGTGGAGAAAACCTTTGAGATAGATAGGAAAAACTAGGATTAAAACTCTCCAAAAATCTTATCTAAAACAGCCCAAGAAGTCCCATTTTATAGGCCTCTCAAAAGTAGCCGTTACAACAGCCCCAGTCAGCAGTTCTGACTGCTGTCGTCGACCGGCCTGGTCGACCAACAACGGTCAGAATCTGACAGTTGGGCCAGCGGTCGACCGGCCTAGTCAACCGTGTCCTGGAACAAAGAGCAGACCTCTCTGCAGGTCGACCGGGGCTTTCCAGAGAGCAGAAGCTCTCTGGCGGTCGACCGGGTCGGTCGACCGCCCTCCAGCCAAACTGGCGTGCACGTTCTGTGCACGTCGGTCGATCGACTCGGTCGACCGACTCCTGTCTCGGTCGACCAGCCCGGTCAACCAGCAGAAGCCAGAACAGAAATGTTATAGGGATTAAAAACTTGGTATTTTTACTTAAATAAAATCCCATAAAATCTCTAAAATTCTACAAAAATAGGTTCAGTATAATACTTTGAAAACAAACATGTTTGAGTAAAATCAAACTATGTTACAAATATTTTGAACTATTTTTGTAACTTAGAAATTTTGGCATAAAACAAAATCTGTATTTTTCCAAAATAGATTTTTTTTCAAAACTTTTTCCAAATACAAAAACAAGATATTTTAACACTTTTTAAAGCATAGAGTGTATGGATATGATCCACTACACATACATGATAAAATATCTATGTTTTGACAATTTGCAATAAAATGTTTTTGGTTAAAAACACATGTATATATGAAGTCCAAAAACCAAACCGGTAATTTTCCAAATGAAAATTCTTTTATGAAAACACGAATAAATCTTGAGTGTATGTATATGTACTTGAGCAATCCACCACCTATTCTATCCTTTACATTTTATCTAAAACAAAATCTAACAAAACAAACCTAGACTCAAGTCTTCTCTTGAAGTCTTCACTTGAAGTCTTCTTCTCCTTCTTGACTTGGTCCAAACACGATCCAAAGAGCTAGACTCCTCTTGAGTACTTGATGTGGTCTTGATGCATAGGCTTTTGAATCAAACCGTGTTAGCTCCAAAACTTGACTTTAAATCTTTTGTTGAAGCGAAACACCAACTAAGATCTTGATCATAAATCTGAGACTAATTAAAACACATGATCATTAGTACTATAACTACATGAGTTGATCATCATCAAAACTAGAGTGATGGGCCTTTGGGCCAACACAATGATCAACACAAAAAAAATTAGAACTATATTTGAAAAAATACTTTTCTAAATCGAATACCAATTTTTTTGAAACTCATTTTTCCGAAAGACGTTTTTGAAAACGACAAAGAGAATAGTTTTTGAAGTCTTTTCAAAAAACTCATGAGGATAGGAATGAAATGTGTATGAGTCAATCTCAAGAGCTATCAACCTATATCATTTTGATTTTAACAAACTACTATAATCCTATCTAAAATGCAAAAAAAAAACAAAATACATATCTTATATAGTCTTCTCTTGCAATCTTGATCCTTGAGCTCGTCTGTGTGCTTAGGCTTTGGAATCAACATGTTTATGGCTTCAAAATGTGTGAGTCTTTTGTTGAAGCCAAGATGCAACAATGAATTAATCTGAACTTGGTTAAACAAAATTATTAGAAATATAATTACATATGTTTTGTTATCATCAAACTAGGCTAATGGCCTTTGGGCAACAACCTCCCCCTTTTTGATGATGACAAAACAATGGAGTTATCACAAATAATTTAGGAAGAGACTTCAAGCGAAGCTCCCCCTAAACACATGCATATACCAAATGTGACATATACGCAAGATGCATCAATAATAGCATATGAATAAGATATATCAAGTTAAGCTCTATGCAACCCATCTATGCATACAAAGAATACATATTTACAAAAGTGTATACACAAACGATTTCCTCCAACCACCAATATCGCCAACCTTCACCAAATATGGTAAATGGATGGTGCACAATAGGATACACAAGAACAAAAACACACCACATACCACACATTAAAGATATGTATCAAATAGCAACCACAAAAGAGATACATAACTTCCAAAAGGCAATGATATCATAAAAGATAATCCATACATAGGTTCATGCCAATAACAAAACAAGTTCCACACCACAAAATACATGTCCAACAAATACTACATGTCCAAAACACAAATACTACAAGTTCAATAAAATAGTACATAAATATAAACTTGAAATCAAAAACCCCTAATGATAACTCCAAATCTCTCTCCCCCTTTTTTGTCATCAACACAAAAGGGTTCACTCTTCCTGAAAGTCTGGATCTTCAAGAGGAGCCGGTGCCTCAAAAGGAGCTAGAGGAGGTACCCAAGAAGCAAGTGGAGGACCCGAAATAGGAAGAGGTTGCGCGTAGCTGCTCGAAAGAGGAACGGCCAAGCGTGCCTACCATAACTCTCATCGACACAAGTCTGAAAGTAACGAATGGATGAACAGATATAAGTCAAGTCGTTCTGAAATTCATGTTGAATCCTTTCAAGATGAGCAGTAATCTTCAGATCATGTTATCAAAGTTTAGCGGAGAGAGCAGTATAGGGGTCAACAGGGACTGAGGAGGATCCAGGAGTAACAACTGAAAGATAGGAGGGGGTGAGGAGCAGGAGCACGCTCCCTAACATGCATCCTCTTGAGGAGTGTACTGTTGATGTCAATGGATGGTTCAATGGATCGTTCAGCATATATGTCAATTTTTAACAGCTTGAGTAGTCGGTGATGAGCATCCCAAAAGGTAAGTACCGATTTGGGATCAAAAAGTGCTCAGAAAGCATGAAGTTTAATGATGAGCTTCGGGATTTGACTCTAATGCCTTTCAGAAGACAATAGATCAAGAGAGGAATAGATTTTTGGGCATGACTATATTCTCCTGGTTTTGATAGGAGATTATAGAACACTATCTTAGGCAGGACTTGGGCGGTGAGTATATATTACTTCACCTCTTCGTTCCTAATTAAGGCCGGTTCTCATCATCTTGGAGTAATAGAGAGACCATGAGGGCAGACTCACCTTCAGGATACTCAAAATTATTTAAATCAACATTATATATGTACACCCTCACAAGAAAGGTGTAGCAGACGAACAACTTTATCTAAAGAAATGTTGATATCCTTACCCAGACTCTAAATCTGATATGATTATTTTAAAAAGACAGATTAGAGTAGAAGTAATGGAAAAGCTTATGGTGGACTGGTTCCTTGATGGTGACTAAATATTCTAAAGAGCTGGTGTTCAAGATTTGTGCAAGATTTTAAGTTCTCGAAGTTAGTAGCACTACCGTCCTGCCTGAATCACATGCTTATTGTGGATAATTGAAAATCTATGTGATGCATTTTGAGAAATAAAGAGGATAAGGTGGATTCAGGTTGTTTCCCCTTTCAGTTCTAGATGTCTTAGACATGGTAATGAAAAGATAATAAGACACATTTGGCATGAATTTGAGAGAATATGAAGATCAAAATAGAAACAAGAAATATTAAGAAAGCTAGGGTTTTTACCTTGAAAGATCTGAAATTTCCACTTGGAAATCAAGAAACCAGGAGAGGAAAAGTTAAATCCAACAAATTTTAGGGAAGATCTAGAGTTTAGAGGTGATTTAGGAGAGAAGGGATGAAGGGAAAAAGGGAGGAGGAAGAGAGAAATAAGAAAGAGTTTGAGAAATTAGGACTTAAAATGGGCAAAACACAACCAACCCGACTCGCAGTCGACCGGGCGGTCGACTGGGCCTAACCGAGAGAGCAACTCTATTACAGTCGGTCGACTAGCTTAAGACCCAAAATTTTTTTTTTATTCCAAGTTACCTCGGTCGACCACTCAGTCGACCGGGCCTATTTCAGGCCAACTCGGTCGATCGGAACAACCCAAAAGCAGATATTGAAAAGATGAAATAAGGGGTTTTGAAACACATATTTTTAACTAAGATATTTTTATACATAAAACAGAGATGTAATACCACAAATCTTATAGGCATGAAAAATACAAGGACATGATATCAAAATACTTTTTATCATATTTAAAACTAAATTTTGCAATAATAAACTCATATATTAAGCAATTAAATTCAAGATATTGAAGCCGAATACCCTCAACGGGTTCTGAACTTCTCGTCATTCCTCTAGATAAGAGTTGAGGCACGTAATTGCTATCTTGATATATTGTTTAAAAATGATTTAAATAGGATACCCAACCATAAAATAGATATACATACAAATATATATATACATGTATGTGAACAAATAAATCAACTTTTGTTATGGGTAAACACTATAAACATGGGAAAACAATTCATGGGTTAGCATATAGATCAAAAGCAAAGTCAAAAGACTAGCTTAGGTAAGCAAGCCAAATAAAAATCATGTATACACAAACTATAACATATTAACAACATAAAAAACTAGCTATTTTTATGCATATATAGATCTAGTTAGAATTGAAATTTTCAATGGAGATGTTATCAAACCATAGGCTATCTTCAAAATAGGTGTCTCTTGATAGCGATGCAATACTTTGGTTGATTCTTTCATTTGAGTTACAATGCATCCACCACCAAGGCACCATCTCCCCCTATGTCTTGGAGGAGGACACACACCTACATCAATCAAGTTGGGTGTGTGCTTTGTGTTTCATGTCAGAAAATTGAAAATAATGAATCGTAAAAATTTTTTTGAATCAATGAAAGATTACAATGAATCAATACTTTTATTACAAAAGAGAGAGATATTCAAACTCAAATCTCCTTTTTGTTTAATGATGGGTTCTTGATGTAGCGGTGGAAAGTGATTCTTATTTTCTATTGACCGGTGAACGTTAATGTCTTCTGGGAATCTTCTCTTCAGATTACGCATGGAGTAGCACAGCTCCTATCCAAATAGAATCTCGAAGAGACTTGAGGCAAAAACTTGAACTCAGCAAGTTGGCAGAAGAGTTGAACTCCTTTGTATTCCTCACCTGACGATTCTAATCAAACTTCTCCCAATTCGATCTTTTTCTTCCGATGAATTCAATTCACGCACCTTCTCAATATCCAACTAAGCTATTTATAGGGGTTTCAGGGGTAAAACCGTTCCCTAAGAACCCTCCATAATTGGGGTTAACTCCCCTCATTACATGGGCAGTAATTGACCCAGTAATGAGGGCAATTATAATACGCAGGGATTCTCTGTAGTTGAAACGCGGGCTTCGAGTCTCGCATTTTGAAAATACATAGATGCTGAGACGCGGGCTTCAAGCTCTGCGTCTTGGCCATTGCGGTGATGTTAAGACGCGGATTTCGACCCTTGCGTTTTAGTACTGGCAGTGATGCTGAGGCGCAGTCTTCAAGCTCTGCGTCTTAGCCATTGCAGTGATGTTATGATGCGGGCTTCAAGCTTGGCTATTACTGTAGGCTGTCTAAAAATCACTAAAAGACAAGCCATTGAAAAGCAGAATTCCAAGTTCTAGATGCAAAGCTAATTTTGGCCGCGTCTTAGCATCAAGGCGCGAGGGTCGAAACCCGCGTCACAGCAGTACTAAGGCGCGAGGGTCGAAACCCGCGTCACAGCCGCACCAAGGCGCGTGGGTCGAAACTCGCGTCACAGCCGCACCAAGGCGCGAGGGTCGAAACCCGTGTCACAGCCGCACCAAGGCGCGTGGGTCGAAACCCGCGTCTCAGCAGTACCAAGGCGCGAGGGTCAAAACCCGCGTCTCAGTTGTAACCATCCCAGTTATAGGGTCAATCACGGCCCACATAATGGGGAAAGTTAGCCCCCATTACGGAGTATTTTTAGGAGGCACGTACGCCCCTGAAACCTCTATAAATAGCCCCATTGCTATGAAGAAGGGGTCGTATTTTTTGGGAGAAAAGAACTCTGAGAGAAAGGAGAGAGAGTCCAACCCTTCAGAAAACTTGCTGTGTTCAAGTTAGTCTTTGCCGACAATCTCTTTGAGAGTTTTGGTCGACAGAGCTGTGTTACTCCGTCAACCACCCGAAGAGAAGAGCCCCGAAAGATCTCAACGTTCACCCGGTCAACGGAGAACAAGGTTCACTCTCCACCGCCACTTGAAGAATCCAGCCTTAAACAAAGGGTGGATTGAAGACTCAACATCCTCCCTTCCTTGTAGTCAGAAAAACTGTTTTGTTGTAATCTTTCAATTGATCCAAGGAAATTTTACAGCGAATCCTCTTTCGAATTCCGTGCGCGTACAAGAGATGGCGACTCCGCTGGGGACTACATTTGTTACTGACGAACAAATCGTGGCGCAAGGTGACGTCCTCTATAAGGGGAAGATGGTCGAATCGCTTGTCGTCGAGTTCGACCAGGTAAAGTATGAAGAGTTTCTCTCCTCCGGCTCTAAGAGCCCAAAGACTCACGTCTGCTGCAGGATCTTTACGGGGACTTACCCGGAAACCCGCTCTGAGACTCTCTCAGGGCGACTGCTGTGAAGGGTGTTGCGGCCAACTACGCCAAGCGTGACAGACGCGCCAACGTCTCTCAGGAGACCCGCGTGGCCTCAGGCGCAGCCGCTGTAAAGGATGTCGCGGCCAACCGCGCCATACGAGATACACGCGCCAACGTCTCTCAGGAGACCCGCGTGGTCAAGCCCTCTGGTGTCCAGCCAGTTCACCCTCTCCCTCAGCACCAGGTCGTCGTTGGTTTCTCTCCACCTCCATGACGCAACCGAAACGCTGAGCGCCGACTGAGGAGGCGTGCGCGCCAGCTGCAAGTTGGAACTGGTGATCGTCCAACTGAGACAGGTCGCAAGGTTCAAACTGGCATCTCAGTTGCGCCATATCCAGCACGCGAAGTCCGCGTTTGGCGGCCTAAACGCGAGACTTCCCAAGTTAGCTACTTCAGAGCTCCACTCATCAAACGCCAGAAGAAGCGTGCGCGCCTCATCAAGTACAAGAAGCACGCGCCTCTAGGCGTAGGGCCCAGTAGCCTGCTCTCTCTTAAGCGTCTCTGCTCCGACGCACCAATCAACAACACAACAGTCGCATCTCTTCTTAGCAGAGACGCCAGACACGCGTCCTAAAGCTACGGCGCGAGAGCTACGTCTCTGAATCCTGCGTCCAAGCTGTACAGCGCAAGGATGTCTCCCGCCCTCGAAGTTGCGAGGTTAATCTCTTTGACCCTCCTCCCACGGATCTGAGAGATTATTTGACAAGGAAAAGAAGTGCTAATCAGGTCACTTCGTCATGTTGCTGCCAACGGCTCATCTCTATGCTCTCTGAGTGCCGTTGCGATTCAGGCGCGAACCAGCAGTCTTTAGTTAGACAGCTGACCCTGATTTCCCCATCAACCAAAAGAAGACGCTCTCACAAGCGGAGGATCTTCTCTGACACTGAGTATCCACAGCTCACTGCAAATATGATGAGCAGGAGCAGGGAAAAACAGCCTGTAGTCAGCTCCGACGAGTCTGACTCTGAACCGGAAGGAGTATACCGACACACTCGCACCCGGACTGGGGCCATTCCCTCGATTAACTACAATGCCTTAGCCCGGGGCATTGAGATTAATGACTCGCACTCTGCCATTGCAGAGTCGCAGGCTTCAAACTCTTCTATAGAGAAAGAGGCCTTCACATACATGACGAGCACCTTTGAGGAGACCGCTAAGCGCTTGGAGCTGCAAGCCCAGGTCCAGAAGGAACAACTCGAGATGATTCGTGCTCAGTAAGAATCTATTGACTCCCTCAAGAAGATGCTCGCACAGTTGCTCGAAGACAAGAGGAAGTCAACCAACAGAGCCTCCTCTAAGACGTCTAAAGGCAAGCGAGAAGAGGAAGAAAGCTCATCTTCTGAACACTCCGAGAAGAAAGAGCAACCTACTTCTGGTTCGTCTAAATCCTCGTCGCAGGAAAAGGACGACCGAGACCAGGGAAAGGTTCATTCTAAAAGAATGAATCAGTTGGAGCAACGTCTTGAGGCCCTTACCAACCAGAAAGGCCTCCAAGAAGCAGGATTGATCCGGCCATATCCGGCCGAGTGGGACTCAATTCCGTACCACCCAAGTTCAAGGCTCCAACCCTCCAAGCATTCGATGGGAAGGGGTCACCCAACCAACATATCTACTACTTTAAATCCCAAACAGGGAATGTAGTAGATAACGATGCTATCTTAGCGCGCTTATTCATTGGCACCCTGAAAGGGCTCGCCTTTGAATGGTTCATGAAGCTCCCAGAAGGCTCCATCAAGAACTGGGGTGATTTGGAGAAGCTTTTCTTAACGCGCTTCTTCGAAGATTACTCGGAAGTCACAATGCCCACCCTTTTGGCTACTAAACAGCGAAAGGGAGAGTCTGTCAAATCTTTCGTGGAAAGATTTCGGAACGTGGCACTCCGATGTCCGAGCGGTATGACCCAGGTTACCCTGGTGGAAACATGCCGCCACAATCTCCAAACCTCGCTCCTTGCTCAAATAGGAATTGCTGAAAGCCGCACTGGAAGCAATTGGTCCAACAAGGTGAACAGGCTGAGGAGATTGTCGCCCGCGTCAGGGCGGAAGAAGGTAAGCCCAGGCCAGAGAGGTCAACAAGGTGTATGCCAGACACATCCCTCCAAGCCAAACGGAAGGACAACTTGGTGACAGAAACCAAATCTTCTGTCAAACCTCAACCGATTAAAGGGAGTGGCTCTTCAAGCCAACCACGCGCCAACAAGCAGTATTCCTTCAAGGATGAACATGTCGACTCACTCTTCAAATTACTCAACAAGAGCAATCGACTGAAGCTTCCTGAAGCTAGGCACCCTGAAGAAGTCGGTAAAACCGACAATCCCAGCTACTGCATGTATCACAGGATGTTGGGACACCCCACCAAGAGTTGTTATGTCTTCAAGGACATCCTTCAGGCTCTGATTGACGCGGAGGTGTTAAAACTCCGTCCAGAGCAGAAGAAGGTGGCGGCCAATATGACGTCATTCCTCCAGTTTGGAAGGTAACCTCCAACACCCTCTGGAGTAGTCCCTATCCCAAGAGGAGAGCTGAGAATGGTCAACACAGACCCTCACCAACAGCAAGAGAAGGGCCTGGTACCCATTTCCACACCTCAGGGAGAAGTCATGTGGGTTCACCCTGACATTGTTGATGGCCAGCAATGGACTACTGTGACCAACAGGAAGTCCAAAGGCAAAGCAAAGGCCACATCCTGTAATGTGGTATGCGCCTCTTCGCGGGAAGCAGAGACTGATGTTCCCTCGCTGACCGATTCGGAAGAGGAAACAATAGTTCTGGCCACAGAACCCAGTCAACTGGTGGTGGAAACCCGTTCAGGGCAGTCATATTTGAAAAAGTATGACGAAATGGCGGTAACTCCTCCAAGACCCGCTGCAGAGCCAGCCAAGCCCTCCACAAAGCAACCTATGGAGAAACAGAAAGAGCTTCGATTTTTCAGAGTTCTTTCAAAAGACCTAACGGAAGGATCCACAGCACCTTACCGCTTTGATGTCCTGGCTCAACTAGCCAACATCCCGGCGCGGATTACGCTTTATGAGCTTCTTAGGCTATCAAAGTCGACCAGAGAAGCTCTACAAGAAGCTCTGGCTAATGCTGAGGTCTTCATGACCTAGGTACCGATCGGGCCAAAGGAGGAAGATGTAGAGGATTGCCTCCACGCCTCCCAAAATATTCCCTGCATCACCTTCACGGCAGATGATATGCAAGTCAAAGGGAAACATGATCGACCCCTTTACTTCGCAGGGTATATTGGATCATCTGAGGTGAACCGCATTCAGGTAGATCCCGGGTCCGCATTGAACATTATACCTCGCCGAGTCATGCAACATCTCGGGATTCCTACTTACCGTTTGAGCGCCACCCAGACTACTATTTACAGGTTCAATGCCAATAGTACCCGTCCAATGGGGAAGGTCAAGCTCAAATGCCAGATTGGAGACCTAAAGTCAGAGGTGACATGCTACGTCATAGATGCTGACACCTCCTATAACTTGTTGCTGGGACGACCGTGGATTCATCGCAATTCTATCGTTCCCTCTACTCTTCACCAAGTCATGAAATACATTGACGGAAGTGGAAAGGTGCGAACGTTGATTGCTGAAAGGCATCCGTTCAAGGGAGTGGAGAATTATTTCACAGATTCCCTCCTGTACCAGGAATCTGTAGATACAGATGAAATCCCGCAACCAGAGGAGCCCGACTCTGGTAACGAAGCTGACACCGAGCTCGAAGAAGAAGAGTGCATGTGGGAGCTAGATCCACCTGTAATGAGCACTAATAAGCTCGATATTGATAATACCACCGACGATGTAGGCGGATGGTATATTAATGAAGAATTAGATTTGGCGTATTTCTCTGTATTTGCTTCTGATTCAGTACCTTCAGACACTAGCACTGATGTGGATGATGATCTCTGGCCGGCAATGGATGCTTTGGTATCATTGCATGTACTAATGAATCATCCTTCGAGACATGTCGAAATGCCGGTGGTGTGCAAGAAGCTGTATTCATGGTTCCAGCAAGACGGAAAGGCCAAAGACCAATCCTTTTCGGACGAATTGAATCCGAACCGATGACCCATGAAGAATCAGAAGGCGAGCAGGAATCCCCTCAGTTCAGTCATTATGAGCCAAAGGCACTCACAATGATGAAAAACATGGGATATAATCTAACAAGCGGACCCGGGTTGAACTTTGATAAAGGAAGGAGAATGCTACTTCGATCCTTTGTGCCGAAAGGAAAAGCGCCCGATTATTATCATCAGACTCGCAGGGGGTTGGGCTATGTATCATCTCCGGCTCCATCAGCCTCTGATTCTGGAGAGTCGTCAGGTCACGATTACTCTTCAGGCACGTCATCATGGGAGTCAGATGTCAGTGTCGGCAACATCTTCAGAGAACTTTCAGTGAACATGGTTTCAACAAGCCACCTGGAAGACGGAGATGAAGAAGTGATCCAATCCGATACAGATCCTTGGATCAAATATTTAAATACTCTTTGGGATACCCGCTTTGAACAGCGAGAGCCACCCACAGAAGACAAGGTTGTTCAGATCAATCTGGGGGATGAGGCTAATCCTAAGCCCATCTTCATAAGTGACGGCCTGTCACCTTCGGAGAAAAAGGATCTAATATCTCTTGTACAAGAGTATATAGACGTCTTCGCCTGAAATACGAAGACATGCCCGGACTTGATCCTCAAGTGGCTATGCACCGCCTCAACGTCAATTCGGACGTAAAGCCCGTCAAACAATAACAGCGACGATTCCGCCCAGAGATAATAGAGGCAATTCAATCAGAAGACAGAAAGCTTATAGATTCTGGCTTCATCAGGGAAGAACAACATCCCAACTGGGTAGCCAACATCGTCCCCGTTGCCAAGAAGAATGGAAAGATCCGAATCTGCATCAATTTTCGTGATCTGAACGAGGCCTGTCCCAAGGACGAATTCCCATTGCCAATCACAGATGTCATGATTGACAATACATGTGGATTCGAACGAATGTCCTTCATGGACGGATTCTCAGGATATAATCAAATCAAAATGTATCCTGATGACGAAAAGCACACCTCCTTTAGAACACCACTAGGGGTCTACTGCTATACCGTCATGCCCTTCGGGCTGAAGAATACAGGGGCAACATATCAAAGGGCCATGAATGCCATTTTCCATCAGCACATGCGCAAAACGGTGGAATGTTATGTTGATGACATTGCAGTAAAAAGCCGCGCTAAAGGTGATCACATATCTGACCTGAAGGCTGTCTTTGGTATCATGCGGGCTCATCAATTGAAGATGAACCCCACCAAGTCCTTCCTAGGGGTGGCCAGTGGAAAATTCTTAGGGTTTGTAGTAACCTCTACGGGGATTCATGTGGACCCAGAAAAGGTTCGCGCTATCCAGGAAATGCAACCGCCGAGAAACCTCAAGGAGCTCAGGGGATTACAGGGTCGATTGGCGTACATCCGAAGGTTTATCTCAAATCTCTCCGGAAGATGTCGACCCTTTTCCAAGTTAATAAAGAAAGGTGTTTCGTTCATTTGGGATAGCGCTTGCCAGCAAGCATTTGAGGAAATTAAACAGTACCTCACACAACCGCCAGTCCTTACAGCTCCGGTGTCTGGAAAACCTTTCCTGGTATACGTCCGAGCAATGGATCATTCTTTAGGAGCTCTACTAGCTCAGAATGATGATCAAGGACGAGAGCAAGCAATCTACTATTTGAGTAGAACAATGATCGGAGCCAAACATCGGTACAACCCGATCAAGAAAGAGTGTTTGGCATTGGTGTTTGCTATTCAGAAAATGCGACATTATTTGGTAGGCCAAACAATAAACGTCATCTCAAAAGTCAACCCCTTGAGGTTACTTATGACAAAGCCTTCATCATTGAACGGCCGGCTGGCAAAATGGGCCATATTGCTATCCCAATATGAAATGCACTTTTTACCACAAAAAGCCGTGAAGGGTCAAGCGGTGGCGGATTTCCTGGCTGAGCATCCAGATCCGAGGGTAGCCCAACTTTATGAAGATCTCCCAGACGAGGTCGCTGAAGCCTGCCAGACCCAGACATCCTTCGAAGGGCAGGTGTGGCAACTTTTCTTTGACGGTGCATCGAGAACAAGCCCAAAAGGACATATAGTGGCAGGAGTAGGGGTAGTACTCGTCTCCCCACAGAATTATGTGATTCCTCGAGCTGTCTCGTTAACCGAGCTCTGCTCCAACAATGTAGCGGAGTACAACGCCCTCTTGATTGGGATGCAACTCGCCGATGAGATTGGCGTTAAAAATCTCGAGGCATATGGTGACTCCAAACTCATCGTTAGCCAGGTTCGCGGGGAGTACGAAGTCAGACATGAAGACCTAGTACCCTATTACAACGCAACCGTCCACATGGCTGGGAAGTTTACAAACTTCTACATCGACCATGTACCACGCAAGCAAAATGCGCATGCAGACGCACTGGCGTCTCTCGCTGCCTCTTTAGCTCTACCGGCTCGAACAGTGGAGAAGATATTTGTCCACAGCCACGACCTGTATTGCCCAAGAATTGCTCCTGAGGATTACCAGGAGCCAACAGGAGATTCTCAAAACAAAGAAGCGCTGGAATTGTCAATCGGTCCAGAGCCTAGAGACTGGCGATTCCCCTACATTGATTATGTCTTGTATGGCATCTTGCCTGAGGACACTAAGGAAGCGGCTGCCATTCGAAGGAAAGCCCCCAAATTCTACTATAATGCGATTACACGAACAATGTATCATCGATCGCACGACGGGATCTTGCTCCGCTGCCTTTCACCAAAAGAGGCACAGGAAATATTGACAGAAGCCCATGACAGTATGTGTGGAGCCCATCAACCTGGCCCAAAACTTGCATACCGACTCCAAAGGCTGGGATATTATTGGCCTAAGATGATCGCTGATGCCATCACTCATGCCAAAAGATGTCATGCCTGCCAAATACATGGCGATTTCATCCATCAAGCGCCAGGCTACCTTCACTCCACGACTTCTACTTGGCCATTTGAAATGTGGGGGATGGATGTGGTTGGCCCTATCAGCCCTCCATCATCAAAAGGACATCGGTTTATTTTGGCAATAACCGATTACTTCTCCAAATGGGCTGAGGCCGTTCCTCTGAAGGAGGTGAAGTCATCTGATGTGATCAAATTCGTGAAACATCACGTCATTTACCGTTTTGGTGTACCTCGACGAATTGTCCATGACAACGGACCCCAGTTCATCAGCCAGGCTTTCCAGAGATTCTGCGCCATGTTCAAAATCCAGAGTGTGTCCTCAACGGCATACTACCCCGCCGCTAATGGTCTCGCAGAAGCTTTCAACAAGACCATCGGCAAACTTCTTAAGAAATTCGTCTCGAAAAGTCAACGTGACTAGGACGATAAGCTAGGTGAATGCTTATGGGCTTATCGCACAACTGTTCGAACCCCAACAAAAGCTACGCCATTCTCTTTGGTATACGGGTGTGAAGCCGTGCTTCCACTAGAAGTTCTAATTCCATCTCTATGCATCGCCCTAACAGCAGAGATGACAAATGAGGAGAAGCATCGACAGCGACTCCAGGAATTGGAGGCCTTAGATGACAAACGTCTGCAGGACCAACAACAAATCGAGCTCTACCAAGCTCGGATTACCAGAGCCTTCAACAAGAAAGTCAAAGTGCGAACTTTCAAGAAAGGCGATCTTGTCTTAGCTGTCAGACGACCTATGGTGATGACACATAAGACAAAAGGAAAATTCTAACCCAAATGGGAAGGACCATTTGTAGTGGAGTCAGTCTACTCAAATGGATCATATCACCTCATAACTTCAAATGGCGATACACTCATGATGCCGATCAATGGCAGATTCTTGAAGAAGTACTATCCTTAATAGTACTCCTCTTCCGATCAAGTTAAAAGTACACCTCTGATCAAAACAAGAAGAGCTTCTTCATTAACATTCGACGCCTCCGACGGCTAAGGATAGAGGAAAATGTTGGCTTCTAAGCCCAACATAAGTCTTCGACAAACTCATCATGCTGAGGGGAATAGCATGGCTAGCCCAACTCAAACAGTAGTTGGTAAAGGCATATCAAACCCGTTGACAGCTGAGGATTTGCTAAAAATCCTAAGGGACATGTTCCCATTTGATCTGATGCCTCCGACGGCTAAGGATAGAGGAAAATGTTGGCTTCTAAGCCCAACATAAGTCTTCGACAAACTCATCATGCTGAGGGGAATAGCATGGCTAGCCCAACTCAAACGGTAGTTGGTAAAGGCATATCAAACCCGTTGACAGCTGAGGATTTGCTAAAAATCCTAAGGAACATGTTCCCATTTGATCCGACGCCTCCGACGGCTAAGGATAGAGGAAAATGTTGGCTTTTAAGCCCAACATAAGTCTTCGACAACTCATCATGCTGAGAGGAATAGCATGGCTAACCCAACTCAAATGGTGGTTGGTAAAAGTGTATCAAACCCGTTGACAGCTGAGGGTTTGCTAAAAATCCTAAGTGGATGTAGTTCGCTCTTCCCTCTAAAAATCCCTTACCAATTCTCATCCACAGAATGGTAGGTCTATAAAATACAATCATTACCAGTTAACACTATACCTCTGGTAATGAAAACTTTCAATCCCTCTTGTCGAGTACAAACTTTGCTTGTCAACTCTACATGGAGTAACAAGCTTTCAAACTTGCCAAGTTAACATTATACCTCTGGCACTTCAAAATTCACTTATCAATTCTCATCAATAGAATGACAGGTCCTCAAATTGCTCATATCGCAAATCAATTTCTGTCAAGTTAATACCACACCTCTGACAAATTACTGTTAAGTTAACATTATACTTCTAAACAGTACATCGAGTTTCTGTCAAGTTAACATCACACTTCTGACAGTCATCTTTTCTTCAGTCTTCCATATCGAAGCTGAAATGAACAATGCTAAGTTTAACACTACATCTCTAGCATCCAGGTCATTGCTAAGTTCAACAATACACTTAAAGCCATGACTTTCCCTCGGACTTCCTTGTCAAAGTCGAGATGACCAATGCCAAGTTAATATTACACCTCTAGCATTACCCCCATTGTCAAGTTAAACATTACACCTATGACAGTGACACTTTTAGTTTTCCCAAATAAAACTGAAAAGCTTTTGAGTCAAGTTAATATCACACCTCTGACTCACATTCTTGTCAAGTTAACATTACACTTTTGACAAGACTACATTCAACCCGTTGAGTTAATATCACACCTCTAACGGTAAAGACTTTCCTAGACTCCCCGCGAGCCTAGTCTCACTTGTTATTCTCCTCAACAGAACAACAAGTCTACCTAAAAACATTGTTAGGTTAACATTACACCGTTAACAGTGTTTTCATCAACTCTCCAGTTGAGCTTAAACCTTTGATAAAAGCTCACCTTCCCTGGGGGTACCAATTCAACCTGTTACTTTCTTTTATAAAGTGGCAGGTCCACCAAAAATATTTATCCTTGTCAAGTTAATATTACACCTCTGACAGTATTGTGGGGTTCCTGAAATAGGATCTTTCTCCACAAAATTTGACTTGTTAAGATTATCATCATAGTTTTGACAAGCCAAAGATTCTTTGCTTCTATGCGTCTGACTAAAAAGAAAAGAGAGAGTTCAAGACAATAGAAGAGACAAAAAAGAAAAGTGTCACTTTTATTTATATCCAGGCATATGAAAGTGATACAAAACGCTCTCTTATACAATAAGATTGAGTATTACAATACAGGAGTACACAAAGAAGTCCCTTTCTCTCAAAGGTTGCACTCACTCTTTGAAGCTGGATTCATTACTCCAAATACAAGATGTTTGGAAGGGCCCCAAAGATGGGTGGAGCACTGTAACTGCGTTCGGATGTTGATTGCACCACGACGCATGATGTAAACATCGAAAGAGCCCATCATTGACCAAGAGTAATGGTGTTCTTGAGATCGAAACGCGGCAGAATTTTCTGATTCCACCTGACCATCCGAAGCAGCAGGGTATGATCCTTCGTTGATGAACATCTCCACCACCAGAAAGTCATTCAATGAGCATGGAGTCCTCATCGATGTCACTTCTGGGGTAGGTGAAGGGAGAATCCAAGGACATAACCACCACTATATCCCCCGCCATACTCACTCTGACCATGCTATGCCAAGAAGCATGACTGGTGCATTGAATCCAAAGAGATCTTGGCGAGGGTCCGGTCCCAATCTCCTGAAGGCAGGAGTCATGACTTCTTCTCCTGTGGTCGACCATCGACCAAGTTCGCTGGCCGATATATTCTCCCAAGGGCCCAGCGAACATGAAAAAGGATGATCAAGCCTACCTGCATGAAGCAAACAAAAATTAGAAGATCTGAAGCTTAGTATACTTCAACAGAAAAACTAAGTGACAGACGCAGTTATTGCTGAAATCTTTAAACGCAGGAATGACCCACGCAGCGAACCAAACTTCTGCGGCGGCAGAAACAGACGCGATCAAAGCTGTGACAACATACAGAGTTCGACCACAGTTTTGTACCTGCGTCTAAAATATGAGATGCGAAGAGAATCAGACGCGAAAATTGCCGTCTCCCTGTCGGATGAACAGGAGTTGCAAGATTCAGGCCTGAGACCTCCAGTCTGAGTTGAAATTCTCCTAAGTCGACAGCCTCAAGACGCGAGCTCTATGTGCAAAACCTGCGGCTAGGCGCCTAAGTCTACTATACTCGCGTCCAGAGAAGTTTAAGTCAAATGGCGCAACTTTCAAAAGAGGAATGCACCAACTAAGACTTTAGGAGAAAATCCAGATGATGAATCTCTTTAAGAGATATCAAAATTCAAACTTAGTTGGGTTAAAAATGTCATGGCAAACCAGAAGGCGTACCCGTAGAGGCCTCTATTAAGAGTTGAGCTCTCTGCATCGAAGCGCGGACATAAAAGGTGCTCAAGGAGACGCTTTCTGTTATTGAAATCACTTGACAGTGGTAATCTTCCGAAGAGACCAAACAGAAGCATGAAAGCTCTGGGTCATCTTCATCCATGGAGGCAAGCCCCTGGTAAAGTCCTTGAAGGGAGAAGATGGAGTCTCTCAGAGCACTCGCTTTTTAAAAGAAAATAGTCCAAGTATGGGACTGCTAAAGGAAGGGGGGTAAGTCCTATTTATAGGCAAGCTAAAAAACCTATAATTAATGGCTCACTAATCAGAACCGTCGACCTTAATGACCGCACGAGTGTCAAAGCCCAATGGAAGGCTGACGCGTGTATCGTCGCTTCGGGAAGCATCAAAAACGCATATCTCTAACCGCCAGCGCCGGTTTTGCATTAAAAGGCATTAACACCCAAACCCAATGAAGAGCCGACGCGTGGACGGTCGCTTCGGGAAACATCGA
Source organism: Agave tequilana (assembly GCA_038442645.1). Classification (NCBI taxonomy): domain Eukaryota; kingdom Viridiplantae; phylum Streptophyta; class Magnoliopsida; order Asparagales; family Asparagaceae; genus Agave; species Agave tequilana. The sequence continues at coordinate 20,781 of JAVJIF010003065.1, forward strand.
ATTGTGCGAGTCCCCAATCGTCAACAACGATTTGACGTTTAAAAATCCAATAAAATCTTTATGACTGGCTGCATGTAACGTCTGGGAAGTTGCACCAAAACGCAGGCATGAGAGCCGCGTTCAAAGACCCTCCGCGTCTCTTAAGAGTGATTCAAAGCTGCGTCCATTAGCAAAAGGAACCCAGCCCGGGAGTTACGGTTGGAAATCACATAAAGCAGTGTTCTGAGACTTGTGCTTTCGATAAGAGAAAGCCCATGGCAGTCACAGGTATCTTGGAGCTACGTCGACATGGCGAGATGATGATGGGTTTGCACCAGGTCAAAGACCCAGCGTCGTGTCCTCTTATATGTCTGCGCCAACTTCAAGGAGCGTAAGATCACATTCTTGATGCATCCTGATTCCTGCGCCTGGATAAAGTTAAGGACTGCGGCGGCCGCCAAACGCGGACTTCGTGTGCTGGATATGGCGCAACTGAGACGCCAGTTTGAACCCTGTGAAACTCGATTTTAAAGATGCACCCTATGAAAGTCGCATCTTTAAAAAGCAGTACTATCCCTGCGTCTCAAAAGAACTGGCGTTCAGTCCTTGCTTCTGCAAAGGTTCAACAGTACACTGGCACAAGCAGACGACTGTCCACTCCTGGCATAAAGTGCACCCACGACAGACTTAAAGCAATCGGGGAGGTTTAGATTGTGCATCTAGACACTCAACACGATCAACTTTGGTGACTTCAGAGAGTTTCACAGTACACTCACGAAGACCATACTCCAGATAAGATCAAACCCGGAGCATTGACAGTCCAGTCATAAGGGTGAGTTCAGCTAGAGTCCAAAGTATTTCGAAATCCGTCCCACTTAACTGCGGAATGTCGAAAACTTTGGAGGGGGTTCTGTAGGCTGTCTAAAAATCACTAAAAGACAAGCCATTGAAAAGCAGAATTCTAAGTTCTAGACGCAAAGCTAATTTTGGCTGCGTCTCAGCATCAAGGCGCGAGGGTCGAAACCCGCATCACAGCAGCACCAAGGCGCGTGGGTTGAAACCCGCGTCTCAGCCGCATCAAGGCGCGAGTGTCGAAACCCGCGTCACAGCCACACCAAGGCGCGTGGGTCGAAACCCGCGTCACAGCCGCATCAAGGCGCGAGGGTCGAAACTCGCGTCACAGCCACACCAAGGCGCGTGGGTCGAAACCCGCGTCTCAGCAGTACCAAGGCGCGAGGGTCGAAACCCGCGTCTCAGTTGTAACCGTCCCGGTTATAGGGTCAATCACGGCCCACATAACGGGGAAAGTTAGCCCCCATTACGGAGTGTTTTTAGGAGGCACGTACGCCCCTGAAACCTCTATAAATAGCCCCGTTTCTATGAAGAAGGGGTCGGATTTTTTTGGGAGAAAAGAACTCTGAGAGAAAGGAGAGAGAGTCTAACCCTTCAGAAAACTTGCTGTGTTCAAGTTAGTCTTTGCCGACAATCTCTTTGAGAGTTTTGGTCGACAGAGCTGTGTTACTCCGTCAACCACCCGAAGAGAAGAGCCCCAGAAGATCTCAACGTTCACCCGGTCAACGGAGAACAAGATTCACTCTCCACCGCCACTTGAAGAACCAAGCCTTAAACAAAGGGAGGATTCAAGACTCAACATCCTCCCTCCCTTGTAGTCGAAAAAACTGTTTTGTTGTAATCTTTCAATTGATCTAAGGAAATTTTACAGCGAATCCTCTTTCGATTTTCCGTGCGCGTACAATTACGTGAGTGGCTATGATTAGCTTTGTGTCTGACATATAGACTCTGCTTTCTGATGACTTGCTCTCAGTGATTTTTAGACAGTCTATAGAACCCCTCCAAAGTCCATGAAAGACATCCGTTCGAACCACACGTATTTTCGATCATGATATCTATGATTGGAAGGGGGAACTCATCTTTAGGACATGCCTCATTTAGATCACGAAAGTCAATACAAATCCGGATCTTCTCATTCTTCTTGGTAACAGGAATGATATTGGCTACCCAATAAGGATGTCGTTCCTTCCCGATGAAACTAGTTTATGAGTTTATTGACTTCTGACTGGATGGCTTCCATTATCTCCGGGCAGAATCGTCGTCGTTGTTGTTTGACGGGCTTTGCATCCAGATTGATATTGAGACGATGCATAGCCACTTGAGTATTGAGCCCAGGCATATCCTCGTTGTTCTAAGAGAAAACATCTATATACTCTCGTACAAGAGATATTAGATCTTCCTTATCGGAGGGTGATAAGCTTTCTCTTATAAAGATGGGCTTAAGATTAGCCTCATCCCCCAGATTGATCTAGGTAATCTTATTCTCCGTAGGTGATTCGCGTTGTTAGAAGCGAATGTCCCAGAGAGTGTTTAGGTTCTTGATCCAAGGATCTGTATCCGACTAGATCATTTCTTCATCTCCATCTTATATGTGGCTTGTTGAAACCATATTTGAAATCACCTAGAGGGGGGGTGAATAGGTGATGGCTATATGAAATATGACAATAATGCGGAATTAAAAATTCTACTTAACAAATTGCTCAAATTAAAAGACTAGCAATAATAAACACAATAAGTAGTGCAAGAAATAAAGGAGTTTGAGTTTAGAGAAAATTCGAGCAAACGCAAACACGAGTATATGTTTCCGAGGTTCGAGCCACGCTCTACGTCCCCGCCTTCACACTTGAAGGATTTCCACTATTGTTGATCCCACTGGATCGCCAATACAAGGACACACTTGTCCTATCTCTCGTGATGCCGCAATACCACCAGAGCACACTAGCTCGCTTGAGGCCGATGCCTCTACACCTTCGCTCAAGAAGAAAGATGATCACACTTGATCAAAAATAGCTCACTTATCACAATCCTATAACCAATATGTAGATGTAGAATTTGGGATTGTGTAGTGCAAATATCTAGAGTGAAGTAGAGGTATAGCTTCAAGAGGGTGTTTGGAAATTTTGGCTTTGGAAATCTTTTGCTAAAATGAAAGCTTGAAAAATCACTTGTAAAATTGTTGTGAAAATTGTTGTCTTATCATGTTGAAGTGATCACCTATTTATAGGGGATGAAAGACAGGGTAAAAGAGGTGGAGAAATTCGTTGGGTGAAGATCCCAACAAAAACAGTCAGAAAAATATAGCTGTTGGAGTCTGTCAGACTTTTCTGAGAGCTGCCGGTCGACCCGGGCGGTCGACCGTCAACGGTCATATTTTTGACCGTTGAGGGAAGTCGGTCGACCCCGGGGTCGACCGAAGCAAACAGAGAGCACTGTCAAGTGCCCGGTCGACCCGAGCGGTCAGCCGACGTGCACACATGTACACTTGTGCACGTCGGTCGACCCGGACGGTCGACCGGCTTCTGTCAGATCTGAAAAATCAGACTCTGCAGAAACCAGAAACTTGGGTTTTGGGTTTGGTCTTTTGGGTTGAGGTTTTGGACCTTATAAACATGATCATAAGTCACTATTCTAACATGTTAAAACATTTTGATAAAGATCCTCTTTGATAAAAACTTGTTTTTCCAAAAATCGTTTTTCCAAAACTTAAAGTTTCTAAAACTAATTTCCAAAAATATGTTAACTCTAAAACTAAGTTGGAAATAGAAATTGAAATCCTTTTTGAAGCCATGAACCAAACTAAAATGTGTGTGAAAGTGATAATCCCATAACTCTACTTCTAACATCTAGGTTTTGACAAAAGGTCTAAAAGAAAAGTAAAAAATACAAAACTTGGACTTTTTCATTGTCTTGATCTTGACTTGGTCTTTTCTTCAAAATCTTATTCCCGAAGCTTTCTAATGTTTTTAGCTTGGGAATGCACATCTTTAGCGGCGTCCAAACTTATGAGTCTTGATAGTGGAGCCGTCAAATCAACTTGTTTTGAACCTGAAACTCTTTTAAACAAAATTGTTAAACATAACTAAATAGGGTTTGTTATCATCAAAATATTCATCAGGATATTGGGCTAATGGCCTTTGGGCCAACAATCTCCCCCTTTTTGATGATGACAAAACATATATAGTTATTACAAATATTTTGGGTAGAGACTTCAAGTGAAGCTCCCCTCAACACATGCATATACAAAAAATACATAAAAGCACATGCATATAAAAAATATATATAAAAGGTATTTAGGCATAGATGAACGACACAAATAAAGCAATCATATACAAGTCCATGCCAAAAATAACTCATGCCATAAAAGATAATCATGTTCATACATCTTCACAACACAAACACATCAAATATCCAGTACATGTCCACAATACTAAAAATAACACAAAAAGATGTCCAACATAAATACAAAATACAAACACAAAATATAAGTCTCTCTCATCAATAACTCTCCCCCTTTTTGACATCATCAAATAAGGGGAAATCACTTGGCGCCACCATCGTCCTCAGACGAGCTCTCCTCAGCATCGTCTTCCTCATCATCGTCTTCCTCAGACGAGCTCTCTGCAGCAGCATCCTCAGCCATCTTCTCATCACCATCATCGTCTTCCTCTGAAGAAGAAGAAGAAGCTGCTGCCTCCTCTGGATCAATGCCTGCGACACCTGGCTGTGGAGGTGGAGAGGTAGGAGGAGCCCGGACAGGAAATGGAGGACCGGATGAGGGAAGTGGTCGAGCAAAGGAGGTGGGATCAGGACCAAGCATGTTGAACTTCGCAAAGAGTGTCTCAAATTGCGAGTCCACGAATCTCATGGAGTCGGCAAAGTAAGACATATCATTGCGAATCTCCTGGAAACGTGAGTCCATCTCCGCACGAAAAGCTGTATCTCGCTGCTCAATCCAAGACTGGTGCTCCTGGATCTGAGAGCGAATCTCAGATGAGATGAAGGCCTGGAAATCAGGAGATATAGATGACCCGGGAGCAGAGGATGTCCCTGGGGCTGAAGAAGACCCTGGGGCTGATGATGACCCTGGAACTGGAACAGGAGGAGGCTGCTCAGGAGCGGCTCGACGAATCTGAGCCTGCATCCTCTTAAGAAGGGTGCTATCCAAGTTCACAGAAGGTTCAGAGGGAGTCTCAGAAGAAAGATCAAATCCTAAATGCTTGAGAAGATAGGATATGAGCATCCCATAAGGCAAATGCCTACTGGGCATGCGGATCTGATCAGAAGCCATGTGAGAAGCTATGAAATGGGGAAAGTTAATCTTAATGCCCTTGAGAAGGCAATAGACTATCAATGGAACTGGACCCCTAGCATGGCTATACTCCCCTGACTTGGGTAAAATGTTATAGAATACAAATTTGGCTAGAATTTAGGCGGTGAACGTGAACTTGTTCACTTCCTCATTCTTAACCAAACCGGGATTGTCATTCCCGTGAATCAAGGTGGACGCGGTGAGCGCAGACTCACCGGCCGGATACTCAAAATCCTGGAGATCAAAGGAGTAAACATCAACTCCTCCAGAGGAGAGATGCAAAATATCAGCAAATTGGGATAGGGGGATGTCAATATCTCTCCCTAGAACTCGAGATCTAACTTGATTTCCCTCAAAAGCATAATTTGCATAGAAGTAATGCACTAAGGAGGGGTACACAGGTTCCCTAATGGCCATAAATTGGTCCAATGAGTTTCTCCTCAGGATGCGAGGGATGTGGAGATGTTCAAAATCTTGGAGAATCACACATCTCCCTGAAATGACTGATTTCTTGGAAAGTAGGATGAAACGGTTTTCAGCAAGGTCATTAATAAAGGGACGTTTAGATCTAGGGGTTGAAGATGAGGAAGGAACCACAGTTTTTCCTTTCTCACTCCTAGATCTCTTAGACATTTTGAATTTTGGTGAAAAAGGAAGGATTTTAGGTTAAAATATAGTTAGGGCTTGATCTAACAGCAAAGAAACCTAATAATCTTGACAAAGGATTGAGATTCTTAAAGCTAGAGATCAAGATTTACACTAAAAATGAGATTTTTACCTGAAATGGGAATCCCAAACCCTAGATCTGGAAATCCTTGAAATCTGATGGAGAGAAGGCCCTGAGAGTGAAGATCTAACACAAGATGAGGGAATCAAACTTGGATTTAGAAGGAATTTGAGTGGGAATGAGAGAAATGGATTTTTGAGAGAAAAGGGAAGTTGGGTCGCTGGAGAGAAAATGAGAGGAGAGAGAAAAGAGTGTTATAAATAGGCAGATTAGGGCATGAAATCGACGCACGGTCAGCCGGGTCGGTCGACCCACAAAACCTTAGAGCTCTGTAACACAGAGCGGTCGACCCGGTCGGTCGACCCAGAAAACTAGAGAGCACTGACAGATCCAACGGTCGACCGTACGGGTCGGCCGGCAACAGAAAAGAATAAAAGGCTATTCTTCCAGGCGAAGTCGGTCGGCCGGGACTCAGAGCCGGTCGGCCGGCATTGCCAAAAAACTGTCAACAGCAAATGCCCCAAAAAAATTCAAAAGGAATTTTAACAAATAAGTAGGATATATATTTAACATACAAGATTACAGCAATATGTTTTTAACTCTTCATTAAGTTATCATATCAACCAAAAATTCACACAAGACTTTTTATTTAATTTTTCATACAAAAACAAAGTTTTTAGAGATGTTGAAGCCGAATACCCGGTGAAGGGTTCTGAACTTCATCCTCTTGATTCCTCATGAATGAGTTGAGGTGCGCAATTGCCATCTCTAATGTATTTGCTTTGAATATGAAATTTTTACAAAATTTATTTCTAGTTTTGAAATACAATGTGTATATATAGATATATAATCTAGGCTAGACATGTGGACATTCAATAAATATGGTATAAAAGACAAGATATCAAAATATGGCATATACACAATCATGATAGAGATGTAGGTTTACACTAACATATATCAATGTAGCATAAAAGTAAACTAATAATCCTATACATTTGTATATATATAACCAAAATCAAAAACTTTTAAATTGAGAGGTTACCAAACGAGGGCAATCTCCAAAATAGGTGCCTCTATGATAGCGATGCAAGCGCGATGTGTTCTTTGAGCCTTGTTGCATCCACCACCCGGGCACCGTCTCCCCCTAAGTCTTGGAGGATGAAGATCCACCTGTATCATTTAAGTTTGGTGGGTCTTTTGGTACCCATGTTTTCTTGGGTCCTATAGGGTTAGTACCGGGGCGAACCCAAACATGTTTACTTGGTATATTATGTTTAGCATAACAAAATTTTTCTAAATGGCCTTTGCGGCCACAATGCGTGCAAACATAAATTTTACCACTATCATACATGTATGCATGCTTATGTGAGTGTGCATGTTTTCGTGCATGTGTATGATGAGTGTGTTTCCCTTGGGTTACTCCCTTGGGAAATCTAGATGCAAATTTATTTAAATCAAATGCACATTTTTTAAGAGTTGAATCTAAAATATCAACCCGTTTTTAAATTTCCAAAAATTCATTTTTGTTACATGATGCAATGGGGGTTTTCCCTTTACAAGCTAGTTTATATTTTTCAAAATCAATTTTCAAGTTCTTAAAAGCCTTAGCTAAATCATCTTTTTCTTTAACAACAATATCAATTTTATTTTTCAAAATCTCATTTTCCCTTTTTAATTTTTATTATGAGATTAAGAAATCTCATATCTATGTTGTAACTCTTCAAAAAATTAAGCTAACTCATCCATTGTTAACTCATCATCATCTATAGAGTTGTCGAGAGTTACCTTAGTTGCATCCTCCCCATGTGCAATGAAGCACATGTGCGCGGCGTCGATTTCCTCTTCGGATTCCGACTCCGTGTCATCCCAAGTGGCCACCATCGCTTTCTTCTTCTTTGGCCCATGCTTGGAGGTTGAGGCTTGAAGAGCGGGGCAATCGGCGATGAGATGTCCGATCTTCTTGCAATGGAAGCAAGGACCGGGTTCTTCTCTTTTTCTTTCAAATCTTCCTTGAGGTTTCCCTCTTCGGAAGTTGCTTTGCCTCCCCTTCTTATAGAACATCTTGCCCACCTTCCGGATGAGCATGGCAAAATCCTCATCGCAATCTTTCGATGAGTCGTCCTCGTCATGGATGGTCAGAGTGGCTTTGAAGGCGATTGCTTTCTTCTTTGGCGCCTCCCTTTCTTCTCTTACTTTCATCTCCATCTCATGTGTCTTGAGATTTCTGATGAAACCGGAGAAGTCCATCTCCTCCCTATCGTTGAGCTCCTTGAGGGTGGTAGCCTTTACTTCCCAAGCTTTGGAAAGAGCTCTAATGACCTTCCTTATCTTTTGGTCATTGTCGATTACGTCACCTAAAGAAGATAAGGCATTAGTAATCTTGGTGAAACACGTGAGCATGTCATCAATGCTCTCATTATCAAACATATAAAAATTCTCATATTGAGAACGCAACAAGTCAATCTTGGATCTTTTGACTTGTGACGTTCCTTCATGAGTCACAATCAAAATATTCCAAACTTCAAATGCGGATTTGCAATTAATGATGCGAGCTAGGTCATCCTCATTTAGGGCTTGGGTCAAGGCATATTGGGCTCTAGCATTTACCTCATAGTCTTTGGAGGTGTCCTCGGACCATGAACTCTCATCGGTAAGAGGTTCTACAAATTCTCTAGTTATGGCCCTAGCTACTCTAACACCTAGGGACTTTAGAAATAGGTTCATCTTGACCTTCCAAATAGGGAAGTTCAAGCCATCAAACTTAGGTGGGGACTTGATGCTAGAAAAGTCAAGGGATGCCATGAATACAAATGTGAATGCACAATCAAATATAAATTCAACAAATATATAGCCAAATGAATGGATCTCCCTAAGGTGGTTAAACCAAAAGTTAGGGTTAGGCTCTGATACCAATTGAAATCACCTAGAGGGGGGGTGAATTGGTGATGGCTATATGAAATATGACAATAATGCGGAATTAAAATTCTACTTAACAAATTGCTCAAATTAAAAGACTAGCAATAATAAACACAATAAGTAGTGCAAGAAATAAAAGAGTTTGAGTTTAGAGAAAATTCGAGCAAACGCAAACACGAGTATATGTTTCCGAGGTTCGAGCCACGCTCTACGTCCCCGCCTTCACACTTGAAGGATTTCCACTATTGTTGATCCCACTGGATCGCCAATACAAGGACACACTTGTCCTATCTCTCGTGATGCCGCAACACCACCGGAGCACACTAGCTCGCTTGAGGCCGATGCCTCTACACCTTCTCTCAAGAAGAAAGATGATCACACTTGATCAAAAATAGCTCACTTAGCACAATCCTATAACCAATATGTAGATGTAGAATTGGGATTGTGTAGTGCAAATATCTAGAGTGAAGTAGAGGTATAGCTTCAAGAGGGTGTTTGGAAATTTTGGCTTTGGAAATCTTTTGCTAAAATGAAAGCTTGAAAAATCACTTGTAAAATTGTTGTGAAAATTGTTGTCTTATCATGTTGAAGTGACCACCTATTTATAGGGGATGAAAGACAGGGTAAAAGAGGTGGAGAAATTCATTGGGTGAAGATCCCAACAAAACAGTCAGAAAAATATAGCTGTTGGAGTCTGTCAGACTTTTCTGAGAGCTGCCGGTCGACCCGGGCGGTCGACCGTCAACGGTCATATTTTTGACCGTTGAGGGAAGTCGGTCGACCCCGGGGTCGACCGAAGCAAACAAAGAGCACTGTCAAGTGCCCGGTCGACCCGAGCGGTCGGCCGACGTGCACACATGTACACTTGTGCACGTCGGTCGACCCGGACGGTCGACCGGCTTCTGTCAGATCTGAAAAATCAGACTCTGTAGAAACCAGAAACTTGGGTTTTGGGTTTGGTCTTTTGGGTTGAGGTTTTGGACCTTATAAACATGATCATAAGTCACTATTCTAACATGTTAAAACATTTTGATAAAGATCCTCTTTGATAAAAACTTGTTTTTCCAAAAATCGTTTTTCCAAAACTTAAAGTTTCTAAAACTAATTTCCAAAAATATGTTAACTCTAAAACTAAGTTGGAAATAGAAATTGAAATCCTTTTTGAAGCCATGAACCAAACTAAAATGTGTGTGAAAGTGATAATCCCATAACTCTACTTCTAACATCTAGGTTTGACAAAAGGTCTAAAAGAAAAGTAAAAAATACAAAACTTGGACTTTTTCATTGTCTTGATCTTGACTTGGTCTTTTCTTCAAAATCTTGTTCCCGAAGCTTTCTAATGTGCTTAGCTTGGGAATGCACATCTTTAGCGGCGTCCAAACTTGTGAGTCTTGATAGTGGAGCCGTCAAATCAACTTGTTTTGAACCTGAAACTCTTTTAAACAAAATTATTAAATACATAACTAAATATGGTTTGTTATCTTCAAAATATTCATCGGGATATTGGGCTAATGGCCTTTGGGCTAACAATATTTACCGAAAGTTCTTTGAAGATGTTGCCGACACTGACATCTGATTTCCACGATGATGTGCCCGATGAGTAATTATGGTATAATGACTCTTTAGACTCAGAGGCTGACGGGATTGGAGTTGACGCATAACCCAACCCTCTGCGAATTTGATCATAATAACCAGGGGCTTTCCCTTTTTGAATGAATGCTCAAAGCAGTGTTCTTCTTCCTTTGCCAAAGTTCAACCCGTGACCACTTGTTAGGTTACACCCCATGTTCTCCATCATTCTGAGTACATTTGGCTCATAATGAGAGAATTGGGGAGATTCATTCTCGCTTTCTGAGTCTTTGTGAGGCACTAATTCGGATTCAATTGTTCGGAAAAGGATTGATCTTTGGCCTTTGCGTCGAGACCCTGAATAGAGATCCTGCGCTTTATTGACGCCTTGATATGCCCTGAGGGATGACCTCATTTGGTACATACAATGATGTCAAAGTATTTATTGCCGACGAGGGGTCATCACCTACATCGGTACTAGTATCTGATGGCACAGAATTAGAAGCAAACACAGAAAGGTAAGCCAAATCTATTTCTTCATTAATGTTCCACTCGCCTACATCATTGGCGGTGTTATTAACATCGAGCTTATTAATGCTCGTTACAAGCGGATTCAACTCCCAAAGATATTCTTTCTCTGTCTCTAGTTCAATATCAGCTTCATTACCAGAGTCTAGTTCCTTTGGCTGGGATTCTCGTTCATCTCTAGGGAATTTTGGTATAGGAGGGAGTCTGTGAAGTAGTTCTCTACCCCCTTGAACAGATGCCTTTCGGCTATCAACGTTCAGACTTTTCGGTCTCCGTCAATATACTCATGACTTGATAGAGAGTAGAGGGGACGATGAAGTTGCGATGAATCCACGGTCGTCCCAGCAATAAATTATACGAAGTGTCAGCATTAATGGCGTAGCACATCACTTCAGATCTTAAGTTCCCAATTTGACATTTGAGTTTAATCTTTCCCATTAGGCGCGTACCATTGGCGTTGAAACCATAAATTGTAGTCTGGGTGGCGCTCAATCGGTGGGTGGGGATCCCCAAGTGCTGCATGACCCGCGGGGTATAATGCTCAACGCGATCCTGGATCTACCTGAATACGGCTTACTTCAGACGATCTAATATACCCTGTGAAGGACAGGGGCCTATCATATTTCCCCTTAACCTGCATGTCGTCTGGTAGGAAGGTGATGCAGGGGGCATGTTGAGAGGCGTGTAGGCAGTCTTCTTTATCTTTCTCCCGTGGTTCAACCGAATTTGAGCCATGAAGATCTCAACATCAGCTAGAGCTTCTCTCAGAGCTTCTCTTGTTGACTTTGATAGTCTCAGGAGCTCGTAAAGAGTGATCCTAGCCGGGATGTTGGCCAGTTGAGTTAAGACATCAAAACGGTAAGGTGCTGAAGTTCCTTCTGCTTTGTCCTTGGGAGGGCCTTGGCATACTGAATCTCCTTTTGTTTCTCCATAGGTTGCTTCGTAGATTGCTTGGCTGGCTCAGGGGTGATTTTAGGTGGATTTGCCATCATCTCGTCATATTTCTTCAAATACGACTGACCAGAACGAGTTTTGGCCATGAGTGGTGCATTCAGCTCCGCGATAAGGATGATTGTCTCCTCCTCCGAGTCGGTTAGTGAGGGAACATCAGTCTCTGCTTCCCGGAAAGCGCACACCATATTACAAGGTGAAGCTTTTCCCTTATTTTTGAACTTTCTGTGGGTAACAATAGTCCATTGTTGGCTTTCTACAAGGTCAGGATGAACCTACATGATTTTTTCCTGAGGAGTAGGAATAGGTATGAGACCTTTCTCCTGTTGGTGATATGGATCTATGTTGAGTACTCTTAGTTTCCCTTTCAGGATGGGAACTACTCCGGCTGGCATTGGAGGCTGTATCCCAAACTGAAGGAATGACGTCATATTAGCTGTCACTTTCTTCTACTCCGGGCGGAGCTTGAGCACTTCTGTATCAATTAGAGATTGAAGGATATCTTTGAAGATATAACAGCTCTTAGTAGGGTGCCATCCTATAATACAAGCAATAGTTAGGATTGTCGGTCTTGCCGACCTCCTCGAGACGTCTAGCTTCAGGAAGTTTTAATCTGTTGCTCTTGTTGAGTAACTTGAACAACGAATCGACATGCTCGTCCTTGAAAGAGTACTGCCTTTTGGCGCGTAGCTGACTTGAAGAACCACCCCTCTGGTCGGCTGAGGTTTAACAGGAGATTTCGTCTCTATTGCCAAAGTATCCTTCCTTTTTGACTGAAAAGATACTTTTGACGTGCGCCTTATTGACTTTTCGGGTCTGGGCTTATTTTCTTCTGCCTTAATCCTAGTGACAATCTCTTCTACCTGTTCACCTTACTGGGCTAACTACTTCCAGGTTCGGCTGTCAGCAGCTCCTATCTGGGCTAGAAGCGAAGTTTGCAAATTGTGGCTACATGTTTCCACCAAGGTGGTCTGGGTTATATCGCTAGGACATCGTGCCATATTCTGAAATCTCCCCACAAATGCTTTGACCAACTCTCCTTTTCGTTGCTTCGTTGCCAGGAGAGTTGGCATGGTGATTTCCGAATCATCTTCGAAGAAGCGCATAAGAAAAAGCTTCTCCAAATCACCCCAGTTCTTGATGGAGCCTTCTGGGAGTTTCATGAACAATTCAAAGGCGAGTCCCTTTAGAGTGCCGATGAACAAATGCGCCAAGATGGCACATTTACTATTACATTCCCTACCTGAGACTTGAAGTAGGAGATGTGTTGGTTGATGACCCTTTGCCGTCGAAGGCCTATAGGGTCGGAGCTTTGAACTTAGGAGGGTAAGGAACAAGATCCCACTCAGCCGGGTACGGCTGGACCACTCCTACTTCTTGGAGGCCTTTTCGATTGGCGAGGGCTTCCAAACGCTGTTCTAGTTTATTCATTCTTTTAGAATGAGTGCTTCCATTCTCTAAATTGCTTCCCTCTTCAGACGAAGGCTTGGACGACTTAGATTTGGATTGTTCTTCCTCCTCGGTATGCGCAGAAGATAAGCTCTCCCCTTCCTTCCGTTTGCCTTTAGACTTCTTAGAAGGAGTTTTGGGTTTCAGCCTTCTCCCGCCCTCAAGCAATTGTGAAAGCATTTGCTTGAGGATGTCAATAGATTCTTGTTGGGCGTGAATCATATCGAGTTGTTCCCTCTGGGCCTGGGCTTGCTGTTCAAAGCACCTGACCATCTCCTCAGGAGTGTTTGTCATATACGCGAAGGCTTTCTTCTCTACAGAAGAGTTCGAGGTCTGTGATTCCACAATGGCGGAGTATGACTCACTTGCTTCAATGCCCCAGGCTAGGGCACTGTAGTCAACTGGGGCTATCGCGCTAGTCCGAGTGCGAGTATGCCGGTACACTCCTTCTGGTTATGTGTCAGACTCGTCAGAACAGACTATCGGTTGTTTCCCCTTACTTCTACTTAGCGTGGTGTTTGGACCCACCATATTCGCAGTGACTTCAGGGTATTCCGTATCAGAGAAGGTTTTCTTTGTACGGGAATGACATCTTTTGACTGATCGGGAGTTTAATTGTTCGAATACCGACTGCTTGCTTACATATGAGCTACAGTGGCATTCAGAGATCATTGTTGTGATAAGTCGTTTATAATAACATGATGGAGTGAGTTGATTGGCACTCCTCTTCTTTGTCAAATAATCCCTTAGATCTTCCGGATGGGAATCAAAGAGATTAGCCTCGATTTTTCAAGGGCTTTTCAGGCTTTGAAAGCTAACCTTAAGTCACAGATTTGAAACACAAGGTTCAGAGACACGGAGCTCACGTTCTGCAGGAACGCGACTCTCGAGTTTGGCCTTTGAAATGCAGACTTTCTGAATCCCGCCTTCCATGGTAGAGACGCGAGTCTCGTGCTTCTTAGAAGAGGCACGGATCTCGCGTCGCTAAATGTCGCGTTTAAGAGGTGAGGCCTTGACAACGCAAACTTCTTGAGCTTCATATTTTGGTCTCCAAACGCAGACTTCACGCGCCCTGTGCAGCTCAGAAGGGATGCAGGCGTGAGCCTTGCATTCTGTATTTGTTGGACAGATAATGGTTCCAGCTTCTTGAGTCTGTTGTCGACATGCGCGTCGCCTCTGTCGACGTTCGGCGTTTCACTTACGCCGCATGGGTTGTTGGAAACCCCGGGTAATCTGGAGCTGAGAAAAAGGAAGGGCGTGACCAGGTTAACCAAAATAGCGTTGGCCTCGCGGGTGTCGTGATAGGTGTTGACGCGGGCCTTACATGTGATACGGCCAGCCATGATGCTCTCTGCACAGGCCATGTTCGGAGAAGTCTCCGAAGGGACCGAGAGCGGATCTCTGAAGAGACCTTGCGGTACTGCCGTGCCCTAGGGCTTTTGGAGCCGGAAGAGAGGAACTCTTCATACTTTGCCTGGTCGAATTCCATGACGAGTGATTCGACCATTCTTCCCATGAAGGTGACATCACCTTGCGCCACAACTTACTCATTAGTAGAGAAAGTAGTCCCCAGCGAGTCGCCATTCCGTGTCAGAAAATTGAAAATAATGAATCGTAAAATTTTCTTGAATCAATGAAAAATTATAATGAATCAATACTTCAATTATAAGAGAAAGGAGCTATTCAAGCTCAAATCTCCTCTTTATTTAATGCTGGGTTCTTGATGTAGTAGTGGAAAGTGATTCTTATTTTCTGTTGACCGGTTGAACGTCAATGTCTTTTGGGAATCTTCTCTTCAGATTATTGACGGAGTAGCACAGCTCCTGTCCAAATAGAATCTCGAAGAGACTTGAGGTAAAAACTTGAACTCAGAAAGTTGGCAGAAGAGTTGAACTCCTTTGTATTCCTCAGCTGAAGATTCTGATCAAACTTCTCCTAATTCAATATTTTTCTTCTGATTAATTCAATTCACGTCCCTTCTCAATGGCCAACTAAACTATTTATAAGGGTTTCAAGGGTAAAACTGTCCCCTTAAAACCCTCCATAATGGGTGTTAACTCCACTCATTACATGGGCAGTAATTGATCCAGTATGAGGGCAGTTATAACTGAGACGTAGGGCTTCTCTGTAGTTGAAATGCGGGCTTCAATCCTCGCGTTTTGGCATTACATAGATGGCTAAGACGCGGGCTTCAAGCTCTGCGTCTTGGCCATTGCAGTGATGCTAAGACGCGGACTTCGACCCTTGCATTTTGGTAGTTGCAGTGATGCTGAGGCGCAGTCTTCAAGCTCTGCGTCATGGCCATTGCAGTGATGTTAAAACATGGGCTTCGAGCTCTGCGTCTTGGCCATTGCGCGAGTGGCTATGATTAGTCTTGTGTCTGACGTATAGACTCTGCTTTCTGATGACTTGCTCTCAGTGATTTTTAGACAGTCTACACTTTGGTATCCAAATCTTTTTGAGTCCAATCAGATTAGTACTTTCTTAAGTTCAAACATTTTTGTTTAACATATGTAACTTGGCATAACAAAATTTTGCTAAATGGCCTTTGCGGCCGCAATGTGCACAAGTGTACACTTTGCTATACATGAAAGCACGCTTATGTTGATATGTATGTGTATGTTGTGCATGTTTTTCATGGTGTGTATGTGATGTATGAGATGTATGTTTTCTTTGAATTTTTCCCTTTGGAAACATTTAGTTAAATTTACTCATATCAAATGCACACTTTTTTAAGGTGGTATCCAAAACATCAATACATTTTTGGATATCCAAAAATTCATTTTTATTGAAAGTAATATTAGGGCTTTTGCCCTTACAACCAAGTTTATATTTATTGAAATCCTTTTAGTTTTCTCAAATGAAATAGACAATTTATTTTTCTCTTTAAAAACATCTAATTTATTCTTTAAAACGTCATTTTTCTTTCCAACTTTTTGTTTTGAGCAATTGAAATTTCATATCGATTTTGTAATTCTTCAAAAACTTATGCAAGTTCATCCATAGTTAAATCATCATCTTCTAGAGAGGTTTCGAGAGTTACCTTGAAAGTCTCCTCTCCGTTTGCCATGAATCAAACGTGTGCGGCATAATTTCCTCTTCGGATTCTGTTTCTGAATCATCCCATGTGGCTATCATCGCTTTCTTCTTCTATGCATGTTCTTGAAGGTAGTGGCTTGAAGTAAGGGGCAATTCGCAATGAGATGGCCCGTCTTTTTGTAATGAAAATAAGGACCTATCTCCTCCTTCTTTTCAAATCTTACTTGAGGTCTTCCTCTTCGAAAGTTGCTTTGTCATCCTTTTTGTAAAATATTTTTCCCACTTTCCTAATGAGCATGGCAAAGTCTTTATCGCCCTCTTCGGACGAATATTCTTCATCAATGGATGAGAGAGTAGTCTTGAAAGTTATGGATTTCTTCTTTGGAGGCTCCCTTTGTTCATGCACCTTCATCTCCATCTCATGTGTTGTGATTTTCGATGAATCCCGAGAAGTCCATTTCTTTCCTATCATTGAGCTCCTTTAATTTTGTGGCCTTCACTTTTCAAGCTTTGGGGAGAGCTCTAATGACCTTCCTAATCTTCTGATCATTGTCAATGGTGTCACCTAAATAAGATAACGCGTTAGCAATCTTGGTGAACCGAGTAAGTATCCCATCAATACTTTCATTTTCAAACATGTAAAAATTCTCATATTAAGAACAAAGCAAGTGATCTTTTACTTGCGATGTTCCCTCATGAGTAATGATTAAATCATTCCAAATCTCATAAGCAGATTTGCAATTTATTACTCAAGAAAGATTATTATCATTTAATACTAAAGTGAGTGCATATTGTGCCTTAGATTGGCCTCATAATCCTTAGCGGTTGCTTCGGATCATGTATCCTCATCACCGTGAGGCTCAACAAATTTCTTAATTATGGCCTTATCTACTCTAAGCCCTAGGGACTTGAGGAAGAGGTTCATCTTTACTTTCCAAATAGGAAAGTTTAACCCATGAAATTTGGGTGAGGACTTGATGCTAGAGAAATCATGTGATTGCATGAAAACAAATATGAGTGCAACAACAAAGAGCAAATGCAACAAATAAGTATAGCCAAATAAGAGGATCTCCCTAAGGTCATTAAACCAAAGCTAGGGTTAGGATCTGATACCAATTGTAAATCACCTAGAAGGGGTGAATAGGTGATGGCTATACTAAATGGCAAATAATGCAGAATTAAAAATTACTTGCTAGCAACTTGGGAAATATCAATCTCAACACAAAGAATACTTACAAAAGAGTATACACGATAAGTAAGCAAGTATGTAAAGAGAGAGTATAGTAAAGAGAGAGAGAGTAAGCAATCGCAAACACGATGATATGTTCTGAGGTTCGAGTCACTGCTCTATGTCCCCTCCTTAACCACTATGAAGGATTTTCACTATGACTGAACTCACTAGATCGTCAACCATTACAAGTTCTTACTAGACTCTATGAACTCACAAGTCCTTCTCTAGTGTCGTAACACCAACAATGGAGCTCACTAGCTCACTTGAGGCCGCAACCTTTATAACTTCACAATTGAAGAAAAATGGTGATCTTTCCTTGATCTCAAATGACTCACAAGCACAATCCTTTAACCAAGATGAGGAGGTGAAGCTCTTTGAGATTGTGTGATGACAATAGCTTGTAAAGATGTAAAGAGAAGGCTCAAACTAAAAATCAAGAATATGGAATTTTGGCTCAAGTAGAAAATCTTTTGGGAAAATGAATATTAATCTTTAAAACTTGATTTTTTAGGATAAAAACTTGTTATGAGGTTTTTCTACAGTACCCATATATATGGGGTATGAAAACTTGAGGAGAAAACCCTATAAATCCGTTGGATGAGACCCAGAAAAAGTCCCATTAGAAAACTAGCCGTTGAGAATAATCAGAAGAAAATTCTTCTGTTGGTCGACCGCCAACGGTCAGATTTTTGACCGTTGGGGTTAGCGGTTGGCCGGCCGGTCAACCGTTTATTCCAACCAGAGAACAAAGCTCTCTGACGGTCGACCGATCGGTTGACCATGCCCAAACCGAGAGCAAAGCTCTCACAGTCGGCCTGCAGATCAGTCGACCGAAGTGCACACAAAACACTACAAAGAAATTTTGTGCATATTGGTCGATCGCTTGGTCGACCGATAGAGCAATTCTGCTTTATCTATGGTTGACCGGTCGGTCGACCGATATGGGGCCAAAAGTTTATTTTGAAAAACATTTTGAAGTCTTTCTTTTCGACAACATATTTGATCTTAAACACAAAACAGAGTTCTATGATCATAAAAGTCTAGTGTGTGATCAAGTATCAACACAAAACATGGTTAGAACTATATTTTGAAAAAATACTTTTCTAAATCGAAAACTAATTTTTTCAAAACTCGTTTTTCTGAAACACGTTTTTGAAAATGACAAAGAGAATAGTTTTGAAGTCTTTTAAAAAAACTCATGAGGATAGGAATGAAATGTGTGTGTGAGTCAATCTTAAGAGCTATCAACCTATATCATCTTGGTTTTAATAAATCATCTTGGTTTTAACAAACGACTATAAATTCTATCTAAAATACAAAAACATAAAAATACAAATCTTATATAGTCTTCTCTTACAATCTTGATCCTTGAGCTCGTTTATATGCTTAGCCTTTGTGATCGACATGTTCATGACTTCTAAATGTGTGAGTCTTTTTTGAAACCAAGATGAAATAATGAATTAACTTGAAACTTAGTTAAACAAAATTATTAGAAATATAACTACATATGTTTTGTTATCATCAAAACTAGGGTTAATGGCCTTTGGGCCAACACAACCAAACACCGAAAAAATTATTTTCACAAATCCTAATTTTTCACTACACTTCTACATTTCCCACTCTCACTTCTCACTTTCCATTTTCCTCCCACTTTTATGAATTCAAACAGCCCCTTAGGGGCTGTTTGGATTCAAGGAGGTGAGCGGAAGTGAGGAAGTGGGAAGTGTCATTTCCCACTTCCGCTATCCATCCAAACACCAGTAAAAGAAAATGAAAAAAAATCTATTTTTCTTTTCTCTTTTCTCTTTACACAATAATGTTCTCACTTTCAAGGTGTTACAGTTAATTCTGTCGTCATGTAAATCTTATTTGTAATAAGTTGTAACTCAAAACAGTTAATTTTGTTGTTATATAAATCTTACTCGTATTCTAATTACAGTCCAATTTTTTTCATTATAAATTTTTATTTTAATATTATTTTACAGTCAACTTTGTGGTCAAAATTTTCTACTTTCACTTCCACATTACCAACTAAACACTGAAGAAATTGCACTTTCCAACTACCATCAATACATCGAAAAAGAAACACAAATTCTCATTTTTCAAAAGGAAAAGAATCCTACTTCCTACTTCTTCACTTCCACCCACTTCCGGGCATCCAAACAACTCTAGTATCACTGACATCTGGCTCATTAGTAAAGGAGTAGGATTAGATTACACGAGTTCCAAATCTGAAGCCTTCTTTGCAACGACAAGAGGTTTGAGATTAAATTTGACTTGCAATGATAAGATTAAATTTGAGATTAAATTTGACTTACTCTTCAAGATTATATATATAAAATAAAAATTAAAGGTTTTTAAAATAAATAAATAAATACACAAATAAAGAAAATATCATCTCAGTTAAATAATAGGGTCTTTCTCATATGTACTCTCCATATCTATCATAATTTCAAAAGTACTCCCCAAATCCTCATAATATCATAATTACTCATCAAATTCTTTCAAAATTTCAAAATTACTCCTATCGTTCAAAATTACTTCAATACCCCCAGGCCCTCTTTTTCTATCTCCTTTTTATGAGATAACGACCCTTTTTTCTCTCTCTCTCTTCTCTCTCTTTTATTTCTCGCCTCCCTCTTCGGATTGTCCCAAATTATGACAACACCACTCTTGTTTCCCAGCAGTCAAATGGACCTTTCTCTCTCTCTTTCTCTCTCTCTCTCTCTCTCTCTTTCTCATTTCTTTTCCTCTCTCGAATAAGGGTCTCGATCTTTCTCTCAAAACAACCATTCAACCCTAACAAACCCTAGATCCACAACTCTAGCGCAATTTGTGATTTGGAAGATCGTCGAAGAATGGATGTTGGAGAAAGCTCCAGAGAAGACCTGAGGGCTCTTGGAAGAAGATAATGAAATTAAAAATCTTTAAACTTTGTGAAATTTGATGAAATCTGAAAAGTCTCAGTTCCTTTTGTTTTTGTGCTTGAATGTTTGGATGTAAGTTGGAATTCTGATAGGGTTATTCTCAATTTAATGTTTCTTGTTAGTGAATTTCATGTTTAATTTCTTCTCAATTTATTGGTGAAGCACAAATCAGTAATTGTAGGAATCTGGTGTAAATGTAGGTATTTTGGTGGGAATTTATTTGTAGGAATTTGATGGGAATTTTGACCTAGTGTGTTGGCCGATTATCCATACATACTCACACAAAGGCATACTCACACAAAGACCTAGTGTGTTGAGAATTTGTTGGCAGAATTTGATGGGAATTTTGATATGGCCTGTTTGGTTAAGGGTGGAAGTGAGGAAGTGAGGAATTGAGGAAGTGGCAATAATTCCCTTTGGAACATGGGAATTGGTTAGTAAGTTTTTCGGTGTTTGGATATTGTTGGGAAGTGTGGTTTGGAAAATATTTTGTCTTTTCCGGAGTTTGGATGGTAATGTGAAAGTGAAAGTGAAAAAGTTGACCACAAAGTTGACCATAAAATAATATTAAAATAAAATTTAATTAAGAAAAATAAAAAATAGACTATAATTAGAATGCAAGTGAGATTTACATGGTCAAAAAATTAACTGTTTTGTGCTACAATTTATTACAAATGTGATTTATATGACCACAAAATTAAATGTAGCACTCTGGAAGTGAGGAAATGGTTGTGTAAAAGAGAAAAGATAAAAGGAAAAGAGGTTTTCTTATTTCCTTTTCCGGTGTTTGGATAGATAGGGAAGTGAGCAATTATACTTCCCTATTTCCTTACTTCCGCCCACTTCCTTGCAACCAAAGTGTATTTAAAATTTGGAATGTAATTATAGGATTTGATAAAGTGAGTGTATGTGTTGAATTTTGACCTAATGTGTTGGTCGATTATCCATACTCACAAACTGTAGATTGTTCTATTTATTCTCTTGTCTGATTTTTGTAGCTATTTAACATGGCTTGTAGCATTATTTATTGACTAGTCACACAAAAGAAGATCTTGTCTAATTCTTTTACATGATGTTGAACTTTGTATTATTTTTGGAATATATTTTTCATTTATTTGGTTGTATTTATTTCTAAATTGTTTTTCTTTTTTTTTTTGGTTGTTGCAGGAATGTTTATATCACAGTGACAACAGTGATAAAATTTGGGGTTATTGGCATAAAATTTCGAGAGCTGGGAGGAAGAAGTATGTGCGTGAAAAACAGAAGACCACGACATTTGAGTTACATAACACCAAATTGCAAGTTGTTGAGATTTATCATCTTGCAATTGCACCTTGGACATATGGTTCTATCCCAGTAATAAGTGCAACTTTGTGTAGGACAAGTCCACAAGTATTTGAAGTGGTGAAGACTGATGATCAGTTGCAACAATTGCTACCAGAGGAAAGAGAAGATGCAACTTTGGATTATTACAAGAGAAAAACCAAGGGAAGAAAAGCAAGTTTAATTGGTAAGCAGCAGCATCGACAACATGATAAGAGCAAGGGCAGTTGCTGTTGAACAAGTAGAGGTGCAGGAAGGGATTGGGATTGGAGAGATAATTTGAGCATGTTCCAAAGGAGAAGAAGGAACCTTAGGTTAACTAAAGAAAACAGAGAACAAAACACTGAGCTCTCTGATAATGAAAAATAATTTATTGAAGATGTGTCAGATCATGATGCAATTGAAGTTGCATCAAGGCTTAGAACAAATAACACTTCAGTATCCACATCCTCCGCGGCAGAATATTTTCCATATGAAATAGATAACCTAGTAGAAATTGATAACGATGATAATCCAGATGATGAAGTTGATGATATTTATCCAGAAGAGACATATTAAGAGCCAATAAGCTCAGAGAAGGAGGAGGAGAAAGATGAAGAGGACTTGACAGCGGCAGATAATATTGTGCAAGTAATGTGCGGATTCTAATCGCAAATGTGCCAATCATTTTCCAGTAATATAATATTGGGTAGAGTATCATTCTCACGAGGATTGTTGTTCAAGTACCAACTTAATCTTTCCTAATTCTATTTGAATAATCAATTTAATTGGAAGATGTTGTAACAAACTATTACTAAAAAAGTTTATTTTAATTATGAAAAGAACTAGGGTAATGATTTTGATAATTATAATCAGATAAAATATTATGCTTGTGCTAATTTATCCTATTCATGCTGACAATCAGAATTCCTTATCCTAATCAGTACTTTCTCTCGAACAATATCAATTCTATCTTCTAAATTTAGAATCCACAATCTCTCGATCTAGTAGATTGCTAGTCAAAAGATGCATTAAGTGTGATGGATATTCTTACTTGACAACACAACTTTTATGTCTTAATGTTTTGAGTTATGATTGTTAATCCTAGAAGTTTTTGCTAAATTATCTCTTCTCGGACTCTAATCTAGCCTGCTGATTAATTGTGCGCACTAATTATAACATAAAGTAAACGATTTAACAACTTAGCATATAAAAGATTTAAACTTTATAAAAACACATAAGAGAATTTATACAAAACATAATCTTAAATCATTACAATCCCTACATCATGCCCCTAGTTATGAAAAATTAATTCATAATTAAGAAAATATAACACACTATAATATTGAAAGAGATCATGAAAATTAAAAAAAGTAAAAGAAAGGTAAGAGAACACTAATAAAGATGAAGCCTTAATGAAATTCCTGTTGAAAGTACTCTGAGATTTAATGGCTAACAGCAAAATTTTATTGATTTTTGCTAAAAATAAAAGAGAGAAAAAAATTGTATGTTGTACAAGAGGCTTGCCGGCGTTTATATAGAACAGAGAGCAGTAGAACCCTAGTCGAATATAAAAATCTAGATTTCTTATTTACATGAATTTCTGAGAAAATTCTATCCATAAGCACCACCATAGTTCGGCCAGCTGGCCGAAAATTCGGCTGGCTGACCGAACTTCTTGTTATATTGGCGCTCCGTTTTTTGACTCATATTGACCTCTGAGTTGGCCTTCCAGTTGACTGGTCCACGCTGCTTGGCCGAAATATACGGCTGGGCGGCCGAACTCTTGGTCCATTTTAGTCCCAAATTTTTGTGAAATTTCTAATTTTATGTGAAGTCTCTGTTGAGATATTCCATCTCTGCTTCAGATCTCTGCTTCTATATTTCTTTTGTTCATTTGATATCACCAATTTATCAATTTTCGCTCTTTTTCTTTTAATTTGCTCTTGACTTAAAATCTGTAAAATAACACTAACAAAATACTCATGCAGTATTAAATATGGGAAATAATAGGCATAAAAAGTGATATAAAACATGTATATCAATCACACTCATCACACCCCCATACCTGCCTTTTGCTAGTCCTCGAGCAAAATCCTTGTCTAAAAAGAAAAAGAAAAACTAAAAAAAATCCTAAAAATAAAATCTTAATCCACTTTTGTAGGACTCACGATTACACTTAGCACGTGGAACAAGCCATTAAACCATAGGTTACCCTAGTGGACGAGTGTTATCTCGTGAAGATTTTAGTGAATTACAGGGACAAAATTCGGTGAAAGTATTTAAAAGATAAGAAGAGATTAAGATAAAAAGGATAACTAAAAATAAAGAAAATAAATAAAAATAAAAAAAGAAATGCAAAATATTTTTGGAGTGGTAAGCATTACTAATGTATAGGTTCTCTAGTTACCATAAATGCTCATTATCAAGTTCAATCTCTTATCAAGAATAATCATCTAATTTGTAAAGATTTTTAACTCTTAACCTATATCACCATCCTTCCTAAGTTTTCTGATCCTATGCATCTTCATGAATGTGTATAGTTCTTAACTTGAGATTTTGATTCAAACTTACATAATTCAAATATTTATTATTATTTTTTTGTAGAAGTTTCAAAGTATTATCACTTTGTTGCCCTTTAAGCACTTCTTTTTTTTCTTTCTTCTTATATATATAACTAATCTAATTCTCTTTCGTGTAAATATCAAGGCTTCTTGAGGCCAAAATACTTAACTAATTGATCATTAGCTTGTTAGTATATATAACTTATTTTATTATATATATATATATATATATATATATATATATATATATATATATATATATATATATATATATATATATTAACTTACTTAACTATCTTTCATGTAAATACTAAGACTTCTTGAGGTCAAAGTATTTAGCTAATAAATAGTTAAGTTTTTTTTATTTAAGTATTAAGTAATCCTCATTATCCCAAACTTAAACCAATGTGAAGTATAGATAAGATGCATATTCACATGGACAAATTTTAGATGGCAATAATAATTTAAAAATTTTCATCTCTACTCAAAGACTTTAAAATTCTATCAAATTGATATTCCTTGTCCAATTCAAGTTTTATGGCTACTAAATCCCTTAAAAAGGTAACTTACACAAAAAAATTTTTTAAATAAAGAAAGAAATAAAAAAAAATCCTACTATAAAACTCCACTTACCTCCCTCTCTTTTCCATTCTACTACTACCCTTCAGAACGTGTTCTGCTAAAACGTGTCTCTTCAATTTTCTTCTTCTTCTGTATTTTTATCAACTTGTATATTCTTTTTATCCACTCCTAAATTAAATGCATAAATGCACGATTATCTTTGGGTGGTTGTTGTCACGCCCCGCTTCCCAAACTACGCTGAAGCGGAGACGCGACGAGAGTCGGCGACGTATATACGCGAGGAAATTGCCCCACACATATACGCTAAGCCTAAATTAACCTGAACAAGCTGTAAAATCTACTGTAATAAATTAATATCACTGCAATATGTCATATAAATATCTAACACAATGATAACAGATGAATAAAAGAAAAAAAATGGCAACTGGATGCGATAAAGATAGAATTAGAAAGTAACATGAATAAAAGAGGAAGAATACCTATAATCAAGAAAAGAGAGACTCCAGCTTCTCGTAATGCATGATCACACGAACATCTGAACGATATAAGGAGATGACCAATACCCTGGACGTGCAAATCCAGGGTCATCAGAAGCGACCTAATGAGTGTGTGTGTGTAACAGAGAAGGTGCTCGTGCAAAAAAAACAATGTAAGCAATAACATGATAATCTGAAAATAAAAGGTAACAGAATAATCAATATCAATAGCAAACTATGAATGATATATAACTGATATCATGATAAAAGAAAACAAGTAATGTCAAGATATATAACCTAGCATATGACACTAATTTAGTATACAGTCCGGTCATGTGTATAATCATATAACTAACATGGTTATATATACGTACAGTCAGGTGATCACCGTCAGTCACAATACATTAACAGTTTATCATTATTAATTATGTCAGCGAATACCAATTGCCACATGTAATAGACGCATCCCATACTACGCCTATTACACATGTCAATCAGAGTCCTAAGTTATTGAAACTGATCGGTTGGAGACATTATTATGTTTTAGAAGGGTCCCGTGTATACCCGGGACCACGGCCCAGACTCCTGGCGCTGAACCAGAACCTACCGCAAGGTAGTCAGGAACATGTATAACAGGAACAGGTACATGTATAACATGTATAATAGGAACAGGAAACAGGAGGGGATACCAATCATCCCACGGGAACCCTGCAGTAGAACTCTCTTTCGGCTGCGCAACCTAAATCTTAGTCCACCCAAAATACAGACGCTGTCTCCTCCATCAATCTCCCCAATCCTAGTATAAGTTGTTTAATATCATGTTATTAGTTTATCAAGATTACTTAATGTGCATGTTACTTAAATTACTGGGATAACTCAGTGGTAGTCACGGTAACAATATCAAGATGTATAATCAGGATACCGGTATAACAGGATATATAATGTCAGTGAACAGGATACCGGTATAACAGAACATGTAACAAGTATAACATGAGGGTGTTGTTACCATGTAACAATATTTTCCCAGCAATTAATGGTAACATGGACATGATAGTTATCAGGTAGATACCAAGTATAATTAGTCAAGTTTCTCAGGTAAATCAAAATATTCAGGATGAGTAATGACCTACTGTCATGAATAGAATAATCTGGGTAATGTATATAATTAACTCATATCCTCAAATCATCGATATATCTATCCTCTAAGTCATCAATAAATCAGATCGATCAATAGCTGTCATAAAACTCCGAACATGTAATATAGTCACCGATATCAATAAAATCATTCATAATAACTCTATCTCCATAACTGAAATAGTCAAAAACCAATCATGAAATAATACATATATCCTCAAGATCAAAATCAGACTTATCCAACCATAATCAAGATCATAACTAAAGAATATAACCTCCTCGATCAACATAACATCTCAATCATCTCTACAACTAATATCCAACATTGTTAAGATCATTAGTAGTCAATCAAATCACTAGGTAATTCCAAAAGTCTTTATTTCGTCAATCTAAAACTAAGGTCATAACTAAGGAGTGGGATATCCTCAAGCTACATGAAATCTAGAAAGTCTCTGTACTCAAACCTCGATATGTATAAACATCATTACTCAGCGAATATATCTAAATAAAATACTTACAACTAATAATTCAAAATCAGTATTATGTGATAGATCAAAATCAAGGTAAAACATCCATGTATACCTCAACTTTAACTTTAGGTCCATATATAAATTCAAGCATCAAGATACTCAACCTTAAGGCAACATCTTATTTAATGCATATTTATTGTCTAAATGAATTCTCGTCTGTAATATCATCAAATAAATGTCCGATAAATACCTCAAATAAGTCTGTAAATATGAATCGGCCAATCTCTAAATCAATCCAAGTCACAGTCTAAGGTGTACGACAACTAGCCTATAATCAAAATAATGATCTCCACACATGCCATGATGTTGATAAAAGCTCATATGTACTAACTAAATAGGATGAGCACTCACTGATGTCTCATGAAGGTATACATGTAATCACACAAGTAAAATAAGTCAGGTACTCATACAGGTAAAATAAAACAGATGGTCACATGAAATAAAGCAATTAGCATATATATCAAATCATTATCACAAAATTCTTATTTAATTGAAGGGGGAAAGAACACTCACAATAAAATTAAATAATACTAAAATACTCAATGAGAAAATAAAGAACACTCACAACAAAATTAAAAAAAATTAAATAAAGAAGTAAAACACTCATAAAATAGAATTATAGAAGGAAAAAAATACTCACAAACAAAGAAGAGAAACACTTACAAAACAGAGAAGTAAAACACTCACAACATAGAATTATAGAAGGAAAAAAAATACTCACAATAAAATTAAATAAAGAAGTAAAACACTCATATGAAATAATATTGAAACACTCACTAATAAAATTAATTAAAGAAAGGAAACACAAATAAAGAAAGGAAACACTCACTTGAACTCGATCGCAAGTCCAAAGCATTGAAATCATAAGCCCTCGATAAATCTACATGTTTTATTCCAATAGAAATTGTTAGATTTTTAAAAGTATATTTACTTAGGAGTTATAAGGGATTTTAATCTTGATTAATTAGTTGGGGTTAGGAATATGATCCTCTGGGTCTAATAAATTTAGTAGGTTTAGTTTAAATCAGTTTCTAATTTTGTTAGAATTTTAATAGGCTTTAACTCCTTAAAATACTTAACGGATTTGAATTTACCATTAAGGAAAATGGTTTTTAAAGTAGGTGTTTTGATTTAATTTCATATTGGTATTTATCTAAAAATTTTATCTTAGAAAGTAGAAGTATTGTACAATAATATTTATATTATTTTCTACTTTTTTTGATATTTTTATCTAATTATTTTAATATACAAATTCAATTTTCTTTCTTCCTTTCTTTCTTCTTCTTTATTCTTTCTTTCTTTCTTTTTTTTTTATATCTCCAAAAGCCTAGGCCCAGCCCAGGCCTAGGCTGGACCCAGGCCTGGTCCAGATTTCTTGTTTTCTTTTTTTTCTTCATTTTTTTATAAGAGGGCTTAAGGGCCCTGTTGCAGTGGCCAAGGCCGGCCTAGCACGGGCCAGGCCTGACCAGGCCAGACTTGGCTCAGCCAGGCCAGGCCAGGCCGGGCCTGGGACTGCCCAGGCCGAGCTACTCTCGGCCTGGTTGAGAGCAGCGGCCAGAACTTTGCTTTTTTTGAAAATCTTTTGAAAATTCTGAAAAAAAAAATTCTGAAAAAAAAAAAAAAAATTAAAATTTATGAGTGGTATCTTCACACATATTTTAGTGGTATTTTAGATTGGGTTTTGATGTGTAAAAATATTTATGGAGATCATGGTATAGACATGATTTTTAAATAAACAATTTATATCAATAAATTATGAAAAGATTGGTTACTTACTTGGATTTAATTTGTTCAAATTAAGCTTTTATGAGTATTAAAACAATGATCCTACAAAATTTTATTTGATAAGTTTTTAAGAACAAATAATTATATTTTTTAAAAAGAAACTGAAGTTAAATTTACGAACTAGATTTACTTACTTGAGTTGTATCTGCTCCTCAATCCCTTGGGACTTGAAGCACAAGAGTAGAAGGGAAAGATGGAATCTTGAGGAGAAGGGAAAGATGGAAGTGGGGAGATTTTAGATTAGGGTTTTCTCTTTAGGTGGAAGAGAAGAAAGAGTTTAGGTCTTTATATAGGTTATTAGAGATTTTAAAAACCTGAATTTCAATTGGGTTTAAATTGCTTAATTTAGTAATTAGGATTAGATATAGGATTAGTTAATATTTATGAAAAGATTTGATAACATATGATTTGGATTAGGATTAAGATTGGGCTTTGGGTTAATAGGTAAGGATCTCATGGTAATTAGTTATGGACTTTAGTTGTTAGGATTAAAGAAAAATAAAAAAATTAAATAAGGAAGTAGGCTTGGCTCATGTGGGCTTAGCATAAAAGGGAAAAGAAAACAAAAAGGAAAAGGAGAATGGGCTGAACTTATTGGGTTTTAAATAAAAATAATAATACTATCCATTAATAATAATTTAAAATAACTAAATATAAGCAATAAGAGTCTACAAGTCATAAAAATAATAAAACTAATAATGATTATAAATCAAGTTAATTAATAATAATAAGATAATAGGTAGAATCAAATGAATTTTTTTTAAATTAATATATGGTATTATTAAATAGGGAATGTTACATTCTACCCACCTTAACAAAAATTTCGTCCTCGAAATTTCAATAAAGCGGGAATGATAAAAATCAAATTAAGAGAGAAGATAAACCTTTCACACCGCTTCTCACAACATTAAGACTTCACCACGCTTCACTACGCGCTCTGATCTTTATTACCGGCTTCAGAATGGAGTGATCAAACTCAGGGGGCAAAATCAGGGAAACAGAATCGAAAAGAGGATAGAAATCAAGATAGAATCCAGATTACTCTAGAAAAAGAGTTGAAATCAGGTATATCAACAGGTCAAAGAGATAGATATCAAAAGGGGGGACGGTCAATTTCAAATGGATTCAATATCGTCATGCGGATAGTATATGTATATTGCAGTGTAATTATAGCTCATTTCAAGTTACTGACAAAAACTAGATTCTTTTTTATGTTGAACCTGACTCTGATACCAAGAAAACCCTGTCACGCCCCGCTTCCCAAAATACGCTAAAGCGGAGACGCGACGAGAGTCGGCGACGTATATACGCGAGGAAAATGCCCCACACATATACGCTAAGCCTAAAGTAACCTGAACAAGCTATAAAATCTACTGTGATAAATCAATATCACTGCAATATGATATATAAATATCTAACACAATGATAACAGATGAATAAAAGAAAGAAAATGGAAACTGTATACGATAAAGATAGAATTAGGAAGTAACATGATAAAAGAGGAAGAATACCTATAATCAAGAAAAGAGAGACTCCAGCTTCTCGTAACGCGTGATCACACGAACACCTGAACGATATAAGGAGATGACCAATACCCTGGACGTGCGAATTCAGGGTCGTCAGAAGCGACCTAATGAGTGTGTGTAACAGGGAAGGTGCTCGTGCAAAAAAAAACAATGTAAGCAATAACATGATAATTGAAAATAAAAGGTAACAGAATAATCAATATCAATAGCAAACTATGAACGATATATAACTGATATCATGATAAAAGAAAATAAGTTATGTCAAGATATATAACCTAGCATATGGCACTAATCTAGTATACAGTCCGGTCATATGTACAATCATATAACTAACATGGTTATATATGCGTACAGTCGGGTGATCACGGTCAGTCACAATACATTAACAGTTTATCATTATTAATTATGTCAGCGAATACTAATTGTCACATGTAATAGACGCATCCCATACTACGCCTATTACACATGTCAATCAGAGTCCTAAGTTATTGAAACTGATCGGTTGGAGACATTATCTATATTTTAGATGGGTCCCGTGCATACCCGGGACCACGGCCCAGACTCCTGGTGCTGAACCAGGACCTACCGCAAGATAGTCAGGAACATGTATAACAGGAACAGGTATATGTATAACATGTATAACAAGAACAGGAAACAGGACGGGGTGCAATTACCCCACGGGAACCCTACAGTGGAACCCTCTTTCGGCTGCGCAACCTAAATCTTAGTCCACCCAAAATACAGACGTTGTCTCCTCCATCAATCTCCCCAATCCTAGTGAAAGTTATTTAATATCATGTTATTAGTTTATCAAGATTACTTAATGTGCATGTTACTTAAATCACTGGGATAACTTGGTGGTAGTCACGGTAACAATAACAACATGTATAATCAGGATACCGGTATAACAGGATATATAATGTCAGTGAACAGGATACCGGTATAATAGGACATGTAACAAGTATAACATGAGGGTGTTGATACCATGTAACAATATTTTCCAGTAATTAATGGCAACATGGACATGATAATTATCAGGTAGATACCAAGTATAATTAGTCAAGTTTCTCAGGTAAATCAAAATATTCAGGATGAGTAATGACATACTGTCATGAATAGAATAATCCGGGCAATGTATATAATTAACTCATATCCTCAAAGTCATCGATATATCCATCTTCTAAGTCATCAATAAATCAATCGATCAATAACTGTCATAAAACTCTGAACATGTAATATAATCACCGATATCAATGAAATCATTTATAATAACTCTATCTTCATAACTGAAATAATCAAAAACCAATCATGAAGTAATATATATATATCCTCAAGATCAAAATCAGACTTATCCAACCATAATCAAGATATAACTAAAGAATATACCTCCTCGATCAACATAACATCTCAATCATCTCTACATCTAATATCCAACATTGATAAGATCATTAGTACTCAATCAAATCACTAGGGTAATTCCAAATGCTTT
This sequence comes from Agave tequilana, assembly GCA_038442645.1. Taxonomy (NCBI): domain Eukaryota; kingdom Viridiplantae; phylum Streptophyta; class Magnoliopsida; order Asparagales; family Asparagaceae; genus Agave; species Agave tequilana. Next base: position 52,646 of record JAVJIF010003065.1, read on the forward strand.
ATTTCTCAATCCAAAACCAAGGTCATAACTAAGGAGTGAGACATTTTCAAGCTACATGAAATCTAGAAAGTCTCTATACTCAAACCTCGATATGTATAAACATCATTACTCAATAATATTTATCGGCGAATATATCTAAAAAACTCCTTACAACTAATAATCCAAAATCAGTATTATGTGATAGATCAAAATCAAGGTAAAACATCCATGTAAACCTCAAGTTGAACTTTAGGTCCATATATAAATCCAAGTATCAAGATAACTCAACCTTAAAGCAACATCTTATTTAATGCATATTATTGTCTAAATGAATTCTCGTCTGTAATATCATCAAATAAATGTCCGATAAATACCTTAAATAAGTCTGTAAATATGAATCGGCCAATTTCTAGATCAATCCAAGTCACAGTCTAAGGTGTACGACAACTAGCCTATAATCAAAAGTAATGATCCTCCACACATGCAATGATGTTGATAAAAGCTCATATGTACTAACTAAATAGGATGAGCACTCACTGATGTCTCATGAAGTATATATGTAATCACACAAGTAAAATAAGTCAGGTACTCATACAGGTAAAATAAAATAGATGGTCACATAAATAAAGCAATTAGCATATATATCAAATCATTTATCACAAAATTCTTATTTAATTGAAGGGAGAAAGAACACTCAAAATAAAATTAAATAATACTAAAATACTCAATGAGAAAACAAAGAACACTCACAAAAAATTAAAAAAAATTAAACAAAGAAGTGAAACACTCACAAAATAGAATTATAGAAGAAAAAACACTCACAAAACAAAGAAGAGAAACACTTATAAAATAAAGAAGTAAAACACTCACAAAATAGAATTATAGAAGGAAAAGAAAACACTCACGATAAAATTAAATAAAATTAAATAAAGAAGTGAAACACTCACATGAAATAATATTGAAACACTCACTAATAAAATTAATTAAAGAAAGGAGACACAAATAAACAAAGGAAACACTCACTTGAACTGATCGCAAGTCCAAAGCACTGAAATCATAGCCCTAGATAAATCTACATGTTTATTCCAATAGAAATTGTTTGATTGTTAAAAGTATATTTACTTAGGAGTTATAAGGGATTTTAATCTTGATTAATTAGTTGGGGTTAGGAATATGATCCTCTGGGTCTAATAAATTTAGTAGTTTAGTTTAAATCAGTTTCTAATTTTGTTAGATTTTTAATAGGCTTTAACTCCTTAAAATACATAACAGGTTTGAATTTACCATTAAGGAAAATGATTTTAAAGTAGGTGTTTTGATTTAATTTCATATTGGTATTTATCTAAAATTTTTATCTTAGAAAGTAGAAGTATTGTACAATAATATTTATATTATTTTCTACTTTTTTTTGATATTTTTATCTAATTATTTTAATATACAAATTCACTTTTTTTCTTCCTTCCTTTCTTCTTTCTTTATTCTTTCTTTCTTTCTTTATTTTTTTTATATCTCCAAAAGCCTAGGCCCAGCCCAGGCTGGACTAGGCCGGACCCAGGCCTGGTCCAGATTTCTTGTTTTTTCTTTGTTTTCTTCATTTTTTTTATAACAGGGCTTAAGGGTCCTGTTGCAGTGGCCCAGATCGGCCTAGCGGGCCAAGCCTGACCAGGCCAGACCTGCCTCAGCCAGGCCGGGCCTGGGACTGCCCAGGCCTGGAGAGCAGCGACTAGAACTTTGTTTTTTTTGAAAATCTTTTGTTAAAATTCTAAAAAAAATATAAATTAAAATTTATGAGTTGGTATATCTTCACACATATTTTTAGTGGATTTTAGATTGGGTTTTGATATTAAAAATATTTATGGAGATCATGGTATAACATGATTTTTAAATAAACAATTTATATCAATAAATTATAAGAAGATTGGTTACTTGGATTTAATTTGTTCAAATTAAGCTTTTGTGGAGTATTAAAATGATCCTACAAAATTTTATTAGATAAGTTTTTATAAACAAATAATATATATATATTTAAAAGAAACTGAGGATAAATTTACGAACTTGATTTACTTGTTTGAGTTGTATCTGCTCCTCAATCCCTGGGCCTTGAAGCACAAGAGTAGAAGGGAAAGATGGAATCTTTAGGAGAAGGGAAAGATGGAAGTGGGGAGATTTTAGATTAGGATTTTCTCTTGAGGTAGAAAAGAAGAAAGGTTTAGGTCTTTATATAGGTTATTAAAGATTTTAGAAACCTGAATTCCAATTGAGTTTAGATTGCTTAATTTATTAGTTAGGATTAGAATTAGGATTAGTTAATATTTATGCAAAGATTTGATAACATAGGATTTGGATTAGGATTAGGATTGGGTTTTGGGTGATGGGTAAGGATCTCATGGTAATAAGTTATGGGCATTAGTTTTGGGTTTAAAGAAAAATAGAAAAAGATGAAAATAAGGAAGTGGGCTTGGCTCATGTGGGCTTAGCATAAAAGGGAAATGAAAACAAAAAGGAAAAGAAGAATGGGCTGAACTTATTGGGCTTTAATAAAAATAATAATACTATCCATTAATAATAATTTAAAATAACTAGATATAAGCAATAAGAGTCTATAAGTCATAAATAATAATAAAACTAATAATGATAATAAATCAAGTTAATTAATAATAATAAGATAATAGGTAGAATCAAATGAATTTTTTAAAATTAATAATATGGTATTATTAAATAGGGAATATTACAGTTGTTGATTAAAGAATTCATCCTCCTCCTCTTTCGATTCATTAGATGATGATGATGCAATGGGGATATGTTCTTGTAGCATGGAAGGTACCCAATCAATTTGCACTGAAGTATTATAAGATGAAGAAATAGTTTCAGCTTGAATACTAATTTTATCTTTTATATCGTGATTAAATTCATCTTCAAGCATCCATTCCTTGCAAATTTGTGTGACAAGAATGGGCAGTGGCATAAAAGTCTTTCGTTTATCTTTAGTTCTAGTAATGTGTCCAATAGTATATAGCAGATGCAAAAATCTTTTTCCTTAGTCATCAAAATGTAGACAATATGTAAAACTTGGTTGTAAAAGGATGAAACATGTGATACACCTAAGACATTATGATTTAACCATCTACATAATGCGTACACATTCCTATATACTGTTTTAGCGCTAATGCCACCTCCTTGAGGTACCTTGCAATGTTCTCCTATTAAATGCATGTAGTTTACTAGGTTCCCTGATTCTTGAGTCCCCCTTTTCATAATACGAATACCCGTTAGTTTAGAAATAGTCTGTAAATGCAAGATTTTCATCTTCCCTCTCCAATTTACTTCAATTAATCCTTGATTTCTATCAATGTTATTTTGAAAATCCATCATAAAACTCTTGTACTAGGGCATGAATATAAAATTCAAAAGTATTAGAATGCAACAGATAATCCCAATTCCTAGCCCTTATTTGATCTAAAAAATACATCCCAAATGCTTAGAATATAAGAAAAAAGTTGTGCTCAGCAAAAATCTTAGATATGATGACCTTGAAAAACTAAGAAGTGTAAAAGAGGGAAAAACATAGCACTTACTGTCCCTAAAGAATTCAAGAGAAAGTTTTTGCTAAAATTCGGCTACCTGGCGATATTTCAGCTGCCTGGCCGAATTCTTGTCTTGAACTTTACGGATCTGGTGGCTGAGGTCTCGAGTACTCCTCTTCTGACTGTAGAACGCTCTGATTTGAGGGGTTGGACTCAAATTTGTGAGAAACAAATGAAGGTTGAAGTTAGTTTATATAGAAAATGTATATATGCTTTTCCCAAGACTACCCTTCATTTAAATTTCAAATTCAAATTTTGAATCCTATAAGATCTTGGAAACTGAATTTTCTTGGGAAGAGATGAGGGAGTTTTGAAATTTGAATTTTGAAAATTTTGATAATTTTTTAAAATTTTTAAGAGGATGAAATAAAGAAGATAAAAACAAGGAAAGGCTAAAGTAAAAAGATTTAAGGAAAGATTTAAAAAAAAATTCAAAAAGAAGATTTGACCCTCCCCCATACCTAAATTCTATTATGTCCCCATGCACAAAATCCGGATTGAGATCACCCCAAAATTTTCAAATTTGAACAAGAAATCCATTTTTAAATCAAAATCATTATTTATCACAAAATAATTCAATTTTGAAAACTACATATCTCAGGAACAGATCCAAAAAATAGATATTTTGAAAAGTGTACACCTGAAAGATTCCTGATCAAACGCCTACCAAAGTTCGGCTGGCTGGCTGAACATTCAACTGCCGGGCCAAACTTCTGGTTCTTTGATGCTCTATCTTCTGGTACTCATGTTTGTGGTGATTTTATAGTTCATCTGAGGATACTGAATCAGTCTACAGATAGGGATACCTGACATACAGAAGACATAAGTTAATACTAAAGAAAATTAAAAATAGAAATATAATAAAAGTAAGTTAGAAAACTTGGGTTGCCTTCCAAGAAGCGCTTTAAGTTATGGTCATTAGCTAGACTTCCTGCTGCATGTTTAAGGTGCTTCATCAAGATGGAAGGAAACGCTGTGTTTGGTGAAGTAGCTTTCCATGTATGGTTTGAGTCGTTGGCCGTTTGAATGTCCCCTTTATCGGGCTATGAATTTCAGTTGCCCCATGTGGTAGTACTTGATTTACCTCAAAAGAACCCGACCATCTCGAGTGTAATTTGCCTGGAAATAGATGGAGGCGAGAATTGAAGAGTAGTACTCTGCCCTTTTTTGAAATCTCTTGTCATAATATGCTTGTCATGCCATTGTTTGGTCCACTCCTGTAGATCCTTGCATTCTCATAAGCATTGTTGCGAAATTCTTCTATCTCATTGAGTTGCAACATTCTTTTCTCTCCCGCCACTGGCATGTCAAAATTGAGTAATTTCATTACCCAATAAGCCTTGTGTTCCAACTCAACTGGAATGTGACATGCCTTACCATAGACCATTCGATAGGGGGACATCTCGATTGCTATCTTGAACGCAGTCCGTTATGCCCATAAAGCATCATCGAGCTTTACTGACTAATCACATCATGACATGTTTATCATTTTTTCAAGATGCGCTTCAGTTCTTTATTGAAAACTTTCACTTGGCCACTTATTTGTGGGTGGTATGGTGTGGCCACATGGTGCTTTACTCTATATTTAAGCAAAAAGGTCTTAAATTGGGAATTGCAAAAGTGCTTTCCACCATCACTAATGATCGTCCTTGGTGTTCCAAATAGTGTAAAGATGTTCTTCTTTAGGAATTTTATCACTGCTCGTGCATCATTAGAAGGTAAAGCAACGGCTTCTACCCATTTGAAACATAATCAACTACTACTAAGATATACTGATTGGAGAACGAGGATAGAAAGGGGCCCATGAAATCTATACCCCACACATCAAACAACTCAACTTCAAGGATGTTGTTGAGAGGCATCTCGTTATGCCTGAAAATATTTCCCATCCATTGACAGGCATCAAATGCTTTAACATAAGAATAAGCATCTTTAAATAGCGTAGGCCAATAAAATCCTGATTATAATACCTCTGCTGTTGTCTTGATTGCACCAAAATGACCTCCCACTTTTCTTGCGTGGCAATGGTGCAGAATGCTTTCAATTTCATTCTTAGGCATACACCTTCGAACAATTTGATCTGCACAATATTTGTAGAGAATTGAATCATCCCACTTGTAGTATTTAACATCTGCTAGAAATTTTTTCTTGCCTAGGTACAAAAGATCAGGAGGAAAAATACCACATGCTAAGAAATTTGCGAAGGGAGCATAACAAGGTGGTGAATTAGCAATGATACTTAACAAATATTCATCAGGGAATGCATCGTCAATGGAAAATTTGTTGGAGTCCTCCTCTTCATGCTCAATGCGGGAGAGATGGTCTGCCACAAGATTCTCCACCCCTTCTTATCTCAAATTTTCAAATCAAACTCTTGGAGAAGCAAGACCCAACTTATCAACTTTGGTATGGCCTCTTTCTTTGCAAGCGAATACTTGAGGGTAGAATGATCTGTAAATATAATAATTTTGGATTCAATTAGATAAGAATGAAATTTATCAAAAGCAAATATCACAGCAAGCAATTCTTTCTCCGTTGTAGTGTAATTCTGTTGTGCTTCATTTAATATCTTGCTTGCGTAGTACACTACTTGACAAATCTTGTTCCGTCTTTATCCCAATACAGCTCCTAGTGCGTAATCACTAGTATCACACATTACTTCGAAGGGTAGACTTAAATCTAATGCCACTATGATTGGTGCAGTGATCAACTTCTCCTTCAATAACTTGAACGCCTGCAAACAATCATTGAAAAAGTTAAATGGTGCACCTTTTATTAATAAATTGCACAAAGGTTTTGAAATTTTAGAACAGTCCCTGATAAATCGTAGATAAAATCTTGCATGCCCTGGAAACTTCTCACGCCTCTCACATTTGTTGGAGGTGGTAACTTTTCAATGGTTTTAATCTTTGCACGGTCCACCTCAATTCCTTTTTCAGATATACGATGTCCAAGCACAATTCCTTCTTTCACCATAAAATGATAATTCTCCCAGTTGAGGACCAAATTTGTATCTCCACATCTCTACAAAACAAGATTTAAGTTATGTAGACATGTATCAAAAGAAGGACCAAAAACTGAAAAATCATCCATGAACACTTCTATTATTTGCTCAACTATATTGTGAAAGATAGTCATTATGCACCTTTGAAATGTAGCTGGTGCATTTTACAAACCAAAAGGCATTTTCCTACAAGCGAACGTACCATAAGGACATGTGAAAGTTGTCTTTTCTTAGTCTTCAGGTGCTATAGCAATTTGGTTATATCCTAAATACCCATCTAAAAAATAATAATATGCATGGCCCGCAAGTCTCGCTACCAATTGGTCAATGAAAGCTAATGGGAAATGATCCTTACAGGTTGTAGTATTAAGTTTCCTATAGTCCATACACACTCTCCACCTTGTGATTGTCCTATTTGGTTTTAGCTCATTATTATCATTTTTAACCACTGTGATGCCTCCTTTCTTTGAAACCACTTGAACCGGACTGACCCAATTACTATCAGAAATAGGATAGATCATACTTGCGTCAAGAAGTTTCAACACTTCTTTTCTTATTACTTCCTTATTGCTGGGTTCAAGCGACATTGAGGCAGAATTGAAGGTTTATAGTTCTCCTCCATCAAGATCATGTGCATACAAACTGAAGGGCTTATACCTTTTATATATGCAATTGTCCAACCAATCATTATTTTGTGATCTCTTAGCACACGCAAGAGTTTCTCTTCCTTGTCACCTGTCAAAGAAGAAGAAATAATTACTAGTAGTGTAGAATTTTCACCTAAAAATGCATACCTTAGATGTTGTGATAACTCCTTGAGCTCTAATTTTGGTTCCTCCAGAATAGATGGTGGAGCTGGTGAGGTACTTGCTCCAAGCTTTTCAATCTGTTACCTCTCATACTTAGGCAATGATATTGTTGCTTCCATGTAGTTCGCACACTTCCTCCTTTTAAAATTATCCTCAGTGATGATTGCTGAATGAATGAGGCATGCCTCGAGTGGTAATGCTGGGATCTCATTCTCAAACACTTATGTCATCACCTTTTCAATTATATTAATATTATGATATTCATCGTGGTTGGAGGGATATTTCATCGCCTCAAAGACATTGAATGTGACTTATTCATCTTGCACATGAAGAGTTAATTTTTCCTTTTGCACATCTATTAATGTACTACCCGTTTCAAGAAATGAACGTCCCAAAATGAGAGGTACTTCCCTATCCTCCTCTATGTCGAGTATGATAAAGTCTGCAGGAAAGTAGAGCTTTTCCATCTTTACTAGCACAACTTCAATTGCTCCTCTAGGATATTTGATGGACCTGTCACCAACTGAAGTGATACGCTAGTTGGTTTTGGTTCTCCTAACCCCAGTGTACAGAACACAGAAAGAGGCATCAAATTAATACTGGTACCAAGATCACATAAGGCTTTTTCAAAATAAGAATTTGCTATGGTGCAAGGTATAGTGAAACTCCCTAAATCCTTAAGCTTTGAAGGAAGCTTGTTTAGCAGAATAGCACTGCATTCTTCATTCAATATTATTGTTTCATGATCCTCAAGTTTTCTCTTATTTCTTAGGATCTCCTCAATAAATTTTGCATACTTGGGCATCTGTGCTAGGGCCTCTGCAAAAGGAATGTTAATATGCAATTTTTAAACATATTTAGAAATTGAATAAACTGCTTATCTGTAATTTTTTGCTTGTGTTTCTAAGGGAATGGAAGTGCAGAAACATATGGCTTGATAACGGACTTCTCTGTAAGACCTTGTAGAACCTGAGAATCTCCCAGAGTTTGGCTACCTGGATGAAGTTTCGGCTGGCTGGTCTAATTTTGGCTCGTCTATCTTCTACCTTCCTTTCTTTTTCTGAGTTTTCATCTCCAGTGTCTGTTGCACCAAGGTTTTCTTCTCTGGAGACTTGGTCCTATGCTAGGGCTTTTTCACTTCTTAACGTAATTGCCTTAACGTGTTCTTTAGTATTTACCTCCGTGTTGCTTGGTAACGATCCCTGTGGTTGATTAGACAGCAGGCTGGAAATTTGACTCATCTACACCTCTAAGTTATGAATTGCAGTTGCTTGGTTCTTCAGGTTGGTGTCTGTGGTGGTCATGAATGTCTATGTAGTGGCGGCAAGCTGTTGTATTATCTCCTCCAGACCTGGCTTCTTCTCTTGTGGTGGTGGTGGTCTTGCTTGCTGTTGCTGAAAGTTATTTGCCCTAGGAGCACTGTTGTTATTGTTTCCGCCCTATCCTGAATTAGAATGATTCCTCCAAGCTGATGTGTACGTGTTCGAATAGGGGTTATTATTCCTCTGGAAGTTGTTTACGTAGTTTGCCTGATCGTTTGAAGTGAACCCAAAGTTACCAATTTGCCCTTTATTGGCTGGTTGTCCTGCAACAAATTCATCATATGGAGGGTTTTGAGTTTGGATGGTACTTACATTGGTTGCATCGAGTTTCTTTATTAACAATGAAAGTTGTGCATGCATTACAGAGATTGCATCTATCTCATGTACCCGGCTGCCTTCCTTGGCATTGCTCGATCTGATTGCCACTTGTAACTATTTGAGGCCATCTCCTTAAGAAGCTCATATGCCTCTCACGTTCCTTACCCATGAGTGCTCCTCCCGCGGCTGCGTTAATTATCATCTTGGTATTTGAATTCAATCCATTGTAGAAGAATTGGATCTCCAACCAAGCAAAAAATTCGTGATGTGGGACTTTCCTGATCAACCTTTTGTACCTTTCCCAAGCTTCATAGATATTTTCTAATTCAAGTTGAGTGAACGTTATGAGATCACCTCATAGTTTTGCCACTTTAAATGGAGAAAAGTATTTTGTGAGGAACTTATTTGTCATCTCATCCCATGTTGCTATGGTATTCTTAGGTAAGGAATTGAACCATGTCTTCACTTTATCCTTAAAGAAAAAGAAAGAAGTTTCAGCTTAATTACCTCTGGAGACACACCATTAATCCTTTGCGTGTCGCATATCTCTAGAAAACTAGAGATGTGTTCATTGAGGTCGTCATGTGGGAATCCCCCGAATTGACATGTGTGTTGCACTATCTGAATTAACCCCGGCTTCAGTTCAAAGTTGTTTGCTTGAATTATCAGTGCAATGATGCATGAATTGGCTCCAGTAAGAGAGGGAACAGCGTAATCCCTAAAACTTTCCTCTCATTTTATTCTGCCATTGATTTTTCTCGATCTCGTCTCTCCTTGAACATGCGTATGAATGTTCTGTCAATCTTTGGATCAGGTTCTATGAGTTCTATACTCCTAGAATGTCTCATCTACTAGTAACAATAAATCGGGAGAAAACTTAACTCCGTTCGGAACAGGAATTCGGCTACCTGGCCGAACTCTGTGCTCTATTGAGGTTGAACTTCCTGTAACCTGCAGAGAAAAAATTTATATTAGATCTGCAGACGGAATTCAAAGCAAAGTAGTAATCAATATTGTTGATATTGAAAATTATATTATCCCAGCAACGGTACCAAAAACATGATGTGCGGATTCGAATGGCAAGTGTACAAATCGTTTTCAAGTAATATAATTGTGAGTAAAGTATCATTCCTACGAGGATTGTTGTTTAAGTACCAACTTAATCTTTCCTAATTCTATTTGAATAATCAATTAACTTGGAAGAAGTTGTAACTAAACTATTACTAAAAAGGTTTATTTTAATTATGAAAAGAACTAGGGTAATGATTTCCGTAATTGTAATCAGATAAAATATTATGCTTGTACTAATTCATTTTATTCATGCTGACAATCAGAATTTCTTATCCTAATCAGTACTTTCTCTCGAACAATACCAATTCTATCTTCTAAATATAGATTCCATAATATCTTGATATAGTAGATTACTAGTCAAAAGATGCATTAAGTGTGATGGTGATGGATATTCCTACTTGACTGCACAACTCTTATGTCTCAATGTTTTGAGTTATGGTTGTTAATCCTAAAAGCTTTCATTAAGTTATCTCCTCTCGGACTCTAACCTAACCTTTTGATTAATTGTGCGTACCAATTATAACATTAAGCACAAGATATAACAACTTAGCATATAAAAGATTTAAATTTTATAAAACACATAGGAGAATTTGCACAAAACATAATCTTATATCATTATTATAATCCCTACATCATGCCTCTAGTTATGAAAAATTAATTCATAACTAAGAAAATAAAACATATTATAATATTGAAAGAGATCATGGAAATTAAAAGGAAAGTAAAAGAAAGGAAAGAGAGTACCAATAAAGATGAAGCCTTAACGAAATTCTTGCTAAAAGTACTCTGAGATTTAATGGCTAACAAAAGAATTTTATTGATTTTTGCTCAAAATAAAAGAGAGAAAAAAATTGACTGTTGTACAAGAGGCTTGGCGGCATTTATATAGAACAGAGAGCAGTAGAACCCTAGTCGAATACAAAAACCTAGATTTCTTAATTTACACGAATTTCTAAAAAAAATTTATTTATAAGCACCGCTAGAGTTCGGCTGGCTTGTCGAACTTCTTATTGTATTGGTGCTCCGCTTTTTGACTCGTGTTGACTTCTGAGTTGGTCTTCCAGTTGACTGGTCCACGATTGCTTGGCCAAAATATATGGTTGGGTGGCCGAACTCTTAGATCATTTCAGTCCCAGATTTTTGTGAAATTTTAATTTTGTGTGAAGGCTCTGTTGAGATGTTCCATTTCTGTTTTAGATCTCTAGTTCTGCATTTTTTTTTTTCATTTGTTATCGCCAATTTGTCAATTTTTACTCTTTTTCTTATAATTTGCTCTTGACCTAAAATCTTCCAAATCACACTAACAAAATACCCATGCAACATTAAATATGATAAATAATAGGCATAAAAGTAATGTAAAACATGTATATAAATCACACTCATCAACAAGTCACAGAGGAAAATTTGGTGTTTGATGTAGACTATGAGGACCCTAAGTTTCAGGTTGGCTCTAAATTCAATTGTGCTGATGATTTTAGATTGTGTGTGAGGCAACATAGCATAATCAAAAACTTCAATTTAAGATGGGCTAATAGTAACAAGAAGTGTGTTGTTGTAAAATGTGCTAATAAGGTGTGTAAATGGTTTATGAGAGCTAGTAGAATCATAGATGGCCTGGCCTTTGAGCTGAAGACATTGAATCCAAATCACTATGTTGTGGAGTGAATAAGTCTGGTAATAACAGTGCATTTGTAAGTGGGTGACCATATTGGTAGTGGGAGATGTGAGGGAGAATCACAATATCACTCCAAAAGAGATAATGAAGTTGATAGATAAGAATATTCTATAAAACTCTCTTATCTGAAAGCTTAGAGAGCTAAAGAAAAAAGCTAAAAGATGATAATTGGGAATGTTGAAAAGAGCTACAACTATATTCCTACTCTGAATAGAGAACACATAGCAAGAAATCATGCGAGTCATATTGAGTACTTACTAGAAGATGATAGGGCATTTCAAAGAATGTTTGTGACATTCAAGAGTTGCATTCAAGGGTTTAAGATGGGATGTAAGCCTTTTTTGGTGGGGATGGTTGTCATTTGCAGAGCAAGTACCTTGGCACTTTGTTGGCTGCTACTATTTTAGATGGGAATAATGGGTTATTTTCTGTGGCATTTGCAGTTATGGAAGGAGAGTCTGAAATGTCTTGGACATGGTTCCTACAACATCTCAAGGAGGCTCTCGAGACTGAGTTAGATAATATAACCATCATCAGTGATCAGGAGAAGGAGTTATAAGGAGCTATTGGGATGTTGTTTTCACATGCAGAACACATAATATGTATGAGACATTTGTGAAAGAATCTGAAGAAGACATACTCTGGCGACTTCTTTGAGAAGGTGGTTTATGATACTACAAGCTCAAACACTCTTGTAGATTATTACAAGAGTATAGCAGAATTGAGAGCTGCATCAGAGGAAGCTATTGTGGAGTTAGAAACAACATACACAGAAAAAGGATATCATTAGTTTAGATTCAGTTCTCTCCAGTATGCAAGAATAACTATATTTCGAATAATCTATCTGAGAGCTTCAATGCATGGGTGTTAGAAGCTAGGAGCATGCCTTGTGTTGATTTGGTGGATCAGATTAGAATCAAGATTATGGAGAAGTTAAATGAAAGGAGGAAGTTTGGTGCAAAATGGAAGGGTGTATTAGCACCAATGACAAACAGATATGTCAAAAAGATGAGCAAAAATCTTGGTGGCTGGCATGTTAGAAGATCTAACGATAGAATTGCTGAAGTAGATTGTCTGGATAAGAGAGAATGTCAAGACTTGCACGGGTAGAAAGTGACAATTGACTGGATTGCCATGCAGACATGCTTGTGAACTGATTGGCGAGATGAGAAATACAAAATGGGAAGACTTTGTGGATGAGTGCTATTATATTAGCAGGTAAACTGTTATTATTCTTTTATTACATATAATTCATTAGAAATTAGAATCAAGATACAAAATTGGTGCTATTTCTTTGTAGGTATCATTTAGCTTACGAAGGGACTACTGGTGCATTGCCTTCTAAAGATCAGTAGGAGCAATTGGAATTAGGATTCACAGTTGGGCTCCCCATGATAAGAGGCCAAGAGGTAGACCCAAGAAGCAGAGAATAAGAGGAAGAGATGAAGAAGAAGAAAGAAAGAGATAGGTAACAATAAATAAATTTGAGTGTGTGTGTGTGTGTGTGTGTTTTGCTCTATCTTGGGAACTATAAATATATATAAGTTTCAAGTATTGTGTACTTGTATCAAAATTGATTTAAAATGCTTCTGTTTTTTATTTGTGTACCTGTATCAGATTCAGAACAAGCTTCAGTTCTGATTCTATTTCTGTTAGAAAAATGCTTGATCAGTACTATCAGAATTGAGTGTGTGTTATAGTTCTATAAGAAATACTGATATTGTGTGTGTTAGTTCTTGTTTGTGTAGTTACGTTTGTGTATTTCTATCATTCCGTGTGTGTTCTATACATTCTTGTGCTCAAAATAGTAGTGTTCTTATTTGTGTATTTCTGTTAGAATTGCTGATTATGTGTGTGTTAGTTCTGTCTTGTAACACTCTAAGTATATCCTGAATACCCATCTAGAAAATATTAATATGCATGGCCCACAAGTCTTTCTAACATTTGGTCAATGAAAGGTAATAGGAAATGATCCTTACGGGTTGCAGTATTAAGTTTTCTATAGTCCATACGCACTCTTCACTTTGTGATTGTCCTAATTGGTATTAGCTCATTATTATCATTTTTAACACTCTGATGCCTCGTTTCTTTGAAACCACTTGAACCAGACTGACTCAATTACTATCAAAAATAGGATAGATCATACCTGCGTCAAGAAGCTTTAACATTTCTTTTCTTACCACTTCCTTCATTGTTGGGTTCAAGCGACGTTGAAGCTGAATCGAAGGTTTATAGTTCTCCTCCATCAAGATCTTATGCATACAAACTGAAGGGCTTATACCTTTTATATCCGCAATTGTCCAACTAATTGTTGTTTTGTGATCTCTTAGTACACGCAAGAGTTTCTCTTCTTTGTCACCTTTCAAAGAAGAAGAAATAATTACTAGTAGTATAGAATTTTCACCAAAAAATACATACCTTAGATGTTGTGGCAACTCCTTAAGCTCTAATTTTGGTGCCTCCAGAATGGATGGTGGAGTTGGTGAGGTACTTGCTCTATGCTCTTCAATCTGTTGCCTCCCATACTTAGGTAATGATGTTATTGCTTTAAGTAGTTCGCACACTCCCTCCTTTCAAAATCATCCTCAGTGATAATTGCAGAATGAATGAGACATGCCTCAAGTGGTAATGCTGGGGTCTTATTCTCAAACACTTCTGTCGTCACCTTTTCAATTATGTTAATATAATGACATTCATCGTGGTTGGAGGGATACTTCATTGCATCAAAGATATTGAATGTGTTTCTTTATCCTGCACACACCAAGAGTTAATTTTTTCTGCTGCACATCTATTAATGTATTGATCTTTGCAAGAAATGGACATCCTAAAATGAGAGGTGATCGAGCCAAATCTGCACAAAAAAATACAAAAATTTAGAACAGTGATAGGTCCTCAATTCTTTCGTGTAGCCTAAAGCTAACGGGTCATGATCCACAAGGAGGGACAGCGATGGAAGCGTTATGCAAGTTTCTTCTTTTAATTTACAAAAACTAATTAATACTTATTTTCTCAGTTTATGAAAAGAAAATAAAAATATTAAGTTAAGTTAAGAGAAGATGGTAGAAGAAGAGATGGTGGTGTTGTTTTTTTTTAATTATAAAAGAAAAAGAACAAAAAGAGATAAAGAAAAGTGTTAATGCAAAAATCAAAAATAAAAAGAAATAAAAGAAGAATATTTACCTCTACTATTGAACCATAATGAAATTTAGCTTAGCATGGAATAAAGCAAAGTAATATAAAAGAATAAAGGATAAAAGGCTTCGGCGAGATCGAGCACAATGAAGAAAAGTGGGAAACCTCCATTGATTGTCACATTCAATATAAACTTCTTGAAGAAAAGATTATAATAGTGCAACTCTACAATAACTCTTCCTCTCTTTTATTCATGTAACTCTCTCTAATCTAAGCTAAAAAGAAAAATAAGAGAAAAATAAAAATTACATTGAAGAAGAAAAGAAAAATCTAAAGTAAAGCTCTCTCTAAAGTAGTGCCTCCTTTTGCCTTCGAGGTATGAGGGTATTTATAGGAGAAAACCAGAGGGATAGAAAGCGTATAAAGATAGGAAGATCTGGATATTTCTGAATTTGAATTCTCCCCTTATCTCCAAACTTGATTTGATTTATCTAGAAATTCAATTCTGATTTGTAGGCTGTTGGCGTGTTGATTGCTAAATATCACTTATCAATAAAATTAGAATGAGTGATCAACAGAAGAATTGTGGCCCTTTAAGTTTTCTTTCTGTAGCATCTTGAATCATTATATTTGATTTTCATTAGCGAAAGTTATGATTAAAATTCTAAACTACATTCAGCCTAAATCCGAATCTAAATTGCTTCATCTCATACATTGATCTTCTCTCTATCCATTTATCCTCTTGAATTTTTAATTTGTCATCTAAAATGATAAGATATTCACTTATCTTCAGCGAAACAGATAGGGTCTTCAAACGATTCATTTTTCTCTTAAAATTAGATAATATTATCTTATCTGATATATCCAGTTTTCAGATAAGATGGCATCTAAATTCTTTGGATTTGAATCGATCCCCTTTCATTTGAACTTTTGAATTTAATTAGATAAATTTCATGATTATCTTCTCCCTATCATACCCGCATGAATTAGGACATTATGACAAGTTACTTGCAATATTCATTACAGAATATATGTAGGAATGTAATAATATTTATGCAATATATGTGTCCAAATACACCTCCACACTTATCTTTCGCTCGTCCTCAAGCAAAACAAAGAGAAAAGAAAAACTAAACTGACCAAACCTAACTCACTTTCGTAAAAATCACGGTTGCACTTAGCACGTACAACAAGCCGTTAAACCTCTAGGTTACCCCTAGAGGATGAGTTTTGTCTCGTTAGGGTTTTCAATAGATTACACCCACAAAATTCATAAATAAAAATAAATAAAGTGTTAATATTTTCAAAAATGTATTTTGAAGTAAAAAAATATTTGAAGTATTAATGTAAAAATTTAAGTAATCTATAAGTCATATGATTTTCAAAACTTAGTCATTTCTAAACTTAATCTCTGTTCGAAAACTTACTTACAATTAAGGTAAGGATTAAAATTATATTTCTTATCTAGTCCATTATTTTATCTTAAGTCATATGCACCTTGTGAGCGTGAAAACATAGCTCGGGATTCTTCAACTCTAACTCTTATGCCTTATTATTTTCTCTTTTTTTTGAAATTTATGGCGGTAATATTTCTTAGTTCATTAGGCTTTCTAATTTGCCCATGTAACGAGCCTTAGTCGGTGACTCCCAAATCAGACGATTTTAGGGCACCGGGTGAGAAAACACCCCAAGGACTTAAGACTCGAGCAAACAAGGCCACAAAACTAAGAATTTTTTTATATGAACCACTTTTAGGCGTGTATACTAATGCTTTATGTGCACAAATACCCAGCTTAATTAGAGGATATTTTTTTTATATAGTATACATATTTTTTATATAAGGCATATTTGTTTTAGAACCCTAAGTGTGTAAGTGTATAAAGTATGCATATTTCATCATGGTAAAAATTAAGACTAATTATTTTCCAATTTTTCTTCCTAAACCTCAAAATCAAACAAATAATTTTATTTTGACCAAGTATAAAAAATCCTAATTATGATCCTCTTATTCCTTAAAATTAACTTAATTTTTTCCAAAAATAAGTCAAAGTATTGTTTTCCTTTTAAAAAAGTTTTAAAGAAAGAATTTTGTTTTTAAATTAGTAAAGTTAGCATGTTAGTAAACCCTCCCCCACACCTAACTCATGCATTATCCTCGATGAATGAATGAAATGCAATAATACATGAAAAAGGATAAGGAAAGGAAAATTTTCACCTCAAGGTGGTGGTTCTGGTGGTGGTCTCATTGGGACAAGTGTTTCTGCCCAATCTAGATATTGTGAATTTTCATGGAATCCACCTTTCATGGCCTCTTTTCTATTATAATCCCCAATATGAATAGGATCATGCAAGATTCTAGCATGAAAGTTTTTTCGGTTTATGACTAATCTTGTGGTATCATCACGGAGTCATATTGATCTAATCTTTGGTCCAATAGTGGAATGTGGTTTTGTTGAATGGATGATTTGGGCTCAACATTGAAAGGAGTAGGAACTAATACTGACTCAGGAATAAAACTTATATCAAGTTTAGGTTCGAGAGTCAAAGTTGGTTCATGAGTTTGGTCCAAATCATAGAATTAAAGTTCACATTTATTTTCCCAATAATGGAATGTGACTATTCAAAATAAGTGGTTCATATTCAAGCTCTATAGGGATAGGAATCAGTGTTGAATTCGGAATTAGGTCCGAATCGGATAAGGATACTAGAGTCAACATAGATTCAAAAAGTAAAACTGATCACAATATTGGGAATCGGTGTCACATTCATCTTCAATTTCAATCTCATTAAAATAAAAACTTGCTAATTTATCTATGGGTTGATATTAGTCAAGCTCAAAGTTTTGTGATAAAATCGAATCTTGGTTAAAATCTCCAAGATACCATGATTCTTCATCAATATGGCTAGAAGAATCAGGAATGGTCGAAAATGTGTTGGGTAGAGTTTCCTCATTCCTATCATTAATTGTGTTAACCAAATGACTCACTTTTGCTGCTAGCCTACTAAGAGATTTGGGACAATCCATTTGGAATTGAATACAATCATTTTGGGACTGAATCATGAATTACAGACTCTTTTTTAAGTCAACATGTTCTTCCTGTTGTGGTTGGACTTGGAAATTAGATAAGAATCTTGGATTTGGGAATTGTTTGGGAGAATTGAGTCCGTTATGATTTGTACTTGTCATGTGGACTCAAGGAAGGCCTCAAAAGTCTTTTCTAAAGAAGATTTCTCTCCTATAGGTTTGTCTTGGTATGTATTATATGAAGTTGTTTGTTGGTAAAGTTGTTGATAGTAAGACTCGAGGGAGTTGTATCCCCACTGATTCGGTAAAGAGTGGTGATGATTATCACATTCTTGTTCATAGTACTGAGATTAGGGCATATATGATTCGGATAAGACCAATCTGGCATACTTGATTGGTCAGAGTTATGTATTGCCAGATTGATAATATCCGAATTGAAAGAGGTCAAGGTGAAATATGAATTTGAGTTATAATCAGAATAATTATAATTATAATCCATTTTCACAAGACAAATAAAAACAAACAAATAAACAAACAAAAAAATAAAAAAAATCTAGCCTATGTTAGGGTAGAGCTTAGACCTAAATGACTCCTAACTGTTGATTATCTACAGGAGGTATATTGCAGAACCTAACCACAAGTTAATCGGTTAGGTAAGGGCAAGATTGGTGGGAGGTATACATGCTTAACAACAGGCCTAATTATGCCAAACCACCAGCCTTCGGGGTTTCGCCCCTCAATCCCCATCCTTAGACACCGATTTGTAAGAGTAACATCTAACAACTTCCCCCTTAGGTCAATCCCTATTTGAGTCCGAGATATCCCTAGGGCCAACGTCTGCTCAATTTTATGTTAGGCTTGGTTAGTGAGTGAGGAGATGATTTTTGGGCTAATGAAGGGTAATGACTTTCCCACCTTATCTTATTTAAGGATATGCCCTTAGATCATTTCCGTGCTCGTGTGCAAGTATATAGCAAAAATAACACCCAAGCAATATAACATACAAGTGTGTTTCCTAAGCTATATGCAATACAGACGCACCTTTTTCTCCAGCACTCTTCAACAGTAATGTAAAGAAACGAAATAGACAGATGTCGTAAGATGCAAGAGTCTAAACATTTTTTAGCATTTACAAAGTAACAAGTTACTGTTGATTAGAAACATGTACAGAGTGAGTTAAATAGATAACTAATAACTGCAGAGAGATAATCTCTGAAAAGCAACCTGCAAGAGATTACAGGTATTAGTTCACCACAATTGTGGGCTCTAATGCTGTGCCTTCTTGGACAGAAGCACAGAATAGCAATTTGTCCATTGTAGCTCCTAGTTTTCTATAATTAGCCCCTGTACACCAAAATAAAGAAGAAAAAGGGATTAATTCATTAAAGTAAATTAAAAAGAAAAAGGAAACTTACCGTCCGTCCCCGACAACGGCGCCAAAATTTGTTGATCGAGCCAAACCTCTACAAAAAAATACAGAATTTTAGAACAGTGATAGGTCTTCAATTCTACCGTGTACCTAAGGCTAACAGGTCATGATCCACAGGGAGAGACAACGATGGAAGCGTTATGTAAGTTTCTTCTTTTAATTTACAAAAACTAATTAATACTTATCTTCTCAGTTTAAAAAGAAAATAAAAAATATTAAGTTAAGTTAAGAGAAGATGGTAGAAGAAGAGATGGTGTGTGTTTATTTTAATTATAAAAGAAAAGAAACAAAAAGAGATAAAGAAAAGTGTTGATGCAAAAATCAAAAATAAAAGAAATAAAAGAAGAATATTTACCTCTACTGTTGAACCATAATGAAATTTACCTTAGTATGGAGTAAAGCAAAGTAATATAAAAGAATAAAGGAAAGTAAGGCTTCGGCGAGATCGAGCACAATGAAGAAAAGTGAGAAAGCTCCATTGATTGTCATATTAAATATAAGCTTCTTGAAGAAAAGATTACAATAGTGTCACTCTACAATAACTCTTCCTCTCTTTTAATCATGTAACTCTCTCTAACCTAAGCTAAAAAGAAAAATAAAATTACACTGAAGAAGAAAAGAGAAATCTAAAGTAAAGCTCTCTCTGAAGTGGTGCCTCTTTTTGCCTTTGAGATATGAGGGTATTTATAGGAGAAAATCAGAGGGATATAAAGCGTATGAAGATAGGAAGATCTGGATATTTTTGAATTTGAGTTCTCCTCTTATTTCCAAACTTCATTTATCCAGAAATTCAATTCTGATCTGCAGGCTGTTGGTGTGTTAATTGATGTATATCACTTATCAAATGATAGAATTGGAATGAGTGATCAGCAGAAGAATTGTAGCCTTTAAATCTTCTTTCTGTAGCATCTTGAATCATTAAATTTGAGTTTTAATAGCGAAAGTTATGTTAAAATGCTAAACTGTATCCAGCCTAAATCCGTATCTAAATTGCTCCATCTCATCCGTTGATCTTCTCTCTATCCATTTATCCTCTTGAATTTATAATTTGTCTTCTAGAATTGATAAGATATTCACTATCTTCAGGGAAATAGATATGGTCTTCAAATAATTTATTTTTCTCTTAAAATTAGATAATATTATCTTATTTGATATATTCAATTTTCAGATAAGATAACATCTAGAACCTTTGGATTTGAATCGATCCCTTTCTTTTGAACTTTTGAATTTAACTAGATAAATTTCATGATTATCTTCTCCCTATCATACCCTGTATGAATTAGGACATTAAGACAAATTATTTGCAATATTCATTACAGAATATATGTAGCAATGTAATAATATTTATGCAATATATGTATCCAAATGAGAGGTTCTTCCCAATCCTCCTCCATGTAGAGTACGATAAAGTCTGCAGGAAAGTAGAGCTTTTTCACCTTTATTAGCACATCTTCCATTGCTCCTTTCAGGTATTTGATGGACCTGTCCGCCAACTAAAGTGATACGTTAGTTGGTTTTGGTTCCCCTAACCCCAGTGTCCTGAACACAGCACGAGGCATCAATTTAATACTGGCACCAATATCACATAAGGCTTTTCAAAATAAGAATTTCCTATGGTGTAAGGTATAGTGAAACTCCCTGGATCCTTAAGTTTTGGAGGAAGCTTGTTTAGCAGAATAGCACTGCAATCTTCATTTAATATTATTATTTCATGTTCCTTATGTTTCCTCTTATTTCTTATGATCTCCATCATAAATTTTACGTACTTAGGCATCTGTGCTAGGGCCTCTGCAAAAGAAATGTTAATATGTAATTTTTAAACATATTTAGAAATTGAACAAACTGCTTATCTGCAGTCCTTTGCTTGTGTTTCGAGGAAATGAAAGTAGGCGAACATATGGCTTGATAACTGACTTCTCTGTAGGACCTTGCAGAGCCTGAGAATCTATCAAAGTTCGGCTACCTGGCTGAAGTTTCGACTGGATGGCTGAATTTTGGCTCTGTCTATCTTCTGCCTCCCTCTCTTTTTCTGAGTTTTCATCTCTAGTGTCTGTTGGAGCATGTTTTCTTCTCTGAAGACTTAGTCTTGTGCTAGGGCTTTTCCACTTCTTAACGTGATTGCCTTGACGTGTTCTTTAGGATTTATCTTCGTGTTGCTTAGTAACAATCCCTGTGGTCAAATGGCAGCAGGCTGAAATTTTGACTCATTTGCACCTCGAGGTTATGAATTGTAGCTGCTTAGTTCTTCAAGTTGGTATCTGTGGTGGTCATGAATGTTTGTGCAGTGGCGGCGAGCTGTTGTATTATCTCCTCCAGGCCTGGCATCTTCTCTTGTGGGTGGTGGCCTTCCTTGCTGTTGCTGAAAATTATTCACCCTTGGAGCACTATTTTTATTATTTTCACCCCATCCTAGATTAGGATGATTCCTCCAAGCTGGGTGAACGTGTTCGAATAGGGGTTATTATTCCTCTAAAAGTTGTTCACGTAGTTTTCCTGCTCATTTGAAGTGAACCCAAAGTTGCCAATTTGCCTGCCATTAGCTGGTTGTCCTATAGCAAATTCATCATATGGAGGGTTTTGAGTTTGGATGGTGCTTACATTGGTTGTATCGAATTTCTTTATTAACAATGTAAGTTGTGCATATATTGCAGAGATTGCATCTATCTCATGTACCCCGGCTGCCTTCCTTGGCACCGCTCGATCTGATTGCCACTGGTAGATATTTGAGGCCATCTCCTCAAGAAACTCGTATGCCTCATTCCATTCCTTACCCATGAGTACTCCTCCCGCGGCTGCATTAATTATCATCTTAGTATTTGGATTCAATCTATTGTAGAAGAATTGGATCTCCAACCAAGCAGGAAGTCCATGATGTGAGACTTTCCTGATCAATTCTTTGTACCTTTCCCAAGCTTCATAGATACTTTCAGATTCAAGTTTAGTGAATGTTGTGAGATCACCTCGTAGTTTTGCCGCTTAAGATGGAGGGAAGTATTTTGTGAGGAACTTATTCACCATCTCATCCCATGTTGCTATGGAATTCTTAGGTAAGAAATTAAAACCATGTCTTCGCTTTATCCTTTCAAGAAAAAGGAAAAGGTTTCGGCTTAAATACCTCCGGAGACATATCATTAATCCTTTGTGTGTCGCATATCTCTAGAAAACTAGAGATGTGTTCATTGGGGTCGTCATGTAAGAATCGCCCGAATTGACATGTGTGTTACACCATCTGAATTAACTCCGACTTCAGTTCAATGCTGTTTGCTTGAATTATCGGTGCAATGATATATGAATTGGCTTCATAAGAGAGGGAACAGTGTAATCCCTCAAAGCTTTTCTCTCATTTTGTTCCGCCATTGGTTTTTTTTTTATCTTGTCTCTCCTTGAGCAAGTGTCTGAAGGTTCTATCAATCTTTGAATCATGTTCTATGAGTTCGGTACTCCTAGAATGTCTCATCTACTTGTTACAGTAAATCGAGAGAAAACTCAATTCCGTTCAGAAAAAAATTCGGCTACCTGGCTAAAATTTCGGCTACCTGGCCGAACTCTGTGCTCTATTTAGGTTGAACTTCCTGTAACCTGCAGAGAAAAAGATTTTTATATTAGATCTGCAGACAGAATTCAAAGCAGGGTAGTAATCAATATTGTTGATATTGAAAATTATACAATCCCCGGTAACGGCGCTAAAAACTAGATGTGCGATTTTGAATGGCAAGTGTACCAATCGTTTTTCAAGTAATATAATAGTGAGTAAAGTATCATTCTCACGAGGATTGCTATTCAAGTACTAATGATTGCTAAAGTGAAAGAACAATCAAAGAGTTAAGAATTTACCGTGTAGCTTGTGGCTAACGGGTCGTGTCCATGAGGAGGAATGCGATGAAAGCTTTTCGGTGATTCATTTAATAAACAAAGATTGTGTTCATTTCTTAATTGAAAAAAGAATGGAAAGAAGGAGATGATTAAAAGAGAAATTGCAACTTTAGAGAAGGTTTTGGAGAAGGTGATTTAAAAACTCGAAAATTGTTTTATTGATTATAATAAGGAAGAAAATCTGGGCTCACTATCTCACTACTCAACAGTTTATTCTTCTATTGAAATCCTAAGTGCCTCAAATTGATCATAGGCAAAACTTAAAGTTGACTTTAGAAAGTTTGAAGTAAAGCACATAAGATGGTTGGAAGAGTTCACTCTTTCCTTTGAAAATCGTTTCGAATCGAATGTTAAATCATCAAGCGCGAAGAAGCAAGTATGAAGTAAAAACAGTTCAAGAAACGTTCATAAAAGAAGTAAGAGTTTAAAAATCCAAACCCATCCTCATGTGCCTTCAAGAACACTTTCAAGAAGAAAGGCTTTAAGTAAGGCATGCAAATGATTCATTGGGTCTTTTTCATTAAAACCAGAAGAGAGAAGAACTGGAGAGAGGCACAATAGTGAGCCTAGAAAACTGATTTAGTTACTCATGGAAAACAAAGAAGAAGGCAAGTAATAACGCAAGACATACCGTAATACGAGTGGAAGAAAATGTGGCTCGATTCTTTATTGATGTCACTTCAATCTTCAAGTACAAGCACTCAATTCCTCTCTCTCACAAGTATTTGTACTGGACTACAAATTGAAAAACAAAAATACAACTTTTGTACTATCTAACAAAGAGCCTAAATCCTTAGAAAATAAATAAAAATTCTAATCCTCGTCTTCGCTTCTTTTTGCTCTGTTGAAACTGGTATTTATGGGGAAAAACTAAACAGGGGAGATCCTGGGAAGATTGGGGGAGAAACACTCCCCCAACTGACTTCAACAAGCCGCAGAAACGCGGCTAGGGCCACGTTTCCGCGGCCCTGGTGTGGCCATGTGGCCACACCCAATTGGTGGGTCTCTCTGGTTTGGTGATTGGCCCATATCTTCTGCTGGTTTTCTCATTGCAGCTTTAGGATTTGACGAAACAGCCTTTGATTGTTGGCTTCAACCGCTTGATTTAGGGAGGATTCTTTTCAACGGTTTTCAACCTCTCTGATGTGCCAAGATTTGCCCTGATTCCTTGATTTCGAATTTATTCTGAATTAAATCAGAATTTGGTGGGCTTTTGGGCTTATTTCTCATTCCTTTCTTTTAGCAATTGGGCCTACATTAAACAAAGAAGAAGAAGACTTGTTAATAGGATTTATTAGCTAAAAAGTATGGTAAGGTGATAATGTATATGCAATATATGTAACTAATCACACCCCCACACTTATCTTTTACTCGCCCTCGAGTAAAACATCAGACTAATTCTAATTATTAGACCACTTTCGCAGGTCACTCGATTGCACTGAGCATGTGCAACAAGCCGTTAAACCTCTAGGTTACCCCTAGAGGACGAGTTTTGTCTCGTGAGGGTTTTCAGTGGATTGCACCACAAAATCCATAAAGAAAGAGAAAAATTTAGTGTTTTTTTTTTTTGAAAAGCATTTTGAAAAGAGAAATATTTGAAGTATATTTGTGAGAGTTTAAGTAATCTATAAGTTATAGGAATATCAAATTTTTCATTCCTAAACTTAGTCTCTATTAAACAACATGTCATCAATCAAAGTAAGGAGTCAAATTATTTTTCTCATCTAGTCTATTAATTTACCCTGAGTCGTATGCACCATCGTGACTGTGAAGTTGACTAAAGGTTCTTTAACATTAACTCCTATGCCTTATTTATATTTATTTTTGGTGATATTTATTCCTCAATTCCATTAGGCTTTCTAATCTGCCCATGTAACGAGCCTTTAGTCGGTGACACCCAAACCGGACAGTTTTAGGGCACCAGGTGAGAAAACACCCCTAAGGACTTAAACACTCGAGCAGACAAGGCCACGAAACTAAGGTTTTTATTTATAAAATATATCCCTTTTAGGCATGAATACTTATGCTTCATGATGCACAAATACCCAGCTTAATCAGAGGATTATATATATATATATTATATATATATATATTATATATATATAATATATATATATATATATATATTTCAAACTTATCTAATTATCTTTTGCATAAATACTAAGGCTTGCTTAGGCCAAAGCACCTAGCTAATCAATAATTAGATTTGTTTTTTTTTTCATACATATATTTTTTTAATAAGGCATAAGAGTCTTTGTTCTTAAACCCTAAGTGTGTAAGAGTATAAAGTGTGCATATTTCATCAAGGTAAATAACAAGACTAAATTACTTTCACAAATTTCTTCCTAACCCTAAACATCAAATAAGTTATCTGACTTTGACCAAGTATAAGAAATCCTAATTATGATTTTCTATTCCTTAAAATTGACTTAATTTCTTACAAAAAATATATCAAAATATTGTTCTAACCTTTCAAAAAAAAATTTTATATATATATTCTTTTTTCTTTATATATATATATATTTGTCATGTTAGAACCCTCCCCCACACTTATTTCATGCATTGTCCCCAATGTATGAAAGAAATGTATAAATGCATGAAATAAAATGGAAAAGAGGAAAGTTACTGATACACTGGGTCAAAAAGACCCATAGCCGTTTCATTTACCGGTACCGATTCCAAGAAAGGTTTAAGGCGTTGACCATTTACCTTAAAGTCATTTTCATTCTTGGTGTCACTGATCTCAACTGCACCGTGTGGAAACACGGTTTTTACAACGAATGGCCCAATCCATCTTGATTTCAATTTTCCTGAAAAAAGATGAAGCCTAGAATTATAGAGTAAGACTTTTTTGTCCAGGGACAAAGGTTTTTCTTATGATGTGTTTATCATGAAAAATCTTTGACTCTATTTTAGTGATCCTAGCATTTTTCATAGGCCTCATTTCTCAATTCCTCTAATTCGGAAATTTGTAATTTCCGAAGGTCACCGGCTTAGTCAAGTCGAAATTCAACTGCTTGATTGCCATAAGGCTCGGTTTTCTAACTCAACGGGCAAGTGACAAGGTTTGCCATAGACTAACCTATAAGGAGACATTCCTAGAATCGTCTTGAAAGCGGTCCTGTAGGCCCATAGGGCATCTACAAGTTTGATGGACCAATCTTTCCGATTTGGTTTACAGTTTTCTCTAAGATAAGCTTGACTTGTCTATTGGAAACCTCAACTTGCTCATTGGTTTGAGGATGATAAGGTGTGCACAACTTGTGAGTTATGGCATACTTTCGCATAAGAGCTTCAAAAGATCTATTGCAAAAGTGAGTGTCATTATCACTGATGATAGCACGAGGGGTTCCGAAGCGTGAAAAAATGTTCTCTTTAAAAAACTTTATGACAACTTTGTTATCATTAGTTTTACAAGGAATAGCTTCTACCCACTTGGACACATAATCCACAGCAACCAATATGTATTGGTTTCCAAATGAATTAGGAAATGGACCCATAAAGTCCCCAAACATCAAAGAGTTCTATTTCTAGAATTGGGTTGAGGGGCATCATATTTCATTTTGAGATCCTTCCTACCATTTGGCATCTAGGGCACATCTTGCAAAATTCATAAGCATCATTGAACAAAGTGGGCCAATAAAACCCGCTTTGTAGCACTTTTTCAGTAGTCTTGCGGGGACCAAAGTGTCCACCGCATGCAAGTTCGTGATAAAAAGATAGAACACTCTTAACCTCCTCATCGGCAATGCATCTCCTAATAATTTGGTCAAAACAGTATTTGAAAAGATACGGTTCCTCCCAAAAGAAATACCGACTTGGGATAAGAACCGGTATATATCGTTTTTGGACCAATGGGACGAAGTTTGGTTTGTGACTAAGTAATTCACTATATCAGCAAACCAAGGTTCCATAGAGATAGCTAAGAGATTTTCATCAGGAAAATCCTCATTTATGGGTAATTCGTTGCATGGAGAATTAGGGATCCGTGAGAGATGGTCAGCAGCAACGACATTTCTACGCCTTTTTTATCTCGAATCTGAAGATCGAATTCTTGAAGAAGGAGGATCCAACGAATGAGTCGGGCCTTGGCATCCTTCTTCATCATGAGGTACCTAAGCGCAGAATGATCGGTGAAAATGGTAATTTTGGACCCTAGTAGGTAGGGACGAAATTTCTCTAAGGCAAACACTACTGCCAGGAATTCCTTCTCAGTCGTAGTGTAGTTCAATTGAGCATCGTTGAGAGTCCTAGAGTAGTAAATCACATGCTGCTTGTTATCAGTGCGTTGTCCTAGGACAGCGCCTATGGCAAAATCGGAAGCATCGCACATGATTTCGAACGGCTTAGACCAATCAGGTGCAGATGTGATTGGTGCAGAAATAAGCTCTCTTAAGCTTCTCCCAAGAATTTATGCATTCAGCATCGAAAGTGAAGGACACATCCTTAGCTAACATATTAGTCAAGGGCCTAGCAATTTTACTAAAATCCTTGATAAATCTTCGGTAAAAACCAGCGTGTCCTAAGAAGGATCTGATGTCCTTAACACATGTGCGCATGGAAGCTTAGCAATAACCTCAATTTTGGCTCTATCCACTTCAATTCCTTTCTTGGAGATTTCATGACCCAAGACAATTCTATGTTTTACCATGAAGTGACATTTCTCCCAATTCAATGTCAAATTTTTCTCAGCACAACGTTAGAGGACAAGTTCTAAATGGTGGAGACATTGAGTGAATGAATCTCCGTAGATGGAGAAATCATCCATAAAGATCTCTAAGAATCGTTCTACCATATCAGAGAAAAGACTCAACATGTAACGTTGAAATATTGCTGGGGCATTGCATAAGCCGAAAGGCATTCGACGATAAGCAAATGTCCCAAATGGACATGTGAATGTAGTCTTTTCTTGGTCCTCAAGAGCAATAGGGATCTGATTGTACCCCGAGTAACCGTTCAAGAAACAGTAATACTCGTGACCCGTCAAACGTTCAGGCATTTGATCAATGAAGGGAAGCGGAAAATGGTCCTTACGAGTTGCAGCATTAAGCTTCCTATAGTCGATGCAAACTCGGATCTTCGTGGGAAGTCGAGTTTGAACCAACTCTTTATTCTCGTTTTCCACTACGGTGAAACCGGATTTCTTTGGAACCGCGTGGATAGGACTGACCCATTGGCTATCAGAAATGGGATAAATCATCCCATTGTCTAAGAGTTTGACAATTTCAGCATGAACAGCTTCTTGCATTATAGGGTTTAACCTACGCTGCGTGTCTCTTTTAGGTGTGGCATCTTCATTGAGATGAATGCGATGTTGAACAATGGTCGGACTTAATCCCTTTATATCGGTCATAGTCCAACCAATGGCTTCCCTATGTTTTCTTAGAATAGCTTTAAGATCTTCTTCTTCCCGTCATTTAAATGGGAGGCAATGATGACAGGAAAGGTCTCTTGTTTGCCTAGATAGACGTACTTGAGATGCGCAGGTAAGGCTTTCAATTCTAAGGAAGAGGAAGGCTCACTGGAAGGACTAGTCAAATTTGTTGGCTCCATTATTGGTGAAATAGGGTTCGAGGCCCAATTCACGTCAGAATTTACAACCTGATAAAGATTAAAGTCATTAGACTCTAACCCGAAGTCACACTCAGTTTCTAATTCCAATTCTTCCCTATGTTCACTTGTTAAGTTCTCAATTAGGTTGACTCAAATGTTTGGTCCTCAATATCGCGGGGTTGTTTTCCTAGATTGAAGACATTAACTTCTCTAGTCATGTCCCCAAAGGTTAACTTCATGGACCCATTCCTACAATTGATGAGGGCATTGGCAGTAGCAAGGAATGGTCGCCCTAGGATAACAGGAGTTTGAGCCCTATGATTGGAGTTGGACACAGGTTGTGTCTCTAGAACTATGAAATCGACAGGGTAAATGAACTCCCCTACCCGGATCAAGACATCATTAATCTCCCCTTTTGGAACTTTTATAGAACGGTCAGCCAGTTGGATGGTGACTCGAGTTGGACTAAGATCATCCAACCTGAGTTGTTGATAAACTGAGAATGGAAGCAAGTTGATACTTGCCCCCAAGTCAAGAAGTGCACGACTAATATCAGCTTGTCCTATTGTGCAGGCAATGGTGGGACTACCTGGATCCTTGTACTTGACAGGGATCAGACCCGTAGTAGCTCACTAATGTTAGTAGCTAAGAAGACCTTTTTTGGTACATTAGTCTTTCTCTTCTTGGTGCACATGTCCTTAAGAAACTTAGCATAGGAAGGGACTTGTTGGATGGCATCAAGAAGTGGCACATTTATCTTCACTTGATTAAATATCTCAATTATCTTATCCATGTGTGGATTTTGCTTGTTGTTTTTCAGCCTATTAGGAAATGGTATTATAGGTTGGTGTACCTGACTGGTTGACTTATCTTTTTCAGATTCGTCAGAATTGAAAGGATTTGAATTAGATAAGGTGGATGCTTGATTGTGATTGCACTGAATGGGATTGGTTGGCGTTGACACTTGATTATCAACTCTCTTTCCTGACCTCAATGTATGAACTGCATTACATTGATTTAATGAATTATCCTCAGCCAAATGAGCTTGTTGAGAATTTCTCGGATTGGTTATTGGCTGACTAGGCAGGATGCCCTTCTGTCTCTCATTCTGTGGAGTGGCTAGTTGGCTCATTTGAACCTCTAACCTCTGTATAGTTTGCATGAGAGAATCTTGATTTTTTCATGTATCTTTTCATGTTTCTTTCAAAGTCAGTCATTCTCCTTTCTAGTTGAGGATTCTGGAAGCAGGATTGTGGAGCTTGGTTGGAAAAGTTCTGTTGATAGTTTGAAAAGTTAGGTGGATGGTTGGGAGAATTATTATGAAAATTGGAAAAGTTGAGTTGATGATTGGAAGAATTATTGGCATGATGGAAGTGGCTAGCATGATTTGATCGTGAATGGTCATTATTATTTTGGCTCCATGAGAAATTAGAGTGATTTCTCCAGTCAGGATTGTACGTTGGTGCGTAAGGATTATTATTTGGCCTTGAAAAGGCCGCATTCATCGGTTCATGGTATTGTTGCTGAGCCTGAAACACAGGGCACTCCTCGAACACATGATTCATGGCTTGGCAGTAAGTACAAGCCCGGAGTTGGAAATTGGTTTGGGCTGACTTGATTGACTGGACTTGGTTCCTTCGTTTCTAGAGCTTCCAGTCTTCTAACTAGGTTAGCTAACTTAGCCTCATTAGCTATGGATGATTCGATAGAATGGAGACCTCCTTTTGAAAGAGATGGAGTTTGGATTCCTAGAGGTCTCACTAGTAGGTTCCCATTAGATGGTCTTTTCAGCTAGATTTTCATACAAATCCCATCTTTCATTTTCATCCTTCTGCAAGAATCCCCCTGGCACATACTTTCTAAGAGAGTTTTGGTAGAATAGTCTAAACCGTCATAAAGAATTTGGCATTGTCGCCATTTCTCTATTCCATGATGTGGACATTGGACAAGGAGGTCTTTAAAGCGTACAAAGTACCTCCAGAACGGTTCACTCGGTTCTTACTTGAATTGCATGATTGTTTTCCTAATGAGAGTGGTCTTATGAATGGATAGATAGAATTTCTTCAAGAAGACCTTGATGAAACCATCCCAAGATGTGATAGAATCGATCGCTAAGCTGTAAAGCCACTTCTTTGCTAGGTCCTTAAGTGCGAAAGGGACAAATCTCAACCTAATAGCATTGTCTACAAGGTGTGGGATTT
Source organism: Agave tequilana (assembly GCA_038442645.1). Lineage (NCBI taxonomy): Eukaryota > Viridiplantae > Streptophyta > Magnoliopsida > Asparagales > Asparagaceae > Agave > Agave tequilana. The sequence continues at coordinate 83,621 of JAVJIF010003065.1, forward strand.
TCATCATTAGACATACTTCCTCAAATTCTCTTATGAAGAAGTAAGCATCTTCGGACTCTAAGTCATGAAACTTGGAGAGTGTGTTGATGAATTGAGGCTTGAGCTCAAAATATATTCACCAACCGATGGAAGTAGAATGCAAGATGGAAGTGAGGTTCTAATGGGGTAGAACCTATCCTGCAATGATGTTGATTGAGCCATTACCAGATCTGGTCTTGATTCAAACTTGGGTGGTGATGTGTTTCTAGTCAACCTAGATGAATTAGGGTCTCTTGACCACACTTCCATACACAAACACAATCACAATCACAAACAAGTTTACCAACAGTCAACAATAGTAATCAACCAAGCCTAATCTAAGGTAATCTCAACCTAGACAACTCCTAACTGGTTGATTGTCCATAGGAGGTATAATGTAGACTTTGACCACAAGCTAATCAGCCAGGTCAGGGCAAAATTGGTGGGAGGTTATCCATCAAAGACGTTCCTTAATTAAGTAACCACCAACCTTCAGGCTTTCGGCCCTCAATCCCCTTCCTAGACACTGATTTGGCAGGAGTCAATTTTCAACACCTTCCCCTTAGGATAATCTCCTAGTGAGTTCGAGATGTCCCTAAGGTCAACGTCTATCAGATTTTACTTAGGCTTAGGTTGTGCGTCATTGGAGATGGTTTGTGGGCTAAGGAAGGGTAATGACTTCCCCACCTTATCTTGAATTGGGTTTTGCCCTTAGAGTTAATTGTGCAAAGTGTGCAAGATATAGAAAAGTAGCATTCAAAAGCAAAATATCACCCAAGAATATTTCCTAAACTATATGCTATGCATACGTACCTTGTCTCCAGCTCTCTTCAACAGTAATTGTAAAGTAAACGTAATTAGACAAATGCCTAGAATGCAAGTCTAAACTTTTTTTTAAGCAATTAACAATCACTCAAATTACTATTGGATTAAAACAGGGATGGTGGATAACAGATATAGCAAGAATATAACGTATAAAAACTTAATTTTTTTTTTACGAGCAATGTGTCCTACAAAAAAAAAGTTTTAGCAGTCCAATGAAATTTTAAACTTTTGCAACGCAATTTCTTGAAATTCTGTTTCCTACTTTCGAGAGTAGGGGCACAGAATTTGCAAGTCTTTTCTTGCAAAGCTTGAATGCTAGATCTGAATCTTCAAGTCTCTGAAACAACACACAAAACTTGTTAAAAACAAATACACCGTTCCCTCCCCGGCAACGGCGCCAAAAATTGATTGCTAAAGTGAAAGAACAATCAAAGAGTTAAGAATTTACCGTGTAGCTTGTGGCTAGCGGGTCGTGTCCATGAGGAGGAATGCGATGAAAGCTTTTCTGTGATTCATTTAATAACAAAGAATTGTGTTCAATTTTAATTGAAAAGAGAATGGAAAGGAGATGATTAAAAGAGAAATTGCAACTTTAGAGAAGGCTTTGGAGAAGGTAATTTAAAAAACTCGAAAATGTTTTATTGATTATAATAAGGAAGAAAATCTGGGCTCACTAAGTAAGAAAATCTGGCCTTCAAGAACACTTTTAAGAAGAAAGGCTTTAAGTAAGGCATGCAAATGATTCATTGGGTCTTTTTCATTAAAATCAGAAGAGAAGAAGAACTGGAGAGAGGTACAATAGTGAGCCCAGAAAACCGATTTAGCTACTCATGGAAAACAAAGAGGAAGGCAAGTAAATAACGCAGACATACCGTAATACGAGTGGAAGAAAATGTGGCTCGATTCTTGTATTGATGTCACTTCAATCTTCAAGTACAAGCACTCAATTCCTCTCTCTCACAAGTATTTGTACTGGACTACAAATTGAAAAATAAAAATACAAATTTTGTACTATCTAACAAAGAGCCTAAATCCTTAGAAAATAAATAAAAATTCTAATCCTAGTCTTCGTTCCTTTTTGCTCTGTTGAAACTGGTATTTATAGGGAAAAAACCAAACGGGGGAGATCCCGGGAAGATTGGGGGAGCAAACGCTCCCCCAACTGACTTCAACAAGCCGCGAAAACGCGGCTAGGGCTGCATTTCCGCGGCCTGGTGTGGCCTTGGCCATACCCAATTGGTGGGTCTCTCTAGTTTGGTGATTGGCCATATCTTTTACTGGTTTTCTCATTGCAGCTTCAGAATTTGACGAAACAGCTTTTGATTGTTGGCTTCAACCGCTTGATTCAGGGAAGATTCTTTTCAACCGATTTTCAACCTGTCTGATATGACAAGATTTGCTCTGATTCCTTGATTTCGAATTTATTCTGAATTAAATCAGAATTGGTGGGCTTTTTGGCTTGTTTCTCATTCCTTTCTTTTAGCAATTGGGCCTACATTAAACAAAGAAGATGAAGACTTGTTAATAGGATTTATTAGCTAAAAAGTATGGTAAGGTGACAATGTATATGCAATATATGTGACTAATCAACTAACTTAATCTTTCTTAGTTCTATTTAAATAATCAATTTAGTTGGAAGATATTGTAAGTAAACTATTACTAAAAAGGTTTATTTTAATTATGAAAAGAAATAGGGTAATGATTTTGGTAATTGTAATCAGATAAATATTAAGCTTGTGCTAATTCATCCTATTCATGCCAACAATTAGAATTTCTTATCCTAATCAGTACTTTCTCTCGAACAGTACCTATTCTATCTTCTAAATCTAGAATCCACAATTTCTCGATCTAGTAGATTGCTAGTCAAAAGATGGATTAAGTGTGATGGTGATGGATATTTCTATTTGACTGCACAACTCTTACGTCTCAACGTTTCAAGTTATGGTTGTTAATCCTAGAAGATTTTGCTAAGTTATCTCCTCTAGACTCTACCCTAGCCTTCTGATTAATTGTGCACACCAATTATGATATAAAGCACAAGATTTAACAACTTAACATATAAAAGATTTAAACTTTATAAAAACATATATGAGTATTTGCACAAAATATATCTTATATCATCATTACAATCCCTACATCATGCCCCTCGTTATGAAAAATTAATTCATAACTTATAAAATAAAACATATTATGATATTGAAAGAGATCATGAAAATTAAAAGGAAAGTAAAAGAAAAGTAAGAGAGCACCAATAAAGATGAAGCCTTGACAAAATCCTCGCTAAAACTACTTTGAGATTTAATGATTAACAACAGAATTTTATTGATTTTCGTTCAAAATAATAGAGAGGAAAAAATTGTATGTTGTACAAGAGGCTTGGCAGCGTTTATATAGAACAGAGAGCAGTAAAACCCTAGTCGAATATGAAAACCTAGATTTCTTAATTTACATGAATTTCTGAAAAAATTTTATACATAAGCACCGGTAGAGTTCGGCCAGCTAGCCGAAAATTCTGCTAGCTGGCCGAACTTCTTATTGTATTGGCGCTTCGCATTTTGACTGGTGTTGACCTCTGAGTTGGCCTTCCAGTTGACTGATCCACGGCTGCTTGGCCGAAATATACAGTTGGGTGCCGAGCTCTTGGTCCATTTCATTCGCAGACTTTTGTGAAATTTCTGATTTTGCGTAAAGGCTCTGTTGAGATGTTCTATCTCTACTTCAGATCTCTGTTTCTGTATTTCTTTTGTTCATTTGATATCGCCAATTTGTCAATTTTCACTCTTTTTCTTCTAATTTGCTCTAGACCTAAAATCTACAAAATAACACTAACAAAATACCCATACAGTATTAAATATGGCAAATAATAGGTATAAAAAGTGATATAAAACATGTATATAAATCACACTCATCAGCAAGTCACTGAGGAAAATTTGGTGTTTGATGTAGACTATGAGGACCTGATTAGTCTATAATTTTGCATGATTTGTATCACATTCGCATACTTATTTGATATAAAATTCTATTAATAAAGCTTTGCTTTCTTGATCCTAGGTTCATGGTGTGCAAATGAAGAAGAAGACCCTAAATCACTATTTAATGGGTGATTAAAGGCCTACCAAGTAACCATTGACCTTATGGAGGAGATTTTGTCAACCCATGGCATTAAATCCAGAATCCAGAAGATCCAGTTGACAGGAGACAGAAAGGACAGCACGCCGCCCTAAGCCAGGCGCGTGCCGCCCTGACAAGGCCGCGGAAATGCGACCGTACGGGCGCAGCTGCGCACATGATTTAGGCAGGGGGAACCCCTGGCCCCATTTCCCCTGGTGCCTATAAAAACCCTCTGGGGTTCTGAAGAAGAGCAGATCTAGAGTTTAGGAGTTGTTATTATCTTGTTCTAGGAGTTATAGTTGTTATAGTTTCCTTCTTCTAGTTTTAGTTTAGCCATTAGAGTGAAAGAGAGAGTGTGCGTAAAAGTTGTATTTGAAGGTGGCAATCTAATACTTCTCTTTCTTCTTTACAATTACTTGGTACTTTTCCATTTGCTTTACTTACTTGTTGTTGTGTGACTCCTTTTCTCTTTATCACTTAACTCTTGTTGTTTATTTTACTACCATGTCTAACTAACTCTTTCATTGCATGGCTAACTAACTACTAACTCACTAATATCTAACAACTTGATTGATAACCCAAATGAGTCAATAGTGTCAAACAAGTCTTGTGCAAACGAAAGTTATGACATCTTAAGATGAGGGTTCTAACTTTAACTTATCTACAAGTATTAATTCTCTTATATTTCATACTTAACGGGTTTTTGATGATCTATGAACTTTGCTTGTCTTTGTAAGAAGAGAATTTTCTTTTAACTTTGTCGATACTATTAGTGCACTTGTGTCTTCCCTTATTCTCGCCTTCTATTAGATCTTGATAAGGGAATTCTGAGTTTTTGCCATGTAAAGCAAGTTAAAGGAAGAACTTTCACGCAATTTTCACGTGAATAGTTCCTATGCATAAGGATTATGCTTGCCTATGATCCATCGTGAGGTTATATCTTCAAGAAGTTAGAGATTAGTGGGAGCACTTAGTAGAAAGTTAGCCATGCATTTTTACCATTAAGAAAAATCATTTTTACAAACCACCAAATAATTCTTGAAACCAACTTGTTTTCATTTTCAAATTCTTTATTTGAAATAAAGAACTTTCTCTTTTCTTAAACAAAGAAACCGCATCAAGCTTTCATCGCTCTCTCTCCTTGTGGATATGACCCATATAGCCACTTTGCTACTACGGAGGAATCGCAAAAAGCAGTAACTGTTGGCCCAAGAGGTTACACTCTCCAATTGTTTTGTGTTTTGATGATGACAAACCAAATAAGAGCTATTTAGTACTAATGAATTTGTTCAAGATAAGTTTCAGGTTTTGTACCATGTTTGGAGACCATTGGCTTAGCTTTTGTAAGAACTTCTAAGTTTCACATAGCAAGGAAGGCAAATTGCACAATCAAGGAAGGATCATAGAAGAGAAGGCACTAGCAAGGCATTGGATGGCTCAAAGACTTGAAGATTGCTCAAAAGTATTTAATCATTGTATTTTTAGTTTTATAGCTTGTTAAAGAATAGTGGATAGGTTTGAAGCTCTATCACACACGTTTTTTTGCACACATGTTATTCCAAAATGTTTTCTTATAATTTATACAAAAACATTTTGTTTACAAGATTTGGCCTACAGATATATATTTGTGTTTTATACAAATCTATGTTCAAAAGTATTTTTGTCAAAAACAAAATCTCCTTTATATTCTTTCAAAAACCTGATTTTTAACCTGTTCCGGTCGACCGACCGGTCGACTGATTCTATGTCAGGTTAGACCGGTCGACCGTGCAGTCGACCGAGGAACTGGCAGGTGCACGTATCCGTGTGCATGTCTGCCGGTCGACCGTGCAGTCGACCGACTGCAAGTCACTCTGCTCTCGGTTAAAATGGGTCGACCGGGCTGTCGACCGCTGGCCTGCAACGGTCACATTTTTGAACTTGCGGTCGACCGACCGGTCGACCGACAGAGCCGTTTGAACAGTAACGGGCATTTTTTTCTGAGCTGTTTATTTTTGTCTTTTCTCACTTAAGTGAGTTTAAATGACTTGCTTTGGGTTTAATACATTCTGATTAGCCTTAAAAATGTTTATCTTCTAACCCTAGCCCTCTCCTATAAATAGGGGTGTTTGGGGAGAGATTGGTTACAATAATTATTTGCTAGAAAATTCAAAAGTTTAAGGCATTCAAAAGAGCTTGGTTTTTGTTTTTGTGCTGAAATTCTCTCTCATTTTCTGAAGTGTTTTTCAAAAGAACTCTCTGATTTCATTTTCTTTCTCCTTGCACACAAGAGCTTCATTCCTACTCATTGTTCTCTAAGGACCTTTTGTAAGGGAAGAGACAATTGAAAGAGAGAGTTTGTGGTCTTTTGACCACTCAGAAATTCCTTGTACTTGAGATTGTGGAGTTGGGTACTCCATTGTATTTGTGATCTTTGTGATAGTGGAAGTAGCTAGAATCCTTCTGGGGAAGGCGGGGAGTAGAGCTGGGTGCTCGAACCTCGATAACATATCTTTGTGTTTGCGATTGGTTTACTTTTCCTTGTCATTACTTATTGCTTGAGATTGTCATTGCCATATTCATTTTCATTCATATTGTCAATCATTATCCCATACAATAAGGTTGCATTGCGCACCTCTAACTCATTTTACGAGGAAGCCGGAGGAAGGAGTTCAGAGCCCTTAATAGGGAATTCGGCTCTTAGTCTTGTTTTGGGAGATTGTTGCATTACATTTGCATCTTAATTTTTAAATTGCTCTTTGATTAGCATCATCACCTATTCACCCCCCCCCTCTAGGTGATTTTCAGTAACATCGACCCACATTCTTTTACTTATTCTTGTGCTTGCTTTTTGCCGATCAAATTTTGGCGCTGTTGCCGGGGAGGGAACGGCTTTGTTGTTCAATACTAAAGATTTTTTTTATTCTTGTGTATAGGAGAAGTACCAAGGAGCTCACTATCACGGGAAACGAAAGTGGTGGCTAAAGACGTTGCACGAGGATTCATTTGCCCTCGAAAAATTCATGTAAAAGTGAGTTTCTTCGATTGAAGTACTAACAAACTCTTCTGCAGGGTTGCTGAAAGCCGCTCAAATTGCTTTCTCAATTTTTTTAGTTCCCTTAAATGCTTCACCTTATACATGTGTAATAAACTCAACAGAAATCCACTTGTTGCTTAATTGAAATTTGGATTAGACTCTTGTATTTAGGGCACGTGTCTATTTTAATTCATTTCAATTTCTGTTGAAGAGTGCTGGAGAAAAGGTACGTGTGCATTCATATAGAATAGGACCAATATTTTGGAGTGATTTATTGCTTTGAGTGTTACCTTGTTGTGAATAAACTGTACACTTGCACAATCGATATTAAGGGCAAAATTCCAAATAAACAAGATAAGGTGAGAATTTCATCACCCTTCCTTATCCCAAAACCATCTCCAAGTACACTCACACTATCCCAAGCCTTAACTAAAAATTGATAGACGTTGGCCCTAGGAACATCTCGGACTCATTAAGAGATTAACCGAGGGTGAAAATTGCAAGAACTATACTCCTGCAAAATCGGTGTCTAAGGGAAGTGGATTGAGAGGCAAAGCCTTGAAAGCTCCGTGGTTTGGCGTAATTAAGGCCCGTGGCTCACGCCCAGATACCTCCCAGTTTTGCCCTTTTCTGGCCAATTAGCTTATAGTCGAGTTCCTGCAACAACCTCCCCCAGAGAATCGACCAGTTAGGAGTCGTCTAGGTCCAGGTACCTTAGACTAAGGCTTTATGGTTATTTTTCTTTCTCTTATTTGTTTTTTATTCTTTTCAATTGTTTGTTGTCTTTACATTGTTTGTGGTGTGCTGCATGCAAGAGTGGGTGAGAGATCCTGTTACTTTTAGATTAACCAGAAATACTTCTCTACCCTTGCATGCAGAATCGGGGATGGCATCACTTCAGGACAAGTTTTACCCGATCAGAACCTCATTGCCATCTTGTTTAAAACTGTCTGAGGCAAATGGAAATAACTTTCAATTAAAGCTTCAATTCATTGACACTCTCCCAAAGTTTCATGGTTTAGAATCGGAGGAAGCATGCTTCTTTGTTAGGAAATTTGAAGAAGTGTGCCTCATGATGCGTATTCCCTAGCTAGGAGATGATGCTGTTAGGTTACATTTCATCTCCTTTTCCCTAAAGGACCTAGCTAAAAAATGGTTATACAGTTTGGCGGTAGATTCAGTTATAACGTGGGACAATTTCGTCAAGGCCTTCTTGAAGAAATTCTACCCAATTTATAAAAGTACCATCATTAGAAAGAATATCATGCAGTTTAGGCAAGAACCTAGCGAACCATTTTAGAGATTCTTTGAGCGATTCAAAGACCTCCTAGTTCAGTGCCCTTATCACTGTGTGGAGAAATAGTGTCAGTGCCAGATTCTCTACGATGATTTAGATTATCAGACGAAAACCTTGTTAGAAACCATATGTCAGGAAGGGTTCTTGCAAAATGATGAGAATCAGGGTTGAGATTTATTTGAGGATTTAGCTGAGAGAACCCTGCAATGGGAGCCAGCTTCAGAAAAACTTAGGAATTCACAATTTATAGCTTCAAGAGGAGGGCTCATATCTCTAGAATCATTCATAACTACAGAATCTAAGATTGCAACCGTAATGAGGAGAATAGAGGCTCTAGAAATAAAAGAGCCAGCCAATGTCAACCAGATCAACCCACCACCAATTCACAATCCGGGTTGTTTATACTATCAGGCACCAAACCATGTCTTTGAAGAGTGTCTTATTTTTCATACTCAGCTAATGCCACCAGAACATATGAATGTGACCTACTCACGGCCGCAACATAATCCCTACTTGCAAACATACAATCTCAGTTGGAGGAATCACCCAAATTTCTCTTGGGCTCAGAACAATCCTCCCAGGCCTAATTTCTCTAACAATTTTCACTATCCCAGTCCTCCACCAAATTTCCTAGTCAAGCTCCATCTTCCCCCTCCCAAAGTTTACCAATTGAGAAGAAATTCAATAAATTGGAGGAGACAATGGAGGCTTTTATGAAAACCCAAGCCGCTTTCATGCAAAATCAGGGACAAATGCGGAACAATCATTCACAGGCCATATCAAGATTGAAAATACAGATGTGCCAATTAGCTAGTTCTCTAAGTGAAAGACCAAAGGTTACTGTACCTAGTCAGCCGCTAGTTAACCCTAAAAACTCCAATCAAGCGTATGAAATTTAGGATCCATCGATCAACCAGTGCAATGATGTTCACACACTTCGATCTGAAATGAAGGTGGACAACCAGGTCTACGAACAGAAAAATCCAGTCCACATTGATCCTACTCCAGCCTCCACCTCTGCTAGTTTCTCCCAATCTGCTCCACAAATATCTGACAAGGACAAAGCTGCTGAACAAATTCATAAGCCTGTAGCACCCTTTCCCAATAGGCTTAGGAACAACAATAAGAATATGCACACGGAGAAGATGCTTGAGATGTTTAACCAGGTCAAACTAAATGTGCCTCTTCTTGACACTATCTAACAAGTCCCAGCCTATGCCAAATTTCTTAAGGATATGTGTACAAAGAAGGAAAAGACAAATGTGCCCAAGAAAGTGTTCTTGCAACCAATATAAGCGAATTCTATCTGGTCCCATTTTAGTAAAATACAAGGATCCCGGATGTCCCACAATTTTTTACACCATAGGACAACCAGAAATTAGCAGAGCACTACTTGACCTGGGAGCAAGTATCAACTAGCTACCTCTCTCAGTATACCAGCAACTTGGGTTGAGCGAGCTAAGTCCAACTCGAGTCACCATTCAGTTAGCTGACCGATCTGTGAAAATTCCGAATGGGAAAATCACAGATGTCCTTATCCGGGTTGGGGATTTCATTTACCCCGTTGACTTCATTGTGCTTGAGACCCTACTTGTGTCAAATCCGCGGTCTCAAACTCCGGTCATCTTAGGACGCCCATTCCTTGCTACAGCCAATGCTATAATTAACTGTAGGAACGGGTCCATGCGATTGACCTTTGGAGACATGATGAAGTCATTGTCTTCAATATTGGAAGACAACCTAGGGATATCAATGATCAGACTTTTGAAGTCAATTCCATTGAAAATCTGACCAGTGAGCATGAGGAAAGCATAGAGATATAAATAGAAGTAGAGTTTGATCTGGAGTCTGAGGATTTTAATTTAGACCAGATTATAGATTCGACAGTAGACTGGGCATCAAACTCAAGTGTACCTCATCATAGGATTGAAAGTCCAGATATTACCTCCAATGAAGCAACACCTTCCCTAGAGCTAAAAGGCTTACTTGAACACCTCGAGTGCGCCTACCTGGGCTGAAGAGAAACCCTGTTAGTCATCATAGCATCCCACTTCACTGAGCAACAAGAGGATAGCTTAATGTCTATTCTGAAGAGAGATAGGGAAGCCATTGGATGAACGATAAAGGATATCAAAGGGATAAGTCTAGCCATAGTTTAACATAGAACCATTTAACCGATGAAGCGACTCCCCAGAGGGACCCACAACACAGGCTTAACCAACTTATGCAAGAGGCAGTAAGAGCGAAAATTTTGAAACTATTAAATAATGGGATCATTTATATCATTTCTGATAGCCAATGTGTTAGCCGTGCTCATGCGGTTCCGAAGAAAGCTGGCTTTATGGTGGTTGAAAATGAGCAAAAAGAGTGGTACAAACAAGACTATCTACCAAGGTTCGTGTTTATATCGATTATAGAAAGTTGAATGCGGTCACCCATAAAGACCACTTCCGCTACCCTTCATCGACCAAATGCTTGAACGCTTAGCTGGACATGAGTACTATTGCTTCCTAGATGGGTACTCAGGATACAATCAAATCTCTATTGCTGTAGAAGGCCAGAAAGATCACGTTCACCTTCCCGTTCAGAATCTTCGCTTATCGACGCATGCCCTTTGGATTGTGCAATGCTCCCGCAACATTCCAACGATGCATGCTCAATTTGTTCTCTCATGGTAGAATGTTTTCTTGAGATTTTCATGGGTGACTTCTCCATCTACAGAGATTCATTTGAATAATGTCTTCATCATCTTGAGTTGGTTCTGCAAAGATGCAAGGAAAAGAACCTAACTCTGAACTGGGAGAAATGTCACTTCATGGTGAAACAGGGGATTGTCCTAAGCATGAGATTTCTAGGAGAGGCATTAAAGTGGACAAGGCAAAAGTAGAAGTGTTTGCTAAGCTTCGACCACCCAAAAGCATCCAGGATATTGATCCTTTCTAGGGCATGCTGGGTTCTACTGACGGTTCATTAAGGATTTTAGCAAGATCTCTAGGCCCTTAACCAACCTTCTCGCAAAGGACGTGCCCTTTGATTTTAACGATGAATGTTTCAAGTCATGGGGGATGCTTAAGCAAGAACTTATTTCTGCGCCTATTATTTTGCTCCTAATTGGGCACAACCGTTTGAAATCATGTGCGATGCCTCTGATTTTGCTATTGACGATGTTCTACGATAGCGCATCGACAATAGGCAGCACGTGATTTATTACTCCAGTAGGACCTTGAATGACGCCCAACAGAATTATACAACGACTGAGAAGGAATTCTTGATCGTTGTCTTTGCATTAGAAAAGTTTCAGCCCACTTGTTAGGCTCAAAGACGGTGATTTTCACGGATCACTCGGCACTAAAATACCTCATGACCAAGAAGGAAGCAAAGGCCCGACTAATTCGGTGGATCCTTTTACTTCAAGAATTTGACCTGAAAATTCATGATAAACGAGGTATAGAAAATGTGGTCGCCGATCATCTATCACGAATTCCGAACGCACCCATCATACAAGCTCCGATCAACGGGGATTTCTCAGACGAGCGCATCCTGGCCATTTTACCTGGCCACTCGACAAATACCCGCTGACTGGACAAAGCAAGACCAGTGTCATTTCTTTGCCCAAGTACCGAACTTCTTCTGGGAAGAGCTGTATCTTTTTAAGTATTGTCCCGACTAGATTATTCGATGATGCATACCAGAGGAAGAACAGAAGAGTATGCTAAGCTTTTGCCATGAACTTGCATGCGGAGAACATTTTGGTCCCCGCAAGACTGCAAAGAATGTTTTACAAAGTGAGTTTTACTAGCCCACTTTGTTCAAAGACTCATTCCACTTTTGCAAGACATGTGCAAATTATTAGAAGATAGGGAAAATTTCAAGAAGAGACGATGCCCTAAACCCGATCCTGGAAGTTGAAATTTTTAATATTAGGGGTATCGACTTCATGGGACCATCCCTAATTCCTTCGGCAACTAGTTCATTTTGGTTGCTATCGATTACATCTCTAAATGGGTAGAAGTTGTACCAACAAAGACCAATGACAACAAAGTGGTTGTCAAATTTCTCAAAAAAAACATCTTCTCCCAATTTGGCACCCCCAGAGTGATAATTAGTGATAATGGATCGCATTTCTACAATAGGGCTTTTGAAGCTCTGATATTCCATCAATCACAAGTTATCTATTCCGTATCATCCCAGACAAATGGGCAGGTCAAAGTCACCAATCGACAAATCAAGCTCATTTTGGAAAAGACTATCGAACAAAACTAAAAGGATTGGTCGGTTAAACTCAAGAATACATTATGGGCTTCCGCACTGCTTTTAAGACAGTCCTGAGGATGTCTCCTTACAGAATCATATTTGAAAAGGCCTGTCATCTGCTAGTCGAGTTAGAACATCATGCCCTATGGGCCATTAAGCAACTCAATTTTGATCTGAGTAAGGCCGGTGAGCTAAGGAGACTGCAGACATAGAATTAGAGGAGATACAGAATGAAGCCTATGAGAATGCTCGGATCACCAAAAGTAGGACTAAACTTTTTCATGACCAGATCATAAACCAGAAAAACTTTATCCCGGGAGATAAGGTTCTGCTGTAAACTCTAGGCTTCACATTTTCGCGGGAAAGCTGAAGACTCGTTGGTCTGGACCGTTCATTGTGCGCACCGTTTTCCCACATGGTGTTGTGATAATTGTCGATCCTAAGAACAACACGGATTTAAAGTGAATGGGCAAAGACTGAAGCCCTTTTTGACCACTGAGCCTGCATCACAGGCCGATAGTGTGCTGACTTTTTTTGCCCCGTCATACACCTAACCACAGCCATCCACACTGCAACTAAACAAAAAAAAAATTACTTATTGTTTATATACTTACCCCTTCTATATTTTTTTGACATTTCTTTCGCCTATTCGCACTTGGCCAGCCCGAGTCGACAAAGGCGGTAACATCATTTCTTCACCCTATTTATTGCATTTGCATTTACATGACATTTATTGAGGATAATGCATTAGATCGGTGTGGGGGTGCTAACACTTTCACTTTTTCTTTTTAATCTTTTACTTAAAAAAAATCTCCAGAATGAAAAAAGAATTTTCACACTCTTTATAAAAATACCAAAAGGTTGTAGGAATTAAGGGAACCTTATTAAGAAATCTTTATTTTAGCCTAAATAAAAATTAAACATTGGTTTGACTAAGAGTTGGGAGGGATAAGGAAAATAACTTATACCTTTTATTTAGCCTTAGTAGAATATGCATAAACCACACACACATGCTTAGAATTTAGAGACACAATTCTGAAAAAAATGCTGAATAATTGTGCACCAAGAAGCATGATTACTCACGCCAAAAAAAAACAATAAATATATATAATATATAAGTAAATCTTGATTTGTGGCCTACTCTACTTGCATATTTGACCTGAGGGGTGTTTTCTACAGATGCCCTAAAACCATCTGCTTTGGGAGTCATCGGTTTGATATGTGTTACATCAGTAAATTAGAAAGTCTAATGAAACCAAGAATAATAGATACATATTAATAAAATTAAATGATATTCAAATTTAAGTTGAAAAATCTCAAGTACATCATACTTATACATTATGCATATCTATCTAAAACAAAATAACAGAATGAGTTAGAAGTACAAGATCCTTTCTAAATTTAAAGAAAAACTATAATTCCTTCTTTTATGAAGGCTAAAGTATAGGATGACTTATGAAGATTGAACCTAATTCTTACATCATTCGGTCATTTTTACTTAGATAATTGAAAGTTCTTTTTCATGAAAGAGGTTTGCTAACAACTAAATATTTTTCTTCACTTATCGGATTTTATGGGTGCATTCCGCTAAAAACCCTCAGGAGACAACACTCCTTCTCTAGGAGAAATCTAGAGGTTTAAAGACTTGTTGCACATGCTCAGTGCAATCGCTCACCTGTGAAAGTGGTGTAATAATTTTCTTATTTTATTTTGCTCGGGATGAGCAAAAAGATAAGTGTGGGGGTGTGATTAATCTATATTTTGCATGATTTGTATCACATTCGCATATTTATTTGATATAAATTCTGCTAATCAAGCTTTGCTTGCTTAATCTTAGGTCCATGGTGTGCAAACGAAGAAGAAGACCCTAAATCACCATTTAATGGGTGATTAAAGGCCTACCAAGTAGCCATTGACCTTAAGGAGGAGATTTTGTCAGCCCAGGCATCAAATCTAGAATCCAGAAGATCCAGCTGATATGAGACAGAGGGACAGCACGCTGCCCGAAGACAGGCGCGCGCCGCCCTGGCAAGGCCGCGGAAACGCGGACGCACGGGCGCGACTGTGCCCGTGCTTTAGGCCAGGGGTTGTCCGCTTGCCCCATTTCCCCTGGTGCCTATAAAAACCCCCCTTGGGTTCTGAAGAAGAGCAGATCTAGAATTTAGGAGTTGTTATTATCTTGTTCTAAGAGTTGTAGTTGCAGCTTCCTTCTTCTTCTACTTTTAGTTTAGCCATTAGAGTGAAAGAGAGAGAGAGAGAGAGAGAGAGAGAGAGAGAGAGAGAGTGTGTGTGTGTGTGTGTGTGTGTGTGTGTGTGTGTGTAAAAGTTGCATTTGAAGGTGGCAATATAATATAAGTAACTACTTCTCTTTCTTTTTTCCAATTACTTGGTACTTTCCATTTGCTTTACTTGTTGTTGTGTGATCCTTTTCTCTTTAACACTTAACCCTTGCTGTTTCTTTTACTACCATGTCTAACTAACTCTTTCATTGTATGGCTAACTAACTACTAACCCACTAATCTCTAACAACTTTATTAATATCCCAAATGAGTCAATAGTGTCAAATAAGCCTTGTGCAAACGAGAGCTATGACATCTTAAGACGAGGGTTCTAACTCTAACTTACCTACAAGTATTAACTCTCTTATATTTCATGATTAATGGGTTTTTGATGATCTATAAACTTTGCTCATCTTTGTAAGAAGAGAATTTCCTTTTAACTTTGCCGATACCATTAGCGCACTTGTGTCTTCCCTTCTTCTCGCCTTCTATTGGATCTTGATAAGGGAATGTCCGAGTTTTTGTCGTGTAAAGCTAAGTTAAAGGAAGAACTTTCACTCGATTTCTACGTGAATAGTTCCTATGCATAAGGGTTATGCTTACCTATGATCCATCGTGAGGCTATATCTTCAAGAAGTTAGAGATTAGTGGGAGCACTTAGTAGAAAGTTAGCCATGCGTTTTTACCATTAAGAAAAAATATTTTTACAAACCACCAAATAATTCCAAATAATTTTTGAAACCAACTTGCTTTCATTTTCAAACTCTTTATTTGAAACAAAGGAGTTTCTCTTTTCTTGAACAAAGAAGTCGCATGAAGCTTTCATCGCTCTCCCTCCTTGTGGATACGACCCGTATAGCCACTTCGCTACTACGGAGGAATCGCATAAGCAGTAACATCGACCCACATTCTTTTACTTATTCTTGTGCTTGATTTTTGCCGATCAGGACCCCAAGTTTCAGGTTGGCTCTGAATTCAATAGTGCTGATGATTTTAGATTGTGTGTGAGACAACATAGTATAATCAAAAACTTCAATTTAAGATGGGCTAATACAGATAAGAATAAAGTTATTGTAAAATGTGCTAATAAGGGGTGTAAATGGTTTATGAGAGCTAGTAGAATCATAGATTGTCAGGCCTTTCAGCTGAAGACAATGAATCCAAATCTCTCGTGTTGTAGAGTGAATAAGTCGGTAATAACAGTGCATCTGCTAAGTGGGTGACCATGTTAGCAGTGGGAGATGTGAGGGAGAATCACAATATCACTCCAAAAGAGAGAGTGAACTTGATAGATAAGACTATTCCATAAAACTCTCTTATCTGAAAGCTTGGAGAGCTAAAGAAAAAGCTAAGAGATGATAATTGAGAATGTTGAAAAGAGCTACAACTATATTCCTGCTCTGAATAGAGAACTCATAGTAAGAAATCATGCGAGTCATATTGATTATTTACTAGAAGATGATAGGGAATTTCAAAGAATGTTTGTGTCATTCAAGAGTTACATTCAAGGTTTAAGATGGGATGTAAGCCATTTTTGGGTCTAGATGGTTATTTGCAGAGCAAGTACCTTGGCACTTTGTTGGTGGCTACTATTTAGATGGGAATAATGGGTTATTTTCTGTGGCATTTGCAGCGGTGGAAGGAGAGTCTAAAATGTCTTAGACAAGGTTCCCACAACATCTCAAGGAGGCTCTCAAGACTGAGTTGGATAACATAACCATCATCAGTGATCAGGAGAAAGGGTTACAAGGAGCTATTGCGGTGTTGTTTTCATATGGAGAACATAGTTTGTATGAGACATTTGTGAAAGAATCTGAAGAAGACATACTCTGGCGACTTCTTTAAGAAGTGGTTTGTGATACTGCAATAGCAAACACTCTTGTAGATTATTACAAGAGTATAGCAGAATTGAGAGCTGTTGGCCCAAGGTTATAATCACTCGGTTTTGGAGTTTTGATGATTACAAAACATATATAGTTATTTGCACTAATCATATTTTAGTATTTAAGTTTGTTTCAGGGTTCTAAGGATTCAAGATGTTTTCTTCCCTAAAGGAAGGTTGTTTTGACTCAAATTGACTCAATTCAGGATCAAGGATTCAAGCTATACAATGATGCTTATGGAAAAACCCAAATTGAAGATCTTGTAGTCACCTAGAACCATTGTAAGAATTAGTATATTAAAGAGTAAGGATATGATAGTTGTGCTCAAGAAAACACACACACACAAAAATACACTTTTCAAATACAAGTTTTTTGGTTATTTGATTTTTGTGCATGTTTGATTAATATACATGTTTCAAAATATTTCAAATTTTCATATCTAGTTTAAAATATGTATTTCATCTCCTATAGCATGCTACTAAAACCTCAAACCATTTAAAAATATTTCAAAAATTATTCAAAATTCAAAAATCTGTTTTACAAAACTGTTTTAGGCCTTTACGGTCGACCGGCCCGGTCGACCGGACCTATTTCAAGCCAGATCGGTCGACCGGCCCGGTCGATCGGGCCTTGTGGCTTGGGTGTGCACATCTGTGCACGTCTGCCGGTCGACCGGCACGGTCGACCGACAGACCTTGTGATCGACCGAGTGTCGACCGACTGCAAGACCCTTAGTCTCGGGTTTTGCCGGTCGACCGGCCCGATCGACCGGCAGTTCAAGTTTTAAACTCTTTTAGCCGACGGTCGACCAGCCCGGTTGACCGAAGCCAACGGCTCTATTGCCATGTGGTCGGGCGGCCGACCGGCCCGGTCGACCGACAGCCGACCGGCCCGGTTAACTGACAGCCGACAAGCAGCCCCAACGGCGATTTCTTGGAATCTGTTTTGATTTTCTTGATTTTTACGGCTATTTCTGATTTCCTAATGGCTATACTCTACCCTAATGACCTAGTATCAATTATGAGTGGTGTATATTCACTTCCTATAAATAGAGGTCATTGGTTTTAAGTTTAATACAAGAAAATTCCTATTGTTTCAAGTTTTTCAAAGAGAAGAAAGTTTACTTGCATTGTTTTTCAAAGTTCTTTCATTTGCAAAATTTTCAGTTGGTTTACAAGCTCATTTTACTTCTTTACAGCTGAAATTTTTCTCACTTCACTTCTTGAGCCAAAAATCATCTCCACTCTTTAGGAAGTTGTAAGAGAGAGTTTGTGATTTTTTGATCACCAAGTGACTTGTATTTCCTTGTGTTGAGATCCCACTTGTGTAGAGGTTGGATTGGTTGGAGTTGGGTACTCCGATCTTGTGTAGACCAATTGTAATCCCCTTGGGTGTAAAGGCTCCGGGTGTGAAAATTCTCTTTGTGGATTTAGTGAAAATCCTTCATAGTGGTGAAGGCGAGGACGTAAAGCAGTGGCTCGAACCTCGAAACAAATTACTTGTGTTTGCGATTGGTTTCTTTATTATTTTTCATTGCTTTACATTTCTAACTTGTGATACCACTTGCTTGCACTTCATTTTGGCACTCATTTCATTTATTCGCATTCCCGGTCTTTACTCATTTCAATAAGAAAGCAATTACGCGCCTCAACTAATAATCTAGAGGAATTAAAGAGGAGAAGTTCTAGAGCCCTTCACGGGAAATTCGGCTTCAATTTCTTATTTTGAGTAACCGTTTGCATCATTTACACTTAGTTGTTTAAAAAGATCATTAGATTAGCACTAATACTTATTCACCCCCCTAGGTGTTTTTCAATTGGTATCAGAGCTTTGATCTCTAGGTTCTTGGCTTAACATCCTTAGAGAGATCCTATATTGCTAATCACTCTATTCATATTTCATCCTCATACACTTAGTAAAATTGGCCGAAGGAATTAAGACCCCACCCAAGTTTAATGGCCTTAACTTTCCATATCGAAGGTTAAGATGACCGTGTTTTTACAATCCTTAGGGAGCCGGGTTGCTAAGGCGGTGACCAAACCATTTAGTGCACCCCTTGGTGATGAGGACACTTGGTCCGACATTACCACAAAAGAGTTTGACGCTAATGCTAAGGCACACTATGCCTTGCTTCAAGCTCTCAATGATGATGATATTGCTAGAGTCATTCATTACAAATTCACATATGAGATTTGGACTCACCTTATAGTCACTCATGAGGGAACTTCACAAGTAAAGAGGGCAAAAATTGACCTTCTTCGTTCCCAATATGAAAACTTTTTCATGCAAGAAAATGAAACCATAGATGATATGGTTACAAAGTTTATAAAGATTATTAATGGTCTTTCTTCTTTATGTGACGACATTGACAACGACCAAAAAGTGAGGAAGATCATCCGTGCACTCCCTCCATCTTGGGAAGTCAAAGCCACAACTTTGAAGGAGCTCAATGACAAGGAGGAAATGGAGCTCATCGGTCTCATTGGGAAGCTCAAGACCTATGAGATGGAACGAAAAGCAAGAGAATAGATGGCTCCTACAAAGAAGAAAGCAATAACCTTCAAAAGCTCTTCCACCTACTCCGACGATGATGATGAAGAAGAGGATAATGAAGAACTTTCTCTTCTTGTGAAGAACGTTCGGAGATTGTACAACAAGGCTAAATTCCAAAATAGAAGGAGATGGCAAGGTAAAGAAGAGAAGAAAATTTTTTGCTTCAATTGCCGTAAACCGGGACACATTGTTGGGGAATGTCCGGAGAACAAAGGCAAACCCTCCACTTTCAAGAAGCCATACAAAAAGAAGGCTTTAAAGGCTATTTGGGATTCGGAGAGTGAATCCGATGAGGAAGTCGACACCGCCAACATGTGCTTCATGGCAAATGAAAGCACAAGCAAGGTAAACCCCGATACATCTATTGATGATTGTGAATTATCTATAGATGAATTAGGAGAAGCATTTGAAGAACTATCTCATAACTATGATTTTCTCAAAAAGAAATACTTAAAAATGAAAAAGGAAAATGAATCTCTTAACCACAAAGTTTTCATTCTCACAAAAGAAAAAGATGATTTATTTTCAACACTTGCTTCTATACAAAAGAATTTTAATGACTATAAAATTTCTTACAAAGGTAAATTTTCTCTAGTTGATAAAGATGAGATTTTCATGCTAAAGAAGAAAATTGACTCATTAGGAGATGTTTTAAAGAAATGTGAATTTGATAAAACTATACTAGAGGCTATATTTCCTAAGAAACATATCCCAAAGAAACAATCACACGCTACACACACTCATGTTCATAAATCACAACCATTACATCATGCTAAACACCCTAAACAAGTCCACACTTCACATGCATTCATGTATGGAAAAGTTTATGCATGCACATATTGTGGCCGAAAGGGTCATTTGGTTAAATTTTGCTATGATAGGATAAATGCATCACATAATCATGTTTGGGTTTGGAATACTAACATTCAAGGACCCAAGAAAATATGGGTACCAAAGTCAACAATTTGTTAAATGATGTAGGTACCTTCCAAAGCTCAAAGACGTAGGGAACGGCGGTATCTTGATAGTGGTTGCTCAAGGCATATGACTTGAGATATCAACAACTTTGCTACCCTATCAAGATACCATGAAGGTGGCACCGTCACCTTCAGAGATGACGCCAAAGGAAAAATCATTGGTATTGGTAACGTTAAACTTGGTACATCTCCTTTAATAGAAAATGTTATTTTAGTTGATAGCCTAAAGCATAATCTCTTGAGTGTTAGTCAACTTTGTGATAAAGGTTTTAATGTGATTTTTGATAATTTAGCTTGTAGTGATTTGATAGACAAACGAATGCATGTATATTTTCCGGATTTCGTGAAAACAATGTATACATGATTGATATGTCTAATATGCATTGCAATGCTACTTGTTTAAATGCCTTCAATGATGACTCTTGGTTGTGGCACAGGAGATTAGGCCACATTTCTTTTGACCATCTATCTAGATTAAACAACAAGGATATGGTGAAAGGTATTCTTTACTTGAAATTTGAAAAGGACCGCATTTGTGATGCGTGTAAATTGGGAAACAAACCAAATCCTCTTTCAAATCAATTAAGAATATCATGACATCACGACCCTTGGAGTTGATCCATATGGATTTGTTTGGTCCTACTAAAACCAAAAGTCTAAGTGGGAATCGTTTTACTTTCGTTTTAGTTGATGATTTTTCTCGTTTTACTTGAGTTTTCTTTTTAGAACATAAAAATCAAGCCTTTTCACATTTTCAAGCCTTTAGGAAAAGAGTTGAAAAGGAAAAAGATTCTTCTATTTTAAGGATAAGAAGTGATAGAGGTGGTGAATTCAATAACCAATCCTTTATCACTTTTTGCGAAGAATATGGAATTAAGCATGAACTATCTTGTCTTAGAACTCCATAACAAAATGGAGTCGTTGAGAGGAAAAATCGTACATTACAAGAGATGGTTAGGACAATGATAAATGAGTACGGTCTCCCTCAATACCTATGGGTCGAAGCCATAAACACTTCTTACTACATATCAAATAGGGTTTTCTTATGCAAAAATTCTTCTAAAACATCTTTTGAGATTTATTATTCAAGAAAACCAAATGTTTCATACTTTAAAGTTTTTGGTTATAAATGTTTTGTTTTAAATACTAAAGATAATTTAGGTAAATTTGATGCAAAATCATATGAAGCAATTTTTGTTGGTTACTCTAACACTAGTAAAACTTATAGAGTCTTCAATAAATCATCTTTGACTATTGAAGAATCTATACATGTAAAGTTTGAGGAATCTAATGTGTTTCTTGAGAATGTTGTAGAAATAGATTCCCTAAATGAAGACATTGAGAGGATTACTTTTAAGGACTCACCTACTCTTGAAGACAAGCCAAAGGTTAATGAGAAAAATGAAGTTCAAGAAGTTGAAGTAGAGACAACACAACCACTTCCAAAAGATTAGAGATTCACTCCACATCATCCCAAGGATCTTATTATAGGTGAAGTATCAAAAGGGGTAACTACTCGTTCTAAACTTCATGACCTTTATGGGCATTATGCATTTATTTCTCATTTTGAACCAAAGAACATCCTCGAAGGCAAGGGCGACTCATATTGGTTGCTTGCTATGCAAGAAGAACTCAATCAATTTGAGCGCAACTAAGTTTGGCATCTTGTTCCTAGACCCCATGATAGACCAACAATTGGTACTAAATGGATTTTTAGGAACAAGTTGGATGAATCGGGAAATATTGTTAGGAATAATGCTAGATTAGTGGCCCAAGGTTACATCAAGTCAAAGGTATTGATTTTGAGGAAACTTTTGCACCCGTAGCACGGTTTGAAGCCATACGTATGACACTTGCATTTGCCTCATATAAAGATTTTAAACTTTTTCAAATGGATGTAAAAAGTGCTTTCTTAAATGGATTTATTGAAAAGGAAGTGTATGTTGAACAACCCCCCGGGTTTGTTGATCCTACACATCCGGATTTTGTTTTCAAACTAGACAAAGCTCTTTATGGTTTAAAACAAGCCCTTAGGGCTTGGTATGAAAGACTTTCTTCATTTCTTATTTCAAATGGTTTTACTAAAGGAAAAATAGATACTACTTTGTTTACCAAACATGTTGAAAATGATATACTTATAGTTCAAATATATGTTGATGATATCATATTTGGTTCTACTAATGAAAATCTTTACAAAGCTTTTGAATCATGCATGAAGGAGGAATTTGAGATGTCTATGATGGGCGAGCTTAAGTACTTCCTTGGCTCCAAATCAAGCAAAGGAAGGATGGGATTTTCATCAATCAAGCAAGTACACGAAGGAACTTTTCAAGAAATTTGGGCATGAAGGGGCTAAGACAAGCAAAACTCCCATGGCTACCACCACAAAGCTTGACAACGATGAACTAGGTATAAATGTAGACATTAAACTCTATCGTAGAATGATTGGTAGTTTGTTATATTTAACAGCTAGTAGGCCGGACATTATGTTTTGTGTATGTCTTTGTGCTCGATTTCAATCGTGTCCTAAAGAGTCCCATTTGATTGCGGTAAAATGCATTATTAGATACCTTAAGGGCACAATTGAAATGAGTTTGTGGTATCCGAAGACCGGACAATTTTCAATGACGAGTTTTTCGGATGCCGACTATGCGGGTTGTAGAGTGGATAGGAAGAGTACTAGTGAAACATGTCAATTTCTCGATATTGTCTTGTTTCATGGTCTTTCAAGAAACAAAATTCGGTAGTCCTCTCAACCGCCAAGGCGGAGTATGTTGCGGCGGGGGCTTGTTGTGCACAAGTCCTTTGGATGAAACATACTCTCCTTGACTATGATTTGCATTATGACCATATTAAAATATTTTATGATAATACTAGTACTATTCATATGACTAAAAATGCAAATCAACATAGTAAGACTAAGCATATTGACATTCGATATCACTTTCTTAGAGATCATTATGAGAAAGGTGATATTGACATTGATTATGTTTCTACCGATTTTCAACTTGCCGATCTTTTTACAAAACCACTAGACTATAATAGATTTTCTTTCATTTGTGGTGAATTAAATGTTTGTGTTATGGATTCATGAAAAAAAAAATTTCACACAATGTTTTTTTGCCATTTTTGATGCATGACAAAAAGGGGGAGAAAAAGTTAGTTTTATTGTTTTGAGTTATTGTTTTCTTGATGTTTTCTTTCTCATACAATTTTTTCATGTATAAAAAGTTAGTTTTATTGTTTTGAGTTATTGTTTTCTTGATGTTTTCTTTCTCATACGTTTTTTTCATGTATATAGCCATTCATATATATAGCATGATTTAAGGGGGAGCCTCCAAGCTCCTTTTCCCATTTTTTTTGTTAAATAACTCATATGTTTTGTCATCATCAAAAAGGGAGAGATTGTTGGCCCAAGGTTATAAACACCCGGTTTTAGAGTTTTGATGATTACAAAACATATATAGTTATTTGTACTAATCATATTTTAGTGTTTAAGTTTGCTTCAGGGTTCTAAGGATTCAAGATGTTTTCTTTCCTAAAGGAAGGTTGTTTTGACTCAAATTGACTCAATTCGGGATCAAGGATTCAAGCTATTCAACGATGCTTATGGAAAAGCCCAAATGAAGATCTTGTAGTCACCTAAAATCATTGTAAGAATTAGTATCTTAAAGAGTAAGGATTGATAGTTGTGCTCAAGAAAACACACACACACACACACACACACACACACAAAAATACACTTTTCAAATACAAGTTTTTTGGTTATTTGGTTTTTGTACATGTTTGATTAATATACACGTTTCAAAATATTTCAAATTTTCATATCTAGTTTAAAACATATATTTCATCTCTTATAGCATGCTACTTAAACCTCAAACCATTTAAAAATATTTCAAATATTATTCAAAGTTCAAAAATCTGTTTTACAAAACTGTTTCAGGCCTTTACGGTCGACCGGCCCGGTCGACCGGACCTATTTCAGGCCAGATCGGTCGACCAGCCCGGTCGGCCGGGCCTTGTGGCTTGGGTGTGCACGTCTGTGCACATTTGCCGATCGACCAGCACGGTCGACCGATAGACCTTGCGGTCAACCGAGCATCGACCGACTGCAAGACCCTTAGTCTCGGGTTTTGTCGGTCGACCGGCCCGGTCGACCGGCAGTTCAAGTTTTAAACTCTTTTAGCCGGCGGTCGACCGGCCCGGTCGACCGAAGCCAATGGCTCTTTTGCCATGTGGTCGGCCGGTCGACCGGCCGGTCGACCGACAGCCGACAAGCAGCCCCAACGGCTATTTCTTGGAATCTGTTTTGATTTTCTTGGTTTTTACGGCTATTTCTGATTTCCTAATGGCTATTCTCTATCCTAATGACCTAGTATCAATTATGAATAGTGTGTATTCACTTCCTATAAATAGAGGTCATTGGTTTTAATTTTAATACAAGAAAAATTCCTATTGTTTCAAGTTTTTCAAAAGAGAAGAAAGTTTACTTGCATTGTTTTCAAAGTTCTTTCATTTGCAAAATTTTCAGTTGGTTTACAAGCTCATTTTACTTCTTTACAACTGAAATTTTTCTCACTTCACTTCTTGAGCCAAAAATCATCTTCACTCTATAAGAAGTTGTAAGAGAGAGTTATGGTCTTTTGATCACTAAGTGACTTGTATTTCCTTGTGTTGAGATCCCTCTTGTGTAGAGGTTGGACTGGTTGGAGTTGGGTACTCCGGTCTTGTGTAGACCAATTGTAATCCCCTTGGGTATAAAGGTTCCGGTGTGAAAATTTCCTTTGTGGATTTAGTGGAAATCCTTCATAGTGGTGAAGGTGGGGACGTAGAGCAGTGGCTCGAACCTCGAAACAAATTACTTGTGTTTGTGATTGGTTTCCTTATTGCTTTTCATTGCTTTACATTTCTAACCTGTGATACCACTTACTTGCACTTCATTATTGCACTCATTTCATTTACTTGCATTTCCGTCTTTACTCATTTCAACAAGAAAGCAATTACGCGCCTCAACTCATAATCTAGAAGAATCAAAGAGGAGAAGTTCTAGAGCCCTTCACAGGGAATTCGGCTTCAATTTCTTGTTTTGAGTGACCGCTTCCATCATTTACACTTAGTTATTTGAAAAGATCATTAGATTAGCATTAACACCCATTCACCCCCCCCCCCTCTAGGTATTTTTCAAGAGTTGCATCAGAGGAAGCTGTTGAGGAGTTAGAAACAACAAACACAAAAAAAGGATATCATTGGTTTAGATTCAGTTCTCTCCAGTGTGCAAGAATAACTATATTGTGAATAATTTATATGAGAGCTTCAATGCATGGGTGTTAGAAGGTAGGAGCATGCCTTGTGTTGATTTGGTGGATCAGATTAGAATCAAGATTATGGAGAAATTAAATGAAAAGAGAAAGTTAGGTGCAAAATGGAAGGGTGTGTTAGCACCAATAACAGATATATATGTCAAAAAGATGAGCAAGAATCTTGGTGGCTGGTATGTTAGAAGATCTAATGATAGAATTGCTAAAGCAGATTGTTTGGATAAGAGAGAGGTGCTTGACAGGTGCATCGGAGTTGTACGTGTAGAAAGTGACAGTTGACTTGATTGCCATGCAGACATGCTTGTGAAGTGATTGGCGAGATGAGAAATGCAGATGGGAAGACTTTGTGGATGAGTGATATTATATTAGTAGGTAAACTATTATTATTGCTTTTATTGCATATAATTCTTTAGAAAATAGAATCAAGATACATAACTGTTTCTATTTCTTTGTAGGTATCATTTAGCTTTCGAAGGGGCTACTGGTGCATTGCCTTCTAAAGATCAGTGGGAGCAATCGGAATTAGGATTCACAATTGGGCCTCCCCATGCTAAGAGTCCAAGAGGTAGACCCAAGGAGCAGAGAATAAAAGGAAGAGATGAAGAAGAAGGAGGAAAGAGATAGGCAATAATAAATAAATCTGAGTTCTCTGTGTGTGTGTGTGTTTGCTCTATCTTGGGAACAATAAATATATATAAGTTTCAAGTACTGTGTACTTGTATCAGAATTGATTTAGAAAATGCTTCTGTTTTTGATTTTGTGTACCTATATTTGAATTGATTCAGAACATGCTTCAGTTTTGATTCTATTTCTGTTAGAAAAATGCTTGATCAGTACTATCAGAATTGAGTGTGACTGTTAGTTCTATGAGAAATGCTGATTGTGTGTGTCTGTGGTGTGTCAAATCTTGTTTGTGTATTTCTGTCACTGTGTGTGCTCTACACATTCTTGTGTTCAAAATAGTAGTGTTCTTATTTGTGTATTTCTGTTAGAATTGTTGATTGTGTGTGTGTCAGTTCTGTCTTGTAACACTCTAAGTATAGTACTTGCAAGAAAATGCAGGTGGCCAAGAGAAGACACAAGTGCACTAGGTGTGGCGATTGGGGTCACTATAGGAACACTTGCAAGATGCCAATAAAACCACCAGTAGTGCATCCACAACATCCTGATCCAGTTTTTGCACAAGTTGATGAGGTTCCTTCTAGTTCTGTTACTGCCAACACTTCCTCAATGGCGTCTTGTACAACAGGGAGGAGGCAAGAATGCTTTAACTGTTGATAAATTTCTAAATATAATTTCTTTAAGTTACTGATTTGTTATTGTATTCACAGATGCAGAGGAAGAGGGACATCCAAAGGAGGAAGGGGAAGGGCTGGGAGGGTTCCAGAAGGCTTTGGGGTAAACATACCCTCTGAAGAATCACTATTTTACATGCCAATAAACCTATTCCCAACACAGACTTCAGCAAGGAGGGCAGTGCCATTGAGGGCAAACACACTGCACCAATCTGGAAGCCATAGTACTAATTGACGTGTTAAAGCTTGCAGGAAAAAAAATAAGTTATCGTGGTTTGTATTATGTGCTTCTATACATTTTGTACTTTGTAAAATACATTTGTACTTCAGGTCACAAATACTTCTTGTTATGATTGATTGTATTAAGTAAATTTATACACATCTTTATCTTAAGAAATTTCTTAATGTTTATATAAGAGGAAAGTGGTGGAAAGAGAGTCTGAAACATATAATGTTGACTTAAGAAAATTCATTCATTCATGTGAAAGCTAACTTCTAGTTTTCATACAAAAACAAGCTTGACAGTTACAACTACAACAACTACCTACAAAGTAAATTTCAAATTTTTAAGTATCTCTTCCCCACAACTTGTACTTTGTCAATTTTTTTAAAATATTATCAACTAATCTCTCTATCCTTTCTACTCTTATAGAGAGATTGTCTTCCATCTCCTCTTAGTTCCATGCCTTCATCTTCTGAAAACCAATGAAAGAAATTGTATCGAGGCTTCTCCTTTGAAATAAAGTTCGCACACCCATAAAATCTCTTGCTTCCGTTATTTTCTTTATAACATGTAAATTTTTTAGCATCTAAATTATATCAACATCTAGGATTATTGATGCTTACTGATGCAGAGCTCATTTTGCACTTGCAAAAGAATCAAGAAACAGAAAAATCAACAATTACTTAAGAAAAATCAAAGCAAAAAATCAACACACTAAAATAAAAAATTAACACAAAAAACAACACACAAAAGAATACTGCCTTGATGCTCACTACATTGGTGCTCAGTGATGCAGAGATGGAGGAGTGGGTGGTGGCGAAGGGGGCGTGGGCTAAGGAGGCAGAGGCGAGGAGAAGATGCGAAGAGGAGGATGTGAAGGAGGAGAGGGAGAAGGCGATGGTAGAGGAGGCAGAGGTGGAGGAGGATGTACGGGTGGAGAATTTGAAAATATTGCAAAATTTTGTTGAATCAATGAAAGATTACAACAATCCCAATAACTCCAATTACAAGAGAGAGGAGATTTTCAAGCTCAAATATCCTTTTTATAATGTCGGGTTCTTGATGTAGCAGTAGAAAGTGATTCTTGTTTTTTGTTGACCGGGTGAACGTCAAGCTCTTCTGAAACTCTTCTTCTCGGATAACAGATGGAGTAGCATAGATTCTATCAATGAAATCTCAAAGAGACTTAGGCAATAACTTGAACTCAGTAGGTTGGTAAAAGAGTTTAACTCTTTATAAATATTTCTCAGCTGAAAAAATTTCTTCCCCTCTTCAATAGCAGCAAATTGAGGTATTTATAGGATTTTCAGGGGTAAAACTGTCCCCTAAAAACTCTCCATGATGGGGGTTCATTCCCCTCATTACGTGGGTCGTACTTGACCCAATAATGGGGGTAATAATAACTGAGACACAGGTCTCCTTTGCAGTTAGAACGCGAGCTTGAGCCCTGCGTTTAGCCGTTGAGGTAACACTGGACGCAGGTCTTGAACTTCGCGTGGGGGGCAGCGCTAATGTTGAAACGTGAGCTTCAAACTTTGTGTTTCCTTCATTAACATGGTATTAAGCGTGTGCCATGAGCTTTGCGTCTGAGACACGGACTTCAAGCTCTGTGTCTGAGCACTAAAGTGGTGCTGAGATGCGGGCTTCAAACCATGCGTCTTGGCATTGGAGGGATGCTGGGGCGCAGGCTTCGAGCCCTGCGTCTTGGCATTAGCCTCGCGTCTGAAGTATGGACTCTGTTATCTGATGACTTATCTTTGGTGATTTTTAGATAGTCTACGAAACACCCTCCAAAGTATACGAAACTCTGTGGTTGACTGGGACGGATTTCGAAATACTTTGAGTTTTTCTTTTGGCAGCAAGCTCTCAAGACTGGATTGGCAATCTTCTGAGATACCTTGAACTTGATCTTGTCTGGACTTTGGTCTTCGTGAGTGTACTGTTAAACTCTTTGAAGCCACCAGAGATGATCATCGTGAGTGTCTAGATACGCAGTGCAGACCTTATCGGTACTCTGAGCTGGTTGTCGGTGTACAGTTGAACAGGAAAAAAATTGCCAATTACTTTTGTTAGTATACTATTGAGCTAATTGCAAAAGCAAAGATTGAATACAAGTCTTATAGCCGCGAAGATCATGTTGCCTTGGAGACGCAGACCTCGTCTGAAGTAGAAACATGACTCTCATTCATTAGAGAGACGTGAACATCGAAGTGGAGATGCAGCTCTCACTTTGTTGAAGTGGCACAGACTTCAAGGTAGAGAAGTGAACTTTTCTTTGTTGAAGAGGCGCGACTCTACTTTTTTGCCAAGGCGCAAGTTTCCTTCAAAATGAAGACGCACCATTTACTTGATGTAAAAACGGATCTGAGCGTTACAAACGCGAACTTGATTCAAAGTAGAGACGCAATTCTCACTTAGAATAGAGATGCAGCTCTGAGTTGTAGGAGAGACGCGGTTCTGAGTTATAGGGGACACACGGCTCTGAGTCGATGAAGGGATACTGTAGAATCACCTAGAGGGGGGTGAATAGGTGATGACTAATCTAATGGTCACTTAATGCCAAATAATGTGAAAGTACAAATTATAATGACCTAAACAAACTATTTAAATTAAACACCACGTATAACACAAGAGTGTTGCCGAATTCCCCGTGAAGGGCTCTGGACAAACTCCTCTAGATTCCCCTAGATAAGGGTTGAGGTGCCGCGTTGGCTCTCTTGGTTGAATACAAGTGTTAGCAAACAATCCCCAAGCATATAAAGATGAACACAATAATAGTATGCAAGATATAAACAATAGACAGAGAGAGAGTGTGTGAGCAATCGCAAACACAAGGGATTTGTTTCGAGGTTCGAGCACACTTGCTCTACATCCCCGCCTTCGACACACGAAGGATTTCCACTATAATCGATCCCACCGGATCACTCGGTGCCGCAACACCTACAACTCTCGGACTCTCTAGCCCGTACACACCGCAAGCCCCACAAGCTTGCCGAGGCCGCACCTCAAACCAAGAGTTCACACACGAACTCTAAACAACCGCGAACGCACTCGTCCGCCTCCTCAAGAAACAAGAAATGATCTCTTGGTGATCTAAACACTTTGATCACCA
Source organism: Agave tequilana (assembly GCA_038442645.1). Lineage (NCBI taxonomy): Eukaryota > Viridiplantae > Streptophyta > Magnoliopsida > Asparagales > Asparagaceae > Agave > Agave tequilana. Next base: position 113,782 of record JAVJIF010003065.1, read on the forward strand.
ATAAAAACTCTCACTATAACACTCCTATAGGATGAATAGCAATGGATAGGTCAAGTGTTTGTGTGAGAAAACAAGGAAGAGAATGGTGGAGGAAAACTCAAGAAATCTCTTTTAACACTCTTGATAAAAACTCCCCTTTTGATTGGAAATATTTGCTCTTAATCAAGTAGAGGAAAACCTCTAAATAGTTTAGGAAAAACTGGTGAAAACCCACTTGAAAATCTTGTTGAAAAACAATGCTCAAACCCCCAAATTTATAGGGCTAGAAAAACTAGCTGTTGGGGTCTGTCAGGTCTGTCGGTCGACCGCCCGGTCGACCGGCCAACGGTCATATTTCAGACCGTTGTGCTATCGGTCGACCGGTCGGTCAACCGAGACAGGATACAGAGAGCAAGTCTCTCTGTCCGGTCGACCGCTCGGTCGGCCGGGGCCTTTCCAGAGAGCAGAGCTCTCTGGACGGTCGACCGGGTCGGTCGGCCGGCCTCCTGCCAGAACTGGCGTGCACGTCTGTGCACGTCGGTCGACCGTGACGGTCGGCCGACTTCAAGCTGCGGTCGACCGTCCAGGTCGGCGGCTGAAGCCAGTACAAAAAACTTAGGGATTAAAAACTTGGTCTTTTTTATTTACATAAAATCCCATAAAATCACAGAAAAATCTACAAAAATAGTTTTACCAATATACTTTGATAAACAAACATGCTTGCACAAAATCAAGACATGTTACAAATGATTTGGACTATTTTTGTAATATGGAAATATTGGCTCAAAATGAAAAACAGTATTTTCCAAACTTAGTTTTTCAAAACTTGTTTTTCCAAAAACTTCTCCAAATACAAAAATAAGATATTTAAACTCTTTTAAAGCATAGAGTGTGTGGATATGATCCACTACACAAACATGGTGAAATATCTATGTTTTTGACTTTAAGTACTAAACATGGTTTTGGATAAAACATGTATATAAGAAATTCCAAAAACCAAAAGATATTTTTCTAAGGGAAAATCTTTTCTAAAAACAAACTATCAAGAGTGTGTGTGTGTGTATCGATATACTTGAGCAATCCACCAACTATTCTATCCTTTACATTTTATCTTAAACAAAATCTTACTAAAACAAACCTAGACACAAGTCTTGATCTTCTTGAAGTCTTCACTTGAAGTCTTCTCATCTTCTTGACTTGGTCCAAACATGATCCAATGACTCTTGGATCAAACCGTGCTAGCTCCAAAACTTGACTTTAAATCCTTTGTTGAAGCTATGCACCTACTAAGATCTTGATCATAAATCTGTCACTAATTAAACACAAGATCATTAGTACTATAACTACATGAGTTGATCATCATCAAAACTAGAGTGATGGGCCTTCGGGCTAACAGATACAACCCTTGGTCATCGAAGAGACGCGTTCTTCAACTTGCTGGAGGGGACGCAGCCCTCGGTTATCGAAGAGACGCGACTTTCAGTTTGTTAAGGGGACGCAACCTTCAACTTGTTGGAGAGGACGCGGCCTTTGGTTTGTGAAGGGACGCGACTTTCAAAATGCGGCCCTTGAAGCATCACTTGCAGTTGTAGAGACGCGATTGTGATGGCGCGACTCTCTATGCGCGAAGATCTCGCTGGATCTTTCGAGGTAGAACCGGCGTTGACGGTCGGGGACACGTGTCCAAATTGAAATCCAAACATCGTTGGGATTTCCTAGAATAAATATCTATGTATCTTGCTAAGACTGGATTTGAGATTCGTATCACGAATTAAGGCTATTAATTGGCCTTTAAGAACAACTTTGATTTTTTATGCCATTAATTAATGGCCATTAGCGAGCCTTTAAATAGGCCATGAGCCTCTTAACAGTCATTCATCTTGACTGTTTTCTTTCACGGGCATGTGCTCTAAAGAACCTTTGAAGTTCTTAGATTGTCTTCTTCTCTGAGCCTGTATCCTGAAGAACTTTTAGAGTTCTTTGAAAGAACCTAAAGCTATGATGCTTTCTTGCAATCTTCTTTGAAGATTATCACTATTAAGTGATTTCAAAGTCAAAAAGCATCCCTTCTGGTGCTTTCATGGTCGTGTCTTGATGGATGACGTCCTCCCTCCAAAAAACTTTTCTTCAGGTGAAAATGACCTTTGCTATAATAAGACTTTGTTTCCTCATGGTTCTGTCATCACCTATCATAAAGAGACTCTCTTAATCTTTTCCTGATATTTTTGAAATTTTTTTCTTGACGTTTAGACAGTTGATTTGAGATCCAAGCATCCATGCTCTTGAAACGCGATCTTCACGTTAACTGATGAAACGCGAGGTTGTAGATTCTGAGTCCCAAGTTCTTCAGATGCGAGCGTGGTGACTTCTGCGTTTTGAGGTCTTAAACGCAGGTCTCACATATAAGACTCGCGTTTTAGAGTTCATGACTTAAAAAAATTTATAAGACTCGTGTTTGTGAGATCTTTAGACGCGAGTGTAGTGAACTCTGCATCTTAAAGTCTTAGATGCTCTTTTGAGATCTTTAAATATGAATGTGGTGAACTCTGCATCTCGAAGCCTTAGAAGCGGGTCTCTCATATAATACATACATCTGGAGTTCATGACTTAGAAAATTTTAAGACCCAAGTCCGAGCCTTTAATATATGCCCCGCATTTCAATCATCAAATGCGAATCTAATGTTGGGCTGTGTATTCGGGTCCATATTTTCTATCTTTGCAGAGCGTGGTAAACTATGCGTCTTGAAGCTTTAAATGTAAGAATCGCGTATAGGACTCCATCTGGAGTTCATGACTTAAGACCCGCGTTCGTGCTCCTGGATTCATGTTTTCTGTCATTGCAAAAATTTAACCCTCAGATTTTTTTTCTTCTTGTAGGTCTTGGCCATATCGATGGTGCTGGTTCCAGTGTCTTGCCGCGTTTATTGAAAGAGACATGAAACGAGAAGTTTGTTCGATTGGCGACCACTTAAGAAGTCAGAACTTCTATCCAAGGGCGAGAAAGATCCGCGCGGTTCTCGATACACATCAAGACATTATTGGATATGATGCACTAGTAAGGTCTCGGATCCTTTCTGATCACAATGAGCATGAAGCATTTGAAGATCACGAGAAAGAGAATGTCACCAGTAAGGTCTCAGATCCTCTCTTTACCAATCTTGTTCAAAGAAGTAAAAGCGACAAAAAACCTATGCTCATTGGATGACTTTCTGGTAGTGGAGCTTCCCATTAAGCGAAGGATTACGGCCTTGTGAAGATCTTCTCACCAGTTGGTCAGTGGAATCAGAATGCTTCCTTGTATTTTGATCTCGAGAAACACCATTGTTCTCAAAAGGAGAGGAAGTTGATCTGTTGTTACCGGCCATAGTCAAAAAGACGAACTTTGTGTATCTTCGATGTTTTAAGGAGTGAGTGCAACCTTTCGCTGAGCAAGAGGGGCTTCTTTGTACTACTTTGTTGTAATACTCAATTTTATTGGATAAGAGAGCATTTTATATCACTTTCGTATTTTTGAATATCAATAAAAGTGACACTTCTTTCTACCTTCTTATTTGTCTTGACTTCCCTTTGCATTGAAAATCAGACAAGTGAAAGCGATTAGCTTTGATTTGCTAGGGTGCAATATTTTAACTTAGCAACTCAAAGTTAGAAAACTCTCTTTAAAGAATTCAAAAAGGTTAATGTTAGAGGTGTGATATTAACTTGATAGGAGTGGAACATGTTTTATGGACTTGTCATTCTATGAATGAGAATGACAAGTGAAGTTTTTACTCCGCAGGGAGTTGTGATTGAGTCTATCATCAGAGGTTTAATATTAACATAATTAAGACTCAGTTGGAGAGTAGAGAGAACACTGTTAAAGGGGTGACATTATCCTAACAGTGATTCTGAGTGGACCTACCATTCTATTGACGAGAATAACAAGTAAGACTAGACCGATTGAAAATTTAAGTATTTCTTACCGTCAGAGGTGTGATATTAGCTTAATGGATTAGATTGAATCTTGTTAGATGTATGATATTAACTTGATAAGGATGTGAGGTAGAGGTATAATGTTAAATTAACATTGGTCATCTCGACTTCGATATGAAAGTTCGAGGAAAAGTCATTGTCATAGGTGTACTGTTGAACTTAATAATGAACTAGATGCTAGAGGTGTGATATTGAACTTAGCATAACTCGTCTCAACTTTGATATGAAAGTCTGAGAGAAGATACTGTCAGAGGTTTAGTGTTAAACTTAGCAACAGCTTGATCACTGTTAGAGGTGTGGTGTATTAAACTTAACAAGACTTGATTTGCGATATGAGCAATTTTAAGGACTTGTAATTCTATTGAGGAAAATTGACAAGTGAAAAGTTTAGATTGTCAGAGGTATAGTGTTAACTTGACAATTTTGAAGATTTGTGACTCCATGTAAGGGAGTCATCAAGTGGAAGTTCATACTCGCTGAGGAGTATTAGAACTTTTCACTGTTAGAGGTGCAGTGTTAACATAATAGTAATTGAGTTTGTGGACCTAACACTCCATGGGAGAAAATAGATTTTGGAGGGGAAGGCGGGACCAAGTCCCTTAGGATTTTTAGCAAATCCTCAGCTATCAACGGATTTGGCATGCCTTTACCAAGTACCGTTTGAGTTGGGTGATTAGTCACATATATTGCATTTCATTTTCACCTTACCATGCTTTTTAGCTAATAAATCCTATTAATAAGTTTTCTTTTTCTTTGCTAAATGTAGGCCCAAGTGCTTAAAGAAAGAAAGAGAAACAAGCCCAAAAGCCCACCAAATTCTGAATTAATTCAGAATAAATTCGAAATGAAGAAATCAGGGCTAAATCTTGGCACATTAAGAGGTTGAGAAGAATCCTCCCTGAATCGAGCGATTGACGCCACACAATCAAAGGCTATTTCGTCAACGTTTGGAGCAGAACAAGAAAACCAGCAGAAGATACAGGCCAAACACCAAACCAGAGATCTCCCCCCTTTTGGTGTGGCCACCTGGCCACACCAGGGCCGTGAAAACGCGGCCCAAACTGCGTTTCCGTGGCTTGTTGGAGTTTGTTGGGGGAGCGTTTGCTCCCCAATCTTCCCGGGATCCTTGATTGAGATTTACCTGCACACAAAAATACAGATTTTAGATTTAGAACAAGATGTGCAAGGTGCTCAATTCTAATCCGCGGTAGCAATGGCTATGCGGGTCGTGATCCTCAGGGAGGGACTAGCGATGGAAGCGTTTAAGTAAGTTATCTCTTTTTTATTTATTTTGTTATTTACAATGGTATATACAATGAAAAGTGTGAAAGAAATTGGAGAGATGTTGGTGACTTAATCTATACAAATAAAAGAAAATAAAGAAAATAAAAGAAGCACTTACCTACCTCTTCTGCCCTGCTTACCTTTGATCCGTTTGCAACGACTTACCTTGTCCTTGAAGGCTTGCAAGTATGGCGTATAGGATCTTCCACCTTCGCGATCTACACTACAAAAATAAAAGACTAGCAAAAGAAGGCTTGTTCATCTCCATAGGCCATCAAGGGCTCTTCTTCGGCTAAGCAGTCTCGAAGCAATTGGGTCTCATGGTTTGCAAGACATTAGAGAGAAGCAATAGAATAACACAAGAATAAAAGAACTAAAATAATAAAAGAACAAAAACGAACCTCGAGTCGATTTATTTAACAATGGAAGAAGAGCAAAACTTACACTGATTGTCACCCTCAGTACAAGTAGATCTCCTTCCTCCATAAAAACATCCTCTCCTCTCAGTTACAAAATTACAAAAGAAAAACCTAACCTAAATTACAAGTTAGCCTAAGAAACCCTAGAATTTTCTCTGTTGGATTCTGTACGCCCCTTCTCTGTTGCTCTGCAGGGGTATTTATAGGTGCAGAAAGTGGTAGAGTCCCAACACAACTCTCCCACGAAAATGGGTATCTAGATATGACTGGATTGCCGCGGAAACGCGGCTTGGGCCGCGTTTCCGCGGCCTTATGGTGGTGGCTGGCCACGCGCTTTGGCGCGTGGCTTCTCCTGGTCCGTCCATCTGGTCGTTTCCTTCTGGAAGCTGCATCCTGGCTCTTAATCTTTGGATTTGGATATAACTTGGGAATCAAGTTACCTAGATCCCAAATCTTTTATCCACGAATTTGTGATCTTAAATTCTCCTTCTTTGGCTTTTATTCTCATCTGCAAGTTTTTAGGGTTGAATAGAAGTCTATCCTTCCCTCTTCTTTGTATTTGCAACTTTGGCCCTTGTGTATTTGCAATTTCGGCAATTGATATTTGCAACTTTTACATTGGGCTTGAATATGGGCTTTTGGGCTTCTTTTAGGCTTTATTTATTATTAAAATAAGAACTCAAGGCCTACACACAATAAATCATAAAATATTAGTAAATGTGCAGAATTATATGAATAAATATGAAAATGTGATGGTAAATGTCATGATAAAAATGCACTTTTCACTACCAATCACACCCCCACACTTATCTTTTGCTCGTCCTCGAGTAAAAATCAAAGAAAAAGAAAAAGAAAAGAAAAATTAATCTAACCTAACTCACTTTCGTAGGAATCACGGTTGCACTTAGCATGTGCAACAAGTCGTTAAACCCCTAGGTTACCCTAGAGGACGAGTGTTGTCTCGTGAGGATTTTCAGCGGATTACACCCACAAAATCCATAAAAAGAAAATATTTGAAATACTTTTGCAAAGACTAAGTAATCTATAAGATTTTAGGATTATCATTTTTATTCATCTTAGACTTAGTCTTTATAAAGTAAATTGTTTTCATTTTTAAGTAAGGATCAAAATTGAATTTTGTGTATAGTCTTTTTCGTTACCAAAAATCATATGCATCCTTATGAATTTTTACTAGGAATTCCTTGACTTGGACTCTCATGCCTCTTTATTTTTTTCTCTTTTTTTTTTAATATGTATAACTCATCTAATTTTCTTTCGTGTAAGCATCAAGGCTTCTTGAGGCCCTCATACCTAACTAATTGACTATTAGATGTGTTAATACATATATATTATTTCTCAGTTTTCTTTGGCTTTCTAATCCACCCGTGTAGCGAACTTAAAGTCGGTGGCTCCCAAATCGGTCAGCTTTAGGGCACTAGGTGAGAAAACACCCCGCGGACTCAAATTCGAGTGAACTAGGCCACAAAACTAAGGGCTTTATTTTATTTATTACTCACCTTTAGGCGTGAATACTTATGCTTCTTGAGGCACATGTATCCAGCTTAATTGGTGAATTTTTTTTTTAGACATTTTTTTTTATGAGGCACAAGGGTCTTTGTCTTAGAATCCTAATATGCATTAGGTATGCACATTTCATTAAGGTAAAAATTAAGACTAACTACTTATTCAATTTCTCCTCCTATACCTAAAAATTCAACAATTTATTTATTTTGACCAAGTTTTTAGAAATCCTAATCATGATTTTCCTAATTCTTAAGACTAACTTAGATTCTTTCAAAAGATAAGTCAAAATATTGTCTTTTTTATAAGTTTTTTTTTAGATTTTTTTATTAGCAAATTTTTGTTAGTTTCTAACTATGTTAGTATGTTAGTAAAGCCTACCCCCACACTTATCTCATGCATTGTCCTCAATGTATGAATGAATGCATAAATGCATGAAAAAGAACAAGGGAAGGCAGAAGTTACCTCAAGGTGGTGGTTCCGGTGGTGGTCTAATTGGTCCACAAAATGCGACCCAATCTACTTTTTGTGGAATTCGGGGGAACCCACCAGTGATTTTTCTTATATAACCCACTAAAATGTATGTATAATTATTTTTTAAATTTCCACCCCATCAAATTTCCAAATTTCATAATAAATTTCAGAGTCAATTGTGTCAACCTCCTTGTCCCAAAATAGAGTATGAAAAGATAGAATTATTGACTTGGACGTGGGAAGTATGGGAACGGATACCGACTCAGGAAAGAAACTTAAATCAAGTAATGGTTCAGGAGTCGGGTTAGGTTCAGGAAGTGGGTCCAAATCAATAAGTTGAAGCTCAAGTCCACAATAATCTTCCCACAATGGAATGTGACTCAATGTTGGTGATTCAAGTTCAGGAATGATAGGTGTGAGAATCAAAACTGACTCTAAAAGATTACCTAAGTCGGGTAACAAAACAGGAGTCAATAATGATTCGGGAATTTGAACTTGATCACAGATTTGAGAATCTAGGTCACATATCTCATTAGGTTCAATTTCATAAACATGAGAACTTGCCAATTTATCCATGGGACTTTCAAAATTGCAAAATTGGTCAAGTTCAATATGATCATCAAAAATGGGTGATTCAATTTCATGATGAATTGGAACATGATCCAATGTTGACTCGGAAAAAGTGAAATCAGGTGAAAACACCGGAGTCATTATTGAATCAGGAAGTAAAATTGAATCACCAAGTGGAAGATCATGATCATATTCATGCTCAAGTTCTATTTCAGGAAAGGAAAAACTTGCCAAGTTATCAAAATTTGAAGTTTCGACAAGTTCACATGATGGCACTGAATTAGAATCTTATTGTCCAAAGCAACTTGGTTCGTCGGCTCTAAGAGAGTGGTCAGCGATATCAGAAATGGCCGAACGGTGAGAACGTAAAGATTGAACCATCAAATCTATATCATGATCACGGGCTAATCTAGCCTGAGTCATGGCTGCAAGCATCCTTTCATAGTTGATAGGTGCATGTTGTGATTGGACTTGAAAGGATGAAGTGTAATCGTGATGAAGTTGTGAGTCGGTGGACTCACGCATTATCATGTCTGCGATTGATGGTAATTTTTGCTTGGACTCATGCATACTCATCATTTCCTGGATAGATGGTAGTCTATTCTGACTGGGTGGATCTGAGTATGAATCTTGGGAATATTGTGGACAAGGTGGAGACGGAGGACAAGTCGGTTGAAAATTGGACTAGGGGAATCGAAACCCCATGAACTCTGTGAAGAGTTGAAACTATTATGGAAATTATGGTTATAAGATAGGGGGTATGGGTTATATTCATTCGGATAAGACCATTCCGGCACACTAGGTTGGTCAAAGTTGTGATATGCCGGGTTGGTAATATCCGAAAAATAGTTAGGTGTGTAATATGGATTAAAATTGGAAAAATTATTATTATATGCCATATCACACACAAAAGAAAAAGAAAACAAACAAATAAACAAACAAAAAGAAGAAAAAAATTCTAACCTAAGTTAGGGTAGACTTATGACCTAGACGACTCCTAACTGGTTAGATTGTCCACGGGAGGTAGGGTGCAGACTTTGACCACAAGTTAATCAGCCAGGTCAGGACAAGAGTGGTGGGAGGTTTTCCGTCAAAGACGTTCCTTAATTAAATAACCACCAATCTTCGGGCTTTCGGCCCTCAATCCCCTTCCTAGACACTGATTTGGCAGGAGTCAATTTCCAACACCGTTCCCCCTTAGGATAATCTCCTAATTGAGTCCGAGATGTCCCTAGGGCCAACGTCTACTAATTTAAGTTAGGCTTGGGTTAGTGAGTGCTTGGGATATGATTTTTGGGTTAAGGAAGGGTGATGAAATCCCCACCTTATCTTGTTAATGGGTTATGCCCTTAAAATAAATTTGTGCAAGTGTACAAAATATGTAAATAAGTTTCACTCAAAGCATCAACCAAGAGATGAGTCCTATTCTACATGCAATGCGAACGTACCTTGCTCCAGCACTCTTCAACAGTAAAAATAAAGGAATTGAAAAGACACGTGCCTAATATGCAAACGTCTAATCAATTTTTATCTTTAACAATAAGTATTTTATTGTTGATAAATTAGCAGTAAGCAGGGTTATCAGAGAACAAAGTTTAACAGAGCAGTAGACAGATATTGCAATTTGCAGCAACCTGCAAAAAGATGGATCAGTAGGGAACTACTCAGGCCGCGGTTTCGCGGCAATTGCCGCGTTTCCGCGGCTCTGAAGTAGGCTCTTGTGCTCTGCCTTCGAGGGCAGAGGCACAGAGCTGCTATATGTCCACTTCTGCTGTCAGTTTCCATGTTCTCCAAACCTGCAAACAGAAAGAATAAAAGAATTAGTTAAAAAAAAATTTTATTTTTAGAGAAAAACTTACCGTCCCTCCCCAGCAACGGCGCCAAAATTTTGATTGAGATTTACCTGCACACAAAAATACAGATTTTAGATTTAGAACAAGATGTGCAAGGTGCTCAATTCTAATCCGCGGTAGCAATGGCTATGCGGGTCGTGATCCTCAGGGAGGGACTAGCGATGGAAGCGTTTAAGTAAGTTATCTCTTTTTTATTATTTTGTTATTTACAATGGTATATACAATGAAAAGTGTGAAAGAAATTGGAGAGATGTTGGTGACTTAATCTATACAAATAAAAGAAAATAAAGAAAATAAAAGAAGCACTTACCTATCTCTTCTGCCCTGCTTACCTTTGATCCGTTTGCAACGACTTACCTTGTCCTTGAAGGCTTGCAAGTATAGCGTATAGATCTTCCACCTTCGCGATCTACACTACAAAAATAAAAGACTAGCAAAAGAAGGCTTGTTCATCTCCATAGGCCATCAAGGGCTCTTCTTCGGCTAAGCAGTCTCGAAGCAATTGGGTCTCATGGTTTGCAAGACATTAGAGAGAAGCAATAGAATAACACAAGAATAAAAGAACTAAAATAATAAAAGAACAAAAACGAACCTCGAGTCGATTTATTTAACAATGGAAGAAGAGCAAAACTTACACCGATTGTCACCCTCAGTACAAGTAGATCTCCTTCCTCCATGAAAACATCCTCTCCTCTCAGTTACAAAAATTACAAAAAGAAAAAACCTAACCTAAATTACAAGTTAGCCTAAGAAACCCTAGAATTTTCTCTGTTGGATTCTGTACGCCCCTTCTCTGTTGCTCTGCAGGGGTATTTATAGGTGCAGAAAGAGGTAGAGTCCCAACACAACTCTCCCACGAAAACGGGTATCCAGATATGACTGGATTGCCGCGGAAACGCGGCTTGGGCCGCATTTCCGCGGCCTTATGGTGGTGGCTGGCCACGCGCTTTGGCGTGTGGCTTCTCCTGGTCTGTCCATCTGGTCGTTTCCTTCTGAAAGCTGCATCCTGACTCTTAATCTTTGGATTTGGATATAACTTGGGAATCAAGTTACCTAGATCCCAAATCTTTTATCCACGAATTTGTGATCTTAAATTCTCCTTCTTTGACTTTTATCCTCATCTGCAAGTTTTTAGGGTTGAATAGAAGTCTATCCTTCCCTCTTCTTTGTATTTGCAACTTTGGCCCTTGTGTATTTACAATTTCGGCAATTAATATTTGCAACTTTTACATTGGGCTTGAATATGGGCTTTTGGGCTTCTTTTAGGCTTTATTTATTATTAAAATAAGAACTTAAGGCCTGCACACAATAAATCATAAAATATTAGTAAATGTACAGAATTATATGAATAAATATGAAAATGTGATGGTAAATGTCATGATAAAAATGCACTTTTCACTACCAATCAATCCTCCTCGTTTGGTTTTTGGCTATAAATATGGGTTTCAGCAAAGAAAAATGGAGCGAAGACTAGGATTAAGTTTTGTGTTTATTTCTTTAGGATTTAGGCTCTTTGTTAGCTAGCACAAAAGTTATAATCTTGTTATTTACTTTGTAGTCCAGTATCAAAACTTGTGAGAGAGAGGAAATGAGTGCTTGTACTTAAAAATTGAAGTGACGTCAATACAAAAGTCGAGCCAAGTTTTCTTCCACTTGCAGTACGGTATGGTTTGCATTATTTCTATGCTTTCTTCTTCATTGTTTTCTATGAGTAACTAAACAATTTTCTGGGCTAGCTATCATAACTCTCTCTTGTTCTTCTTGTCTTCTGTTTTTAAAGAAAAAGACCCAATGAATCATATGCATGCCTCACTTAAAAGCCTTTCTTTTGAAAGTGTTCTTGAAGGCACATGAGGATGGGTTTGGATTGTTGAACTCTCACTTCTTTCATGAAAATCTTTTGAATTGTTTTTACTTCATTCTTACTTCTTCGCGCTTGATGATTTAATATTCAAATTCTAACGATTTCTCGAAGAAAAGACTATACTCTTCCAACCATCTTATATGCTTTGCTTAAAGCTTTCTAAAAATTAACTTTAAGTTTTGTAAATGATCACTTGAGGCACTTAACATTTTAAGAGAAGAATGAACAATTGAGTAGTGAGATAGTGAGCCCAGATTTGCTTTCTTATTATAAAACAACAAAACAATTCTCAATTTTTCTAAATCACCTTCTCCAAAACCTTTTCTAAAAAGTTGCAATTTCTCTTTTAATCATCTCTTTCTTTCCATCCTCTTTTCCATTAAAAAACGAACGTAATTCCTTGTTTTTGAATGATTCACCGAAAAGCTTCCATCGCATTCCTCCTCGTGGACACGACCCGTTAGCCACAAGCTACATGGTAAATTCTTAAACTCTTTGATTGTTCCTTTTATTAGCAATCAATTTTTGGCGCCGTTGCCGGGGAGGGAACAGTGTATTTGTTTTCTAACAAGTTTTGTGTGTTGTTTTAGGGACTTGAAGATCAAGATCTAGCATTCAAGCTTTGCAAGAGAAGACTTGAAAATTATGTGCCCCTACTCTCGAAAGTAGGAAACAGAATTTCAAGAAATTGCGTTGTAAAATCTGAAAAAATTCATTGGACTACTAAAAACTCTTTTTTGCAGGACATATTGCTCGCAAAAATTTAAGTTTTTGTATGTCATATTTGTGCTATTTCTGCTATCCACCATCCCTGTTTTAAGCCAACAGTAAAACACTTGTTGAAAAGTTAAAAAATTGATTAGACGTTTGCATTTTAGGCACGAGTCTTTTCAATTCATTTACTTTACTGTTGAAGAGTGCTGGAGCAAGGTACGTACGCATTGCATTCAGAATAGGACTCATTTCTTGGTTGATTTATATCACTTTGAGTGAATCTTGTTTATTTTGTACACTTGCACAAAATTGATTTTAAGGGCAACACCCAATAACAAGATAAGGTGGGGATTTAATCACCCTTCCTTAGCCCAAAAATCAAATTATAAGCACTCACAAACCTAAGCCTAAGTAAAATCTGATAGACGTTGGCCTTAGGGACATCTCGAACTCACTAGGAGATTATCCTAAAGAGGGAAGGTGTTGGAAATTGACTCCTGCCAAATCAGTGTCTAGGAAGGGGATTGAGGGTCGAAAGCCCGAAGATTGGTGGTTACTTAATTAAGGAACGTCTTTGATGGATAACCTCCCACCAATCTTTCCCTGACCTGGCTGATTAGCTTGTGGTCAAAGTCTACATTCTACCTCCTGTGGACAATCAACCAGTTAGGAGTTGTCTAGGTCGAGGTTACCTTAGACTAGGCTTGGTTGATTTCTATTGTTGACTGTTGGTTGAACTTGTTTGTGATTGTGATTGTGTTTGTGTATGCAAGTGTGGTCGAGAGACCCTAATTCATCTAGGTTGACTAGAAACACATCACCACCCAAATTTGAACCAAGACCAGATCCGGTAATGGCTCAATCAACATCACTGCAGGATAGGTTCTACCCCATTAGAACCTCACTTCCATCTTGCATTCTTCTTCCATCAGTTGGTGAATACAATTTTGAGCTCAAGCCTCAATTCATCAACACACTCCCCAAGTTTCATGGCCTAGAGTTCGAAGATGCCTACTTCTTCATAAGAGAATTTGAGGAAGTATGTCTAATGATGAAATCTCACACCTTGTAGACGATGCTATTAGGTTGAGATTTGTCCCTTTTGCACTTAAGGACCTAGCAAGAAAGTGGCTCTACAGCTTAGCGGCCAGTTCTATCATATCCTGGGATGGTTTCATCAAGGTCTTCTTGAAGAAATTCTATCCAATCCATAAAATCGCTCTCATTAGGAAGATGATCATGCAATTTAAGCAAGAACCTAGTGAACCGTTCTGGAGGTACTTTGAACGCTTTAAAGACCTCCTTGTCCAATGTCCACATCATGGAATAGAGAAATGGCGACAGTGCCAAATTCTTTATGACGGTTTAGACTATTCCACCAAAACCCTCTTAGAAAGTATGTGCCAAGGGGGTTTCTTGCAGAAAGATGAAGATGAAGGATGGGATTTGTATTAAAATCTAGCTGAGAAGACCATCCAATGGGAATCTGCTAGTGAGACCTCTAGGAATCCTAACTTCATCTCTTCAAAAGGAGGTCTCCATTCTATCGAATCATCCATCGCTAATGAGGCTAAGTTAGCTAACCTGGCTAGAAGACTGGAAGCTCTAAAATCGAAAGAACCAAGTCCAGTCAATCAAGTCAGCCCGAACCAATTTCCAACCCCGGGCTGCACTTACTGTCAAGCCATGAATCATGTGTTCGAGGAGTGCCCTGTGTTTCAGGCTCAGCAACCCTACATGAATCAATGAATGCGGCCTTTTCAAGGCCGAACAATAACCCTTGCGCACCCACGTACAATCCTCGCTGGAGAAATCACCCTAATTTCTCATGGAGCCAAAATAACTCTGACCATTCACGATCAAATCATGCTAGCCACTTCCATCATGGTAATAATTCTTCCAATCATCAACCCAACTTCTCCAATTTTCATAATAATTCTCCCAACTATCCACCAAACTTTCCGAATTATCAACAGAACTTTCCCAACCAAGCTCCACAATCCTCCTTCCAGAATTCTCAATTAGAAAGGAGAATGACTGACTTTGAAAGAAACATGGAGAGATATATGAAAAATCAAGATTCTCTCATGCAAACTATCCAGAGGTTAGAGGTTCAAATGAGTCAACTAGCCACTCCACAGAATGAGAGACAAAAGGGTACCTGCCTAGTAAGCCAGTCACCAATCCGAGGAAGTCTCAACAAGCTCATTTGGCTGAGGATCATTCATTCAATCAATGTAATGCTGTTCATACATTGAGGTCAGGAAAGAGAGTTGATAACCAAGTGTCAACACCAATCAATCCCATGCAGCACAACCATAATCAAGCTTCCACCTCATCTAATCCAATTTCTTTCAATTTTGACGAATCTGAAAAAGACAAGTCAGCCAGCCAGGTGCACCAGCCTATAGTATCATTTCCTAATAGGCTGAAAAACAACAAGCAAAATCCTCACATGGACAAGATAATCGAGATATTTAACCAAGTGAAGATAAATGTGCCACTTCTTGATGCCATCCAATAAGTTCCTTCCTATGCTAAGTTTCTTAAGGACATGTGCACCAAGAAGAGAAAGACTAATGTTCCAAAAAAGGTCTTCTTAGCCACTAACATTAGTGAGCTATTATCGGGTCCTATCCCTGTCAAGTACAAGGATCCAGGTAGTCCCGCCATTGCCTGCACAATAGGACAAGCCGAGATTAGTCGTGCACTTCTTGACTTGGGGGCAAGTATCAACTTTCTTCCATTCTCTGTTTATCAACAACTCGGGTTGGGCGATCTTAGTCCAACTCGAGCCACCATCCAACTAGCTGACCATTCTGTTAAAGTTCTAAAAGGGGAGATTAATGATGTCCTGATCCGGGTAGGAGAGTTCATTTACCCTGTCGATTTCATAGTTCTGGAGACACAACCTGTGTCCAACTCTAATTATAGGGCTCAAACCCCTGTTATCGTAGGGCGACTATTCCTTGCTACTGCTAATGCCATCATCAATTGTAGGAATGGGTCTATGAGGTTAACCTTTGGAGACATGACTAGAGAAGTCAATGTCTTCAATCTAGGAAAACAACCCCGCGATATCGAGGACCAAACATTTGAAGTCAACCTAATTGAGAACTTAACAAGTGAACATGGGGAAGAAATGGAATTAGAAATAGAGTGTGAATTCGGGTTAGAGTCTGACGACTTTAATCTTGATCAGGCTGTAGATTCTGCTGTAAATTGGGCCTCAAACCCTATTTCACCAACATTGGAGCCAACAGATTTGACTAGTCCTACCAGTGAGCCTTCCTCTTCCTTAGAATTGAAAGCCTTACCTGCGCATCTCAAGTACGCCTATCTAGGCGAACAAGAGACCTTTCCTGTCATCATTGCCTCCCATTTAAATGACGGGGAAGAAGAAGATCTGAAAGCTGTTCTAAGAAAACATAGGGAAGCCATTGGATGGACTATAACTGATATCAAGGGATTAAGTCCAACCATCGTTCAACATCGAATTCATCTCAATGAAGACGCCACACCTAAGAGAGACCCGCAGCGTAGGTTAAACCCTATAATGCAAGAGGATGTTCATGCTGAAATCATAAAACTCTTATACAATGGGATAATTTATCCCATTTCTGATAGCCAATGGGTCAATCCTGTCTACGCGGTTTCGAAGAAATCCGGTTTCACCGTAGTGAAAAACGAGAACAAATAGTTGGTTCAAACTCGACTTCCCACGAAGATCCGAGTTTGCATCGACTATAGGAAACTGAATGCTGCAACTCGTAAGGACCATTTTTCACTTCCCTTCATTAATCAAATGCTTGAACGTTTGGCGGGTCACGAGTATTACTGTTTCTTGGACGGTTACTCGGGCTATAACCAGATCCCTATCGCTCCTGAGGACCAAGAAAAGACTACGTTTACATGTCCATTTGGGACGTTTGCTTATCGTCGAATGCCCTTCGGCTTATGCAATACCCCAGCAACGTTTCAACGTTGCATGTTGAGTCTTTTCTCTGATATGGTAGAACGATTCTTAGAGATCTTTATGGATGATTTCTCCATCTACGTAGATTCATTCACTCAATGTCTCCACCATCTAGAACTAGTCCTCCAACATTGTGCTGAGAAAAATTTGACACTGAACTGGGAGAAATGCCACTTCATGGTAAAACATGGAATTGTCTTGGGTCATGAAATCCCCAAGAAAGGAATTGAAGTGGATAGAGCCAAAATCGAGGTTATTGCTAAACTTCCCATGCCCAAATGCGTTAAGGACATTAGATCCTTCCTAGGACACGCTGGTTTCTATCGAAGATTTATCAAGGATTTTAGCAAAATTGCTAGGCCCTTGACTAATCTGTTAGCTAAGGATGTGTCCTTCACTTTCGATGCTGAATGCATAGATTCTTGGGAGAAGCTTAAGAGAGAGCTTATTTCTGCACCAATCATATCTGCACCGGATTGGTCTAAGCCGTTTGAGATCATGTACGTGCTTCCGATTTTGCCATAGGCGCTGTCCTAGGACAACGCATTGATAACAAGCAGCATGTGATCTACTGTAGGACTCTCAACGATGCTCAACTGAACTACACTACGACTGAGAAGGAATTCTTGGCAGTAGTGTTTGCCTTAGAGAAGTTTCGTCCCTACCTACTAGGGTCTAAAACCACCGTTTTCACCGATCATTCTGCGCTTAGGTACCTCATGATAAAGAAGGATGCCAAGGCCCGACTCATTCATTGGATCCTCCTTCTTCAAGAATTCAATCTTGAGATTCGAGATAAGAAAGGCGTAGAAAATGTCGTTGTTGACCACCTCTCACGAATCCCTAATTCTCCATGCAACGAATTACCATAAATGAGGATTTCCTGATGAACATCTCTTAGCTATCTCTAGGGAACCTTGGTTTGCTGATATAGTGAATTACTTAGTCACAAATCAAACTCCGTCTCATTGGTCCAAAAATGATGTTTACCGGTTCTTATCCCAAGTTCGGTATTTCTTTTGGGAGGAACCGTATCTTTTCAAGTACTGTTATGACCAAATTATTAGGAGATGCATTCCCGATGAGGAGGTTAAGAGTGTTCTATCCTTTTGTCACGAACTTGCATGCGGTGGACACTTTGGTCCCCGCAAGACTGCTGAAAAGGTGCTACAAAGTGGGTTTTATTGGCCCACTCTGTTCAAGGATGCTTATGAATTTTGCAAGACGTGCCCTAGATGCCAAATGGTAGGAAGGATTTTAAACCGAAATATGATGCCCCTCAACCCAATTCTAGAAATAGAACTCTTTGATGTCTGGGGCATCGACTTTATGGGTCCATTTCCTAATTCATTTGGGAACCAATACATATTGGTTGCTGTGGATTACGTGTCCAAGTAGGTAGAAGCCATTCCTTGTAAAACTAATGATAACAAAGTTGTCATAAAGTTTTTGAAAGAGAACATTTTTTCCGCTTCGGAACCCCTCGTGCTATCATCAGTGATAATGGCACTCACTTTTGCAATAGATCTTTTGAAGCTCTTATGCGAAAGTATGCCATAACTCACAAGTTGTCCACACCTTATCATCCTCAAACCAGTGGGCAAGTTGAGGTTTCAAATAGACAAGTCAAGCTTATATTGGAGAAAACTGTGAACCAAAACTGGAAAGATTGGTCCATCAAACTTGTAGATGCTCTATGGGCCTACAGGACCGCTTTCAAGACGATTCTAGGAATGTCTCCCTATAGGTTAGTCTATGGCAAACCTTGTCACTTGCCTTTTGAGTTAGAGCACCGAGCCTTATGGGTAATCAAGCAGTTGAATTTCGACTTGACTAAGGATGGTGACCTTCGGAAATTACAAATTTCCGAATTGGAGGAATTGAGAAATGAAGCCTATGAAAATGCTAGGATCACTAAAGATAGAGTCAAAATTTTCTATGACAAGCACATCATAAGAAAAACCTTTGTCCCTGGACAAAAAGTCTTACTCTATAATTCTAGGCTTCATCTTTTTCCAGGAAAATTGAAATCGAGATGGACTGGGCCATTCGTTGTAAAAATCGTGTTTCCACACAGTGCAGTTGAGATCAGTGACACCAAGAACGGAAATAACTTTAAGGTAAATGGTCAACGCCTTAAACCTTTCTTGGAATCGGTGCCGGTAAATGAAACGGGTATGGGTCTTTTTGACCCAGTGTATCGGTAACTTTCCTCCTTTCCATTTTTATTTCATGCACTTATATATTTCTTTCATACATTGGGGACAATGCATGAGATAAGTGTGGGGGAGGGTTCTAACATGACTGATCTAAAGAAAAAAAAAGAAAAAAAAGGAAAAAAACTTTTTGAAGGGGTAGAACAATATTTTGATATATTTTTTGTAAGAAATTAAGTCAATTTTAAGGAATAGGAGAATCATAATTAGAATTTTTTACACTTGATCAAAATGAGATAACTTGTTTGATTTTTAGGGTCAGGAAGAAAATTTGTGAAAGTAATTTAGTCTTGATATTTATCTTGATGACATATGCACACAAAATACACTTACACACTTAGGGTTTAAAAACAGAGACTCTTATGCCTTATAAAAAAATATATATGAAAAAGAAAAAAACAAGTCTAATTATTGATTAGCTAGGTGCTTTGGCCTAAGCAACCCTTAGTATTTATGCAAAAGATAATTAGATAAGTTTGAAAAAAAATGTGTATATAAATCCTCTGATTAAGCTGGGTATTTATGCCTCATGAAGCATAAGTATTCACGCATAAAAGGGGTACATCGTATAAATAAAAACCTTGGTTTCGTGGCCTTATCTGCTCGAGTGTTTAAGTCTTTAGGGGTGTTTTCTCACCTGGTGCCCTAAAACTGTCCGGTTTGGGTGTCACCGACTGAATGCTCGTTACATGGGCAGATTAGAAAACCTAATGAAATTGAGGAATAAATTTCACTAAAAATAAATAAATATAAGGCATAGGAGTTAATGTTAAAGAACCCTTAGTCAACTTCACAGTCACGATGTTGCATACGACTCAGGGTAAATTAATAGACTAGATGAGATGTACAATTTGACGCCTTACTTTAATTGATGAGATGTTTTTGAATAGAGACTAAGTTTAGGAATAAAAATTTTGATATTCCTATAACTTATAGATTACTTAAAGCCTTACAAATATACTTCAAATATTTTCTCTTTTCAAAATGCTTTTCAAAAATACTAACTTCTTTCTCTTTCTTTTTGGATTTTGTGGGTGCAATCCACTGAAAACCCTCACGGGACAAAACTCGTCCTCTAGGGGTAACCTAGAGGTTTAACGGCTTGTTGCACATGCTCAGTGCAATCGAGTGACCTGCGAAAGTGGTCTAATAATTGATTAGAGTTAGTCTGATATTTTGCCCGAGGGCGAGCAAAAGATAAGTGTGGGGGTGTGATTAGTCACATATATTGTACTTCATTGTCACCTTACCATGCTTTTTAGCTAATAAATCCTATTAATAAGTTTTCTTTTTCTTTGCTAAATGTAGGCCCAAGTGCTTAAAGAAAGAAAAGAGAAACAAGCCCAAAAGCCCACCAAATTCTGAATTAATTCAGAATAAATTTGAAATGAAGAAATCAGGGCTAAATCTTGGCATATCAAGAGGTTGAGAAGAATTCTCCCTGAATCAAGCGATTGAAGCCACACAATCAAAGGCTGTCTCGTCAACGTTTGGAGCAGAAACAAGAAAACCAGCAGAAGATACGGGCCAAACACCAAACTAGAGATCTCCCCCTTTTGGTGTGGCCACCTGGCCACACCAGGGCCGCGGAAACGCGGCCCAAGCCGCGTTTCGTAGCTTGTTAGAGTTTGTTGGGGGAGTGTTTGCTCCCCTAATCTTCCCGGGATCCTCGTCGTTTGGTTTTTGACTATAAATATGGGTTTCAGCAAAGAAAATGGAGCGAAGACTAGGATTAAGTTTTGTGTTTATTTTCTTAGGATTTAGGCTCTTTGTTAGCTAGCACAAAAGTTATAATCTTGTTATTTACTTTGTAGTCCAGTATCAAAACTTGTGAGAGAGAGGAATTGAGTGCTTGTACTTGAAGATTGAAGTGACGTCAATACAAAAGTCGAGCCAAGTTTTCTTCCACTTGCAGTACGGTATGGTTTGCATTATTTCTATGCTTTCTTCTTCATTGTTTTCTATGAGTAACTAAACGGTTTTCTGGGCTAGCTATCATAACTCTCTCTTGTTCTTCTTCTCTTCTATTTTTAAAAGAAAAAGACCTAATGAATCATATGCATGCCTCACTTAAAAGCCTTTCATTTTTGAAAGTGTTCTTGAAGGCACATAAGGATGGGTTTGGATTGTTGAACTCTCACTTCTTTCATGAAAATCTTTTGAATTGTTTTTACTTCATTCTTTCTTCTTCGCGCTTGATGATTTAATATTCAAATTCTAACGATTTCTCGAAGAAAAGACTACACTCTTCCAACCATCTTATGTGCTTTTTAAATCTTTCTAAAAATTAACTTTAAGTTTTGTAAATGATCACTTGAGGCACTTAACATTTAAGAGAAGAATGAACAATTGAGTAGTGAGATAGTGAGCCCAGATTTGCTTTCTTATTATAAAACAACAAAACAATTCTCAAGTTTTCTAAATCACCTTCTCCAAAACCTTTTCTAAAAAGTTATAATTTCTCTTTTAATCATCTCTTCTTTCCATCCTCTTTTCCATTAAAAAACGAACGTAATTCCTTGTTTTTGAACGATTCACCGAAAAGCTTCCATCGCATTCCTCCTCGTGGACACGACCCGTTAGCCACAAGCTACACGGTAAATTCTTACTCTTTGATTGTTCCTTTTATTAGCAATCATTGGGCTAGTCATGCTATTCCCCTCAGCATGATGAGTTGCTAAGGATTTTCCATTGGACTTAAATTCTAACTACTTTCTTTATCCTTTAGCGGTCGGAGGCGTCAAATGTTCATAGATAAAATAGAGAAGAGTAACAAGGATAAAACTAAAGTTTCACACTTTGTCTTTTCTTTGATATTTACATCATGTATTATGATGTAACCAATGTTCGGTCAGCTCGGCAATGATCGACCATAATGTGATCCATTGAAGAAACAAGTTTTTCTTTGATGCTCTTCCAAACAACTTGGATCTAGAAGTTTTGATCAGAGGTGTAATGTTAACCTAATCATGAGAAGAATCTTGTTAAGGATAGTACTTCTTCAATAATATGCCGTTGATTGGCATCATGAGCGTATCGTCGTCTGGGGTTAGAGGCGGCATGCTCCATTTGAGTAGTCTGACTCTACTACCAATAGTCCTTTTCATTTGGGCTGGAATTCCCTTTGTCTTATATGTCATCACCATGGGTCTTCTGACAGTTAAGATAAGGTCACCTTTCTTAAAAGTTTACTCTTTGACTTTTTTGTTGAAGACTCTAAAAATTTGAGCTTGATAAAGATCAATTTTTTGTTGAGCTTGCTGGCGTTTATCATTCAAAACTTTCAGATCCTAAAGTCGCAGTTGATGCTTTTCTGCATTTGTCATCTCTGTTGTTAAGGCAACGTGTAGAGGTGGGATCTGAATTTCTAGTGGAGTATGGCTTCATACCCTATACCGAAGAGAATGGTATAGCTTTCGTCGGGGTTCTCATTGTTGTGCAATAAGCTCATAAGCATTCTTTAACTTATCGTCCCAGTCGCGTTGGCTCTTCGAGATGAATTTCTTGAGAAGTTTTTCAAAAGCTCTTGCAAGACCGTTAGCGCTGGATAGTATGCCGTTGAAGACATACTCTGAATTCTAAACTTGTTATAAAATCTTTAGAATGCTTGGCTGACGAACTGATGCCCATTATCATGGACAGTCCGTCATGACACACTAAAGCGGTAGACCACGTGATGTTTGATGAACTTGTTCACGTCTGATGTCTTTACCTCCCTCAAGGGCATAGCCTCTGTCCAGTTGGAGAAGTAATCGGTTGTAGGTAAGATATGCCACTGTCCTTTGGATGAAGGTGGGCTGATAAGACCAACCATGTCCATTCCCCACATTTCGAATGGCCAGGAAGAAGTTGTAGGGCGAAGATGTCCTGGTGCCTGGTGAATGAAATCACCATGGATCTGACAGGCGTGGCATCGCTTAGCATAAACGATGTCAGAGATCATCTCTGGCCAGTAATATCCTAGTCTTCGAAGTCAATCCCCAAGTTTTGGATCAGGTTGGTGAGCTCCGCACATACTGTCATGAGCTTCTTTGAGTGCTTCCTGTGCCTCTTTATGTGATAAGCAGTAGAGGAGAATTCCATCATGCTATCGGCGATACAGTGTTCTTGTGATCGCATTGTAGTAGAATTTAGGAGCTTTTCTTCTAATGGCAGCCACCTCTTTAGGGTCATTGGGCATTATGTCGTACAAGGTATAGTCGATGTATGAGAATTGTCAATCCCTGAGCTTCAGACCTGCTGAAGTCCCTAGAGTTATTTTGACTTGAAGATTTCCTATTGGAGTTTAATCATCTTCCATGACGAATCTTGGACAGTACAGGTTATGCCTGTAGACGAGTACTTTCTCTACCGTTCCATCTGGAAGGGCCAAGGAAGCGGCAAGAGATGCCAGTGCATCTGCATGTACATTTTGCTGGCGAGGTACATGGTCAATGTAGAAGCTTCCGAACTCTCCATCATGTGGATAGTTGCATTGTGATAGGGTACTAAGTCTTCATGTCTGACTTCGTACTCCCTGCGAACCTGATTAATGATGAGCTTTGAATCACCGTATGCTTCAAGATTTTTAACGCCAATCTCTTCGGTGATATGCATCTTGATCAAAAGAGCATTGTATTCCATTACATTGTTGGAACACGGCTCAGTTAATGAGAATGCACGAGGGATTACGTAGTTCTGTGGGGGAGACAAGTACTATCCCCACTCCTATTATGATATTTCCTCAAGGACTCGTTCTTGATGCACCATCAAAGAAGAGTTGCCACACCTGTCCTTCAAAAAATGTCTGGGTCAAGCAAACTTCAGCGACCTTGTCTGAGAGATCTTCATAAAGTTTAGTCATTCTTGAATCTAGATGGTCAACCAAGAAGTCTGCCACTACCTATCCCTTCAGAGTTTTTTTTAGCAGGAATTGCATCTCATATGAGGAGGGCAATATGACTCATTTTGCCAATCGACCATTCAATGATGATGGCTTTGTCATAAGAAATCTTAAAGGAGTAACTTTTGATATGACGTGTATCGTTTGGCCCACCAGGTAGTGTCGCATCTTCTGGACGAAGAACACCAACGTTAAGTATTCCTTTTCTATCGGGTTGTATTGATGTTCAGCTCCGATCATTATTCTACTCAAGTAATAGATTGCCTACTCATGTTCCTGATCATTATTCTGGGCTAGCGAAGTTCCTAAAAAATGATCCATATCTCGAGCGTATATCAGGAAAGACTTTCCTGACACCAGAGTTGTAAGAACAGATGGATGCGTGAGGTACCGCTTGATTTCCTCGAACGCTTGCTGGCAAGCATCGTTCCAAATGAATGAAACACCCTTCTTCATTAATTTGGTGAAGGGTTGGCATCGTCCTGAGAGATTTGAGATAAATCTCCAGATATAGGCTAGTCGCCCTTGCAATCCTCTAAGCTCTCTAAGATTCCTTAGAGGTTGCATCCCCTAGACGATGTGAACTTTCACTGGATCGAGGTGGATTCCTTTGAATGTTACGACAAACCCAAGGAATTTACCGCTGCTAACCCCAAGAAGAATTTGGTGGGATTCATTTTCAATTGATGCGCCTAGGGGTGCCATCGGATCGGATACGGATCGGATATTGTCTTTACCATATTCATATCTGTACCCAACCTTCGGATACGGATACGGATACGGATATTGACGAATGTGAAAAAATGATATCCGTATCCGCTAAAATCGGATATCGGATATAGATCCGATATTAGCGGATCGGATACGGATACTAATCGGATATATAAAAATAGATACGCTTAAGGAACAACTAAATAGATATACTTATATTACTTTTTATCTCGTTTACAACAATATTAAATGTGATACATATTATGATATTATTGTAGACATATTAATGCTTCCACCGTATCCATTGTCATTCGACTTCTATAACAATATATTACACGAGTGCGGTGCTATATATCGATTCGGATGGCATGATTGATGTCGAAATATTCAAAATATCTCATGCTACTCTTACAAGAATCGAATACTTTTCACTATCACTTTTTCACCAACTCAATATATCAAAATTTATTGCCTCATTCCATTGAAGAATAGTCTCTTTCATACGAATATCATTGTCAAGCACCTAACTTTCGGATATCGGATCGGATACGGATAGGATATTGCTTTTACCATATCCGTATCCTCACCTAACTTTCGGATACGGATACGGATACGGATATTGGCGGATGTGAAAAAATGATATCCGTATCCGGGTTGGAGGCGGATTCGGATACGGATATCCGCGGATAATCCGTATCCGGTGGCACCCCTAGATGCGCCTGTATGATATTGAATACTGTCTTCAGATCTGCTATGTGATCACCTTTGGCACGGTTTTTCACTGCAATATCGTCTACGTAGCATTCCACTGTTTTGTGTATATGCTCGTAGAAAATTGCATTCATAGCTTTCTGGTATGTCACCCCCACATTCTTCAATCCGAAGGGTATCACAGTATAGCAATACACCCCTAGTGGTGTCCTAAAAGATGCTTGCTTCTCGTCATCAGGGTACATCTTAATTTGATTGTATTCAGAGAATCTATCCATGAAGCACATCCGTTCAAATTTTCACGTGTTGTCGATCATGACATCCGTGATTGGAAGAGGGAACTCATTTTTAGGACACGCCCCCATTAGATCATGAAAATTGATGCAAATTCAGATCTTCCTATTCTTCTTGGTGACGGGGATGATATTAGTAACCCAATCAGGGTGTTGTTTTTCTCTGCTGAAATCGGAGTCTATATGCTTCTTGACTTTTGACTAGATTACTTCCATTATCTCTGGGTGGAGCCGTCGTTGCTGTTTCTTGATGGGCCTCACATCAAGATTGATGTTAAGGCAATGTATAGCCACCTAAGGGTCAAGCCCGAGCATATCTTCATAGTTCTAGGCGAAAACATTTATATTCTCTCACACGAGAGAAATTAGATCTTCCTTCTCGGGCAGTGATAAGCTTTCACTTATAAAGATGAGCTTAGGATTAGCTTCATCTCCCAGATTAACCTAGATTACCTTATCCTCTGTAGGTGGTTCGCGTTCTTCAAAATGAATATCCCAGAGAGTATTTAGGTGCTTGATCCAAGGATCTGTATGTATCTGACTGGATCATTTGTTCATCTCTATCTTTCGGGTGGCTTGTTGAAACCATGTTTAACGAAAGGTATTTGAAGATGTTGCCAACACTGACATCTGACTCTCATGATGATATGCCCGATCAGTGATTATGATATAATAACCCTTCAGACTCAGAGGCTGACAGGGTTGGATTTGCACATAGCCCAACCCCCTGCGAGTTCGATGATAATAATCAGGGGCTTTCCCATTTGGAATGAAAAATCAAAGCAGTATTCTCTTTCCTTTGCCGAAGTTCAAGCCAAGACCACTTGTTAGGTCATACCCCATGTTCTCTATCATTCCGAGTATATTTCACTCGTAATGAGAGAACTGAGGAAGTTCAGTCTCGCTTTCTGAGTCTTCACAAGTCGTTGTTTTGGACTCGACTCTTCCAAGAAGGATCAGTTTTTAGCCTTTGCGTCTTGATGGGACCTCGAAGAAGGATCCTTAAGCATTACTTACGCTTTGATATGTCGTAAGAGATGATCTCACTGGTACATGTAATGATGTCGGGGCATCTATTACCGACCAGGGGTCATCATCTACATCGGTACTAGTATTTGATGGTAAGGAATCGGAAGCAAACACAGAAAAATAAGCCAAATCTAACTCTTCATTAATATACCACTCGCCTATATCATTGGCAATGTTTATTGGCATCGAGCTAATTAACGCTCGTTACAAGTGGATTCAGTTCCCAAAGGCATTCTTCTTCTACCTCAGTTCGACATCAGCTTCATTGCCAGAGTCTAGTTCCCTGGTTGGGGATTCTCATCTGTCTTCAAAGAATTCTGGTACAGGATGAAGTATGTGAAGTATTAGAGACTACCCCCTTGAACGAATGCCTTTCAACGACCAACGTTCGGACTTTTCCATCTCCATCAACATACTTCATGATTTGATGGAGAGTAGAGGGGAAAATGGAGTTGCGATGAATCCACGGTTGTCCCAGCAGCAAATTATATGAGGTGTCGGCGTCAATAACGTAGCACGTAATCTCAGATCTTAGGTCCCTAATCTGGCATTTGAGTTTAATCTTCCCATTGGGCGCGTACCATTGGCGTTGAAGCCATAAATGGTAGTTTGGGTGGCACTCAATCGGTGAGTGGGGATCCCAAGTGCTGCATGACTCGGCGGGACATGATGCTCAACACAGATCCTGGATCTACCTGAATGCGGCTCACTTCAGTTGATCTAATATACCATATAAAGTACAAGGGCCTATCATGTTTCCCCTTAACTTGCATGTCATTTGTAGTGAATGTTATGCGGGGGACATGTTGAGATGCGTGGAGACAGTTTTCTTCATCTTCCTCCTCTGATTTAGCCAGAATTCGGGCCATGAAGGCCTCAGTATCGGTTAAGGCTTCTCTCAGAGCTTCCCTTATTGACTTAGACAGTCTCAGGAGCTCATAAAGGGTAATCCTAGGCGGGATGTTGGCCAATTGGGCCAAGACATCAAAGTGGTAAGGTTTCGAAGATCCTTCTGCTTTGTCCTTTGGGAGAGCCTTGGAGTACCCAACCTCCTTGCTTCTTCACTGATTGCTTCATAGATTGCTTGGTTGGCTCTGAGGTGGGTTAGGCGGGTTTTCCATTATTTCATCGTACTTCTTCAAGTATGACTCCTGCTATGAGCGGTGCATTCGGTTTTTCAGCAAGGACGATTGTCTCCTCCTCCGAATCAGTTAGCGCGAGGACATCAATTTTTGTTTTCTAGGAGGAAGGGCACACCATATTGCAAGGCGAAGCTTTTGCTTTGCCCCTGGACTTCCTATTGGTAACAGTAGTCCACTACTGGCCTTCCATTAGATCAGGGTGAACCCACATGATCTCTTCTTGAGAAGTAGGAACAGGTACGAGACCTTTCTTGCGCTTGTAGTGT
This sequence comes from Agave tequilana, assembly GCA_038442645.1. Classification (NCBI taxonomy): domain Eukaryota; kingdom Viridiplantae; phylum Streptophyta; class Magnoliopsida; order Asparagales; family Asparagaceae; genus Agave; species Agave tequilana. The sequence continues at coordinate 141,658 of JAVJIF010003065.1, forward strand.
GGATCTGTATTGAGCATTCTTAGTTCCCCTTTCGGGATGGGAACTACTCCGGCTAGCATTGGAGGTTGTACCCGAACTGTAGGAATGACGTCATGTTGGCTGTCACTTTCTTCTGCTCCGGGCGGAGCTTGAGTACCTCCGTATCAATCAAAGCTTGGAGAATGTCTTTGAAGATATAACGACTTTTGGGAGGGTCCACCAGCATCATGTGGTACAAGCAGTAATTTGGGTTGCCGGTCTTGCCTACCTCCTCCAGATGTCTAGCTTCATGAAGCTTCAGTCTGTTGCTCTTGTTGAGTAATTTGAATAATGAATTGGCATGCTCATCTTTGAAGGAGTACTGCTTGTGGGCACATGAATTATATCGAGCTGTTCCCTTTGAATTTGGGCTTGTTATTCAAAGTGCATAACCATTTCTTTAGGAGTGCATGCCATATATGCAAAGACTTCTTTCTCTCCCGAAGAGTTTAAGGCCTGTGATTCTGCGATGGCAGAGTGTGACTCGCTTTCTTCAATACTCAAGCTAGGGCACTGTAGTCCACTTCGGCTATTACGCCAGTTCGAGTGCGGATATGCATGTACACTCCTTCCGGCTCGATGTCAGACTTATCAGAGCTGACTATTGGCTGCTTCCCCTTAGTTCTGCTTGGCGTAATGCTTGGACCCACCATGTTCGCAGTAACTTTAGGATATTCTGCATCAGAGAAGGCTCTCCTTGTACGGGAGCGACGCTTTTTGGCCGAGCGGGAGACTGACGTAGACGATAACCTGTTGAACACTGATTGTTTGCTTACATGCGAGCTGCATTGGCATTCAAAGAGCACCGCTGTAATGAGCCGTTCACAGCAACATTGGAGAGTGATTTGATGAACACTCATTTTCTTGGTCAAGTAGTCCCTTATATCGGTTGGAGGGGGGACAGAAGAGACCAGTTTCGAGTATCTGAGAATGAGGACTTTTTATCTCCCTTCTGAACTTAGCCATCGGAAAGTGAATGTTAATCTTGCGTCGCAACTCCGAGATGCAAGTCTCAGGGTCGCAGGGCTCGGAGACGCGGAGCTCACGTTTTGTGAAACAAACACGGCTCTCGCATTCTGGTTTTGAGACGTGGGTCTTATGTCTCTACTGAGAAGAGATGTGAACCTCGCGTTGCTGATTGTCGCGCTTGCCTGGCGATAATTAAGAAACGCGAAATTTATGAGCCTCGCATTCTGACGTAGAGACACAGGTCTCATGTCTCTGAGAAGAGACGCAGACCTCGCGTTGCTGAACGTCATGTCTATGAGGTAGGGTCTCAAAAACGCGAGTCTCTTCAGCTCTGTGTTTTGGTATCGGACGTAGACTTTGCGCGTATGATGTAGTTCAGAAGGAGTGGGCCTGAGCCTCGCGTCTGGTATCTGCTGGACAGATAGTTTTTCAGCTTTTTACATCTGTTGTCGACGTGCGCGATGCCTTTGTCGACGTTCAGCATTTCAGTTATGTTTTACGGGTTGTTGGCAACCCCAGATAACCTGGAGCTAAGGAATGTCGAAAGGAGGGGCATAGCAAAATTGGCCTTCAACGATGTTGGCCTCGCGGGCCACGTGGAAGACGTTGACGCGGGGCATGCGCGCGACGCGGCAAGAAATGGCCCTGTTTGCGCAGGCCATCTTTGGGGAAGTCTTCAAAGAGACTTGGGAGCGGATCTCTGAGGAGACCCTGCGGTATTGCGGTGCCACTCCGGGACTCTTGGAGGCAGAAGAGAGAAACTCCTCATACTTTGCCTGGTTGAATTTCACGATAAGTGACTCGACCATTTTCCCATAAACGTGACATCACTTTGCGCCACAACTTGCTCATCAGTGGAGAAAGTAGTCCCCAACGGAGTCGCCATCTCTTGTACGGTAGGGAATTTGAAAATATTGAAAAATTTTCTTGAATCATTGAAAGATTACAACAATTCTATAAACTTCAATTACAAGAGAGAGGAGATTTTCAAGCTCAAATCTCCTCTTTGTTACTGACGAAATCTTGGTGCAGCGTGGAAAGTGATTCATGTTTTTCGTTGACCGGGTGAACATCAAGATCTTTTGGAAACTCTTCTCCTCGGATCACAGATGGAGTAGCACAGCTCCTATCAATGATCTCAAAGAGACTTGGGTAATAACTTAAACTCAGCAAGTTGGTAGAAGAGCTTAACTCTTTATAAATATTCCTTAGCTGAAAAAATTTCGCCTCCTCTTCAATAACAAACTGAGCTATTTATAGGGTTTTTAGGGGTAAAACTATCCCCTAAAAACCTTCCATAATGGGGGTTAACTCCCCTCATTACGTAGGTCGTATTTGACCCAGTAATGGGGGTAGTTATAACTGAGACACACAAACGCGGGATTGAGCCTTGCGTTTAGCTATTGAGGTAACGCTGGACGCGGGTCTTAAGCTTCGCGTTTTGGCGCCGCGGTGGTGTTGAAACGCGAACTTCAAACTCTGTGTTTCCTTCATTAACGTGGCATTAAGCGCGTGCCACGAGCTTCGCGTCTGAGACGCGGGCTTCAAGCTCTGTGTCTAAGCACTAAAGTGATGCTGAGACGTGAGCTTCGAGCCCTACATCTTGGCATTTGAGAGATGCTAGGGCGCAGACTTCGAGCTCTGCGTCCTAGCATTAGCCTCGCGTCTGAAGTATGAACTTTGTTATCTGACGACTTATCTTTAATGATTTTTAGACAGTTTATAGAGGGGATGTGGAGGAGGAGGATGGAGGAGAGAGAGAGAAGGCGCTGCCGGAGGAGGCAGAGGCGGAGGAGGAGAGGGAGAAATCAAGGCCTGCTGAGGGGGAGAACTCAATGAGTTGGGTTGGATTTGAAAGAGTGGGCTGCAATGGACAGTTGACTGAGGCTGAAGATGATCGTTATCTGAGGTAAGGGTATTTTTGGAATTTCAAATTGCAAAAAAGATAATTAGATAATAATTTGAAAATATGAAAGAATTTGATGAGTAAATACGAAATTATGAAGATTTTGAAAGTAATTTTGAAATTTTAAAAGAATTTAATAAATAGTTATGATATTACGAATTTTGAGAGTAATTTTGATATAATAATAGATTTGAGGAGTTCACATGTGAAAGAAGTTAAATAATAATATGATTTTAAAATGATCGGGTTAGGTTCGGCCAAATTTATTTGCGGACCGGACGATCCACCTGCTTTCTTTTAAACCAAAACCCTTGCCGATTTATCGATTCAAAACCCTAGCCCGCAATTTCTCTCCAGATTCGTCTCCTTCTTCCCTCACCTCGCCAATTCGAAGGTAAGAAGTCGCCGTCTTCTCTAGTCTTGAAGTAAAATTTGTTTTTTTTGTGATTTTAAGTTCGATGATTTGTTCTCTTTTTGGTTCCCTGCTTGGATTCTAAAATCGAACCTTTCATTTTTGTTTGTTTGTTTCTTGAGATTTCGTGATCTTGCCAATAGTAAGTTACTGCGATCTTTGAATTTGATTTTACTTACGTTTTTTTAATAAAAATTTTGTGATCTTTTGTGATATTTGGAAGATTTCCATAATGGCTGCTGCTAACGGTAATGCCCCGTCAAATTTCGAGAAAGAGCAGGTGAGTTTACTATTTTAGGGTTTTGCGTTGTAGTAAATTCTTATCTATTGGTTCAAAGCTTTCATCTTTTGTTTTCTTCCTCAAACAAACAGATCTTTGGGATCGCGGAGAAAGAGATGGAATACAGGGTAGAGCTTTTCAACAAGTAAGATGACCAATGACATTATACTGAAGTGTTGATGTCTTTTTTGAAGACCTAATTATATCTGCAAGCTTATTTTAATGAAATTTGGATTTGTACCTTACATTAGGTCATTTTGAAGTCCTAATGCTGATGTGTGGAGTACATAAAAATTAGGAGATGATAAAAAATTGTTTTCTGCACTATGCTTTTTTAAACGCACAATAATTTGTAAACTTTTTGCGATAAGAAAAAAAGCCATCAATTCATGGTATGATTTTTCTGAAGTAAGAACAAATGAACAGAGTACTATGACTATCATCAAGAAATTGGAGAAAATTAACACTTCTATGTCATTTTATTCTTGTTGAAAGCAAAGCAATAAATTATTAACCAGTATAGATTGATTTTGTAGACTGTCATCTTCAATGAACTAACTCCGCCAGTTAGAAGAGCGCAGGGGAGACCGAAAGAAAATATGGATGGAGGTAATACGACAAGATATGAAGGTTAAAGGTCTTAGTAAAGGCATATTGCTCGATAGGAATGAGTGGAGAAAGCTGTTCCATGTGCCCGATCCGGCATAATTCTCTTGGTTCAGTGGCCTACCCCAAATACTTGGGACAAATGGCTTAGTTGTTGTTGTCGTTCATCTTCAATGAACTGCACTTGAGAAGCTATCTCGAAGTACCTTGCTAGTCTATAGTAATACCCTTAAAAATACCTATACTTAAAAACATTACTGCATCTATGGGTATTAATCTTCAAAACCCACCATTGTCTCTCTCGTGTTTTCCCTCTATTCCACCTTCAGTCTCACTTTCTGGCTATAAAACAATAAGATCCAATCTCAACCCATAAAGAATTCTCATAGAAATTCTATGTTCTGCCTCTGAAACCTCTTCAAAAATTCAACTTGCTATCACAACTATGGTTGCCACTAATCACACATTATATCGTCAAAAATCTTCTCCTCCATACACGGATCTTCTGCCACTCCTTGAATTGTTATCCAGCCCCATCTTCACCTTTAGATATCATTTTCCAATTAACTGTGAATGCCATTTATGTTTTATTGACTATTTCCACCACTTCTGTATCGGTCTAGTATTATAGTTTGGATTTTTAACTCAGAAATAAAGAATCAGATCCTCCATTTTTAACAAGGTTATTATCTGTTGTTCATTTGACAACTTAAAACCAACCAACATGCTATGTTTGCAGCTCAACCATAAAGTCCCGGCTGTGCCTTCTTGGAGCTCAACCAACATTTTGGCTCTCTCTTGTTGGATTCTAGTGAAAGACTACACACACTATAAAATAGTTTCGATCAAAGTCTGTTAGATCTGTTCTTAGTTTTTATTAATGTGTGCTCTTCAAGGGCGAGGATGTGGGGTGGAGCAATTAATGGAGTTTCATGTCCATCATGTAGTTGGTCACAAAAAAAAAAAAAAACACTTTGCTTGATGGAATGAAGATCTATGTCTATATGTAACTGTCACTGTAAGACTTGTTGCTTATATCTTTGAAGATTGCAAAACCATGAGTCTTGGAACCTTTAATGTAATATATATCCTAGTCCCTTGATCCCCTTTGAAACTTGCGAATTCACGAGCCCCTGTCAAGAGATCGAGCCTTATACTTTTGCAACCACAATAATTTTTGTGAGTATGAGCTACATATACATCTCCATAGTCAAACACTATAGCAGAGGACTTCTTGCTGCTGACGCTATAATGGACATGGACTTCATAATCTCTCTTACCCTACTTTGCATGTAAGGAGTAGATGTTAACGATAACATGGTATTGGGCCGCCACAGATTTGGCAGAAATGTCTTGGGTGAGACATGGGGATAAAATCCAACAAGAGGAGTCAAGCTGCTGGTCGAGCTTCAAGAGGGCAGTCATGGCTTTATGGCTGCCGCTGGATTGCAGATGTAGCTTGTTGATTGATTTAATTGTCAAATGAACAACGGAGTATAAAGATTGATGCAAAAACTCAAGATATGTCATCAGGAAAAATGGTTGTAGTGGTCAATAGTCAGAGTCTGAATAAGGTAATATGACATTGCTATTGGTTGTAATATGATTAACTGAAGGTGCACACACTTGTTGAGAACTAAAACTCAAGGAATAGTAGAAGAAGCCTGCATAAAGCAAGTGAACATTATTTTTTGACTTATGATGCTTTAAGAGATTGATATATTGAATTAGAGTAGTGTATTTAATTTCCTGTGACTTATCATGGTAGGTTTGGACATATATAATATAGTTATCTTGCTTGAAGACAGTTGCATCCAAAGAGATAAAAGGTACTTATTGAGTCATATCCACCTATGTTATTGAACATGATTAAGGGTTTGGCGTATTATCAAGAACTGTTCTAAGGATACTGTTCTGCTTGGATTCATTGAAGTAACCTCTATAATTAGACTATCAAAGTGCCGCCCTCGTTGAAGCGGATAAAACCAAAGATGGGGTTATCAGTGGAACAGCAAAATGCATGAACTCATGCAACTGTAGATAAATTCAGAAGAAAATCATCTTGATAATGACCAATGAGTTTATCCTTGGCAAAAATGTCTTATCGTTATGGAGAAGAGAATTGGATACCTTACCGAATCCAATGTGTGAGATTTGCACAAGTTTGAAAATGCATTAGTTTCTTTTAGTGAGATTCATGAAGTTCTGAGGAGTGTGTTGTTTCCATTAGTTATTGAATTTGATGCCCTGTAGCAAACAAGCAGTTAGACTTACTGTTTGTTGCATGAGCTTTAATCTACATGAATAAAAAGGCAGCTCTACCAACATGCCACCTGTCAATCGAAGTTCTGTGGCATGACCTGCTTGCTCATATTTGCCGTGGGAATTAACCACCAACTCTTGGTTGACATTGAGTTGACAACCAGTTCTCATGTGGAGCTTTCTTCATTGAGTTGTTCTGCAGATCCAACCATTGTTTTGCGGGGAAAGACTTTAAAAATGTGGTAATGATCATAGGCCTTCCTGGGTAGGAAGTTTATGTTTTCATCATTGGTATTGCTCATATTCAGTTAAAAATAGTAACAAGCAAGTTAACTCTAAATTATTTTCATTTGCTTATTCATTGGTATTGCTTCTGTACTAGATGCATCTCTGCTGATCTTGCCATATGCATTAGTGGATTTGTCTTTTATCTATGCTGAGATTTTGATTTTGGTTGATTTGGACAGACAATTTTTTTTGTTGAGAGAAATCCGGACAGACAGTGATTTTGATGATAAATGTGGTGGATTATTTGCCTAAAATCTTATTTCATAGTAATGTCAAATTTGCCATTCAAAAAAGACATTATGCACCAGTTGTGCTTTGTATATGGATTAACGGCCATTAACTCATAGTGTTTGATTTTGCTAGGATAAAATGTAGTACGAATTATATAGCTGCTGATTTCTTATAAGTTGAATCTCTTTTGAAACTATTGCAGGCTCACCCACACTTGCTTTGACAAATGTGTCGAGAAAAAGTATGTTCAACTTTGCAACTTAACCTCATTTGCGAACTTGTTTATAAATTTCTTGCTTCAAAATCTTAAAAATGTAACTAGTCATGAAGTGACGGTGCCTTCGTCATTCCAAAATCAATCTTGTTGAATAGATGCACGCGACATCGTATACAGTGGATTCTGATATCCCTTGTTCCTTTTCTTTTTGCAGATATAAAGAATCTGAGTTGAATATGGGCGAGAACAGTTGTATTGATCGATGTGTATCAAAATATTGGCAGGTAATATTCTTGGTAAACTACCTTGATAACGGTCACTTTTTGAAAAAATTATTAGGTATTACAAAGTTTTGACTTATAAATATTGATAAACCATCTTTCTCCTCAGTTCTTTTAATTTTTTTTTTACCGCTAGTTGTTGATGCTTATTAAGTATCTGCACATTCAGTTGCTTTTGAGCTTGTGTATAAAGATCCCATTCAGTGTTCTTTTGAGGGGGTTGTGTTCTTTCGTCAATCTTTTTCTTCTAGCTCCTGTTTATATTTGGTTACATTCTAGTTAGTTCTTTTGTAATATAAATATTAAATAATCAATTTTTTTGAACTTTATAAGCATGTTCATCAGAAGTTCTTCCTATGTTAAGACTGAAATTTTGACAGTTTGCTTGATAAAATAGAATTCTTTTTTGAGAACATACCATGGACACGTTGGTCTATGAATTGAATCCATGGAACACCAGTTTCAGCTACAAGCTCATTTTACTATACAATTACAAGGATGCTCTTGAAGGTACTAGGTTTAATTGGCACGCGTGAAAGAAATTGCTGCCCTATGTGTATCACATATTGTACAGAGTTTGCCAGTTGGTTAGTGAGAACGCCTTTTTCAATCAATTTGTGGGAAAGGATAAAACAAGTCATTTACCGGGTGCAGTGTATAGAACACGACTGCAGTTGCTATTTGGCCTTGTTTGGTTAGAGGAGTAAGAGTGTAGGGGTTAAGAATGGATAGAATCGTTCCATTTGGTCAAATTTACATGGCACAGATTCGTAACTAAGCCATATGGTAGTTAACTGGATAAAACAGAGCTTCGTTCAACTTCAAGCTTTTGAGGGAGAAGGCAAATTTTCAATTTATGATTGCTTTGTTAATTTGAACTTCCTCTCATGTTGCAGGTAACCAACTTGGTGGGACAGCTCCTTGGCAACAGTAATCGGCCCTCGTAAAAGCAGTCATAGTTTTCTTTTGTATAATCGACCAGCAGCAGCTAGAGAATAAACGACAAACAAATCGAGCAGAATGTAACTTGAGCGATAAACAGGAAGCAGTTCCTCTCTTATCGATTTGTCTAGCCCTTTATAGGATTGCAAAGGTTGTGTAACATGTAGTCCCTGCAGCAAACTCTTACCTTTAGACATTTCAGTTGTGCTCTCTTTTTGTTGGTGAAAAGAATCAAAGGCTAAAGTCTCCAAATTTTTAATTTTATTTGAAAATTCGTGCATCATGTACAAGTTTGTGGATGTTTTTGTTCTAATTACCTGCTTGCATGTTGCGCTCACAATAACGACGAGTCTTACTCAAACTTTTGAGACAATGGAAGGCTATGAAAATGTTATTATTTGAGCTGATTACTGTGATAAGAATCTCAGCTGAATTTCTAACACCTGGATCTATTCTATCTTCAATTTGTGTTGCCATTATACCAAGCTACAACCTTCAGCCAAAAGCCTACATCACTTGATAACAATCAGCACTAATAACAGGCGTAAGGGCTCAAGAAGACAGTAAAAGAATGGGAAATAGATACATAGGAAAACCAAAAACAGAAGATAAACAAGGAGGAGATATATTAATAAAGCTTTAATATAATTCAGTTTCTACTGTTCCATTTGATTTCCAGTCTGGATCCCTCTTTGAGAGTTTCTTGAGCATCCTTGTCCATCCCGAGACTCGAGAGGGCTGCTGCTTGGAGATAGTATGCGGTAGGCCACTCGGGGGATATCACCTGTGCTTGCATTGCGTCGCCCAAAGCTTCTTGCAACATCTCGTTCATCAAGTAGCACAGGCATCTCCGTGCATATACAGTTGGAGATATCATGGTTCCGCAATCAATAAACTGCGGAAAGAAAATCGTAACATGATCAATTTTCCTGGCGATAGATTGGCAGGGCACAAATACATTAATCTTGAGAATAAAACTGTGACAAGAGAGTATGCAGCCGAGAGGTATTAGTTGACATGAAGTGTTTCATATTCAATGGAACCGAGTTCCAGCCACCACCCCATGCTTCAACCCAATTGTGATCGGATGGTAGAAAAGTCAGGCAGCAGGTCCTGGTTACCAACTTTCGCCACCATCCAATCACAACCGAACAGTCATTCAATGGAAAAGGAACAACACTCATTCTGTGTTAACTGAATATACTACCTGTGTATAATGATCGATTGCAGTTCCAAAGTCTTTCACCCGAAAAGCACTATCTCCGTGTTTTTTAGAGTTCAATGTCTCCTGCATCTGGCTGGTCCACATCTGGAACGATAGCTGCACGAGCAATAACTGAAACGTAAATTTCATTTACTTGCAGAAAAGGAAACAATATAGGAAATGAGAATTAGTTTGTGAAACCTTCAGCAGGAACTAAATCAATCTAGAGTTACTTACACATATGACAACCTATTCTAGTGGATATGCATAGACTTACATATGAATGCAACATATGTTAGATACACACAACTGCAATATCTCAAGAACAGATACAGGATACACGAAAAAGTCTTCTGAACCCTACAATATTTCTGTGTGTTTTCTGAAGTGAAAACAGAACAAGTTCAAGTACTACTGCTAGTTTGACGACTGCATATTTACTGCAAGGATGTATGGTGTATTCTAAAACTATTTCACGAGGGAAAGAACAAACAAGAATGTCAATACACAAAAAAGCAAGGCCAGCGTCCTTTATTTGCAGTTATGAACAAAACAACAACAGGGACAAGTACTTTTTAGGTGCAGGATGTGAGATAGAAATTCAGCTAGGAATTAAGAGGAAGATGCAAACTAAGATTCAGTAGATAACTAGTGCAATTATCTTGGGATTATTCATCAAACCTGCCAATCATAACCATGAACTATCTGTGTAAGCATAGGGGAAATCCCGAACCTATATCCATTATCCCATCCCGTGGCTTTATCATCTTCAAATTAACCAATTAAGTATAAAGATCATCTTTCAACTGAAAATGGGATTAAAAGTTATTTTGCCCTTTTTTTTTTACCTCATTGGCTATTCCCTCATCATCCTTGTATCCAACCTTCTCCAATATTTCATGAATTGCTGTGAGGTCTACTCTGGAACAAGCTTCACCAAGAGGAGATAAAGGTTTTTGTTGCAGTGAAGTTGAAAACTCACGAGGAATGCCCATCAATATATATGATGGTACCTATAAGAAAGACATCAAACGAGTGTTAGACAACCAAAAATATCAGAATAATATTTAGAACAAGACATCCTAACATATACCAAGAGAATCTCAAAAAAAAAAGTGGATAGGAGGAGAGGAAACGAAGAGCGGGTCCTAGGTTCAATATCATGAAGGACGTCCCAGTGAATGCACATAATTATCCACAAAAAAAAAAAAAAAAGAAAAGAAAAACAAACTAAAAAGAAAAGAATCGTAATGCGACAATGTGGAGGGCACATACAATTGAGTCCTATATGTTGCCAAATGGTTCTGACCATATATTAAGATTTACTAATCTCATTTAATCTATTTACGTAAAAAGAGAAGATGTGCACGAAATCAATGCTGCACAGGCACAGAAACAACACACCAACATACCGAAATTCTGAAAGCTCATACAAAACAGAGGTATCGTGTACCAATTCACATCTCTGATATGTGTCTGATGCAATACATAGCTTCCCAATAAAAGTGTCCATGCATAGCATGAAAGGCAACATGATAATTGTCAAAATTCAATTGGAATTAGAAACTTAATAAGCCAAACAAAGGGGCTGCACCACAGTGCCACCTATACTGCACTGAAAATTGAAGTTCTGGCCTAATTGCCTGGAAAACAAGACCCTCAAAATAAAGTAAAGGGGGGAGAGAAAAAAAAAAACTAATTTTCCAAAGTTTTACCTCAGCTTCTTTTTGAAGTGCTGTGAGGGCAGTGACTAGGGACTTTGCATTTGGCCTCTCACGTGCTTCATATTGTAAACAGCGAGAAGCTAACCTAACTAGCTCAGTTCCATCATCATTTGAGAAATGACCCTCCAAACAAGAATCCAGAAGCATTAGAAAATTTTTACCACGGATTAGGTCAAGTGCCTGTTACAAAAGGATTCATATTAAACATGAAAAGAGGAAGATCTGCACCCTTCAAATACATGCATTTAGAGGAAAAAACAATAATATAGTTGCAAAATTTCCTATCACGCAATGGTAGTTTTTAGTACACAAAGCATGACGTTATCTCCTCATACCCTGTATAATATTTGTGACACAACTTATCTATTAAACTTATCATAAAAGTGTCAATGTCACTGCAAGCACAAGCAAGGTGCTTATATAACTGTGATATATGTGACCAAAAAAAAAAAAAAATGCAAAATGAGAGCCTTAAACATAACATTGTAGTCCAAGAACACATGATCTACAAGAAGCAAGGTTTACTTTCAATGCTTATGTTCTGGTCCCACGAGAAAAATATAGAAACATATGCACAAACTGTGTTCTATATATAGAATGCAGAGATTTAACCAGAATAGGGAATAACTATTGCACATATCAATGCATTATATACAATTAGGCCCATGGCAATGTATAACTATAACCTTGTACTTATTTTCTTCGTACATAGAAACACTAATTTCACGGAGGGAGTAACTTACATGGCTAGGAGGAATGTGTTTCCCACTAAGAAGGTCAAGTAAAAGAGTGCCAAAGCTGTACACCACACTCTCCGGCGTCACTCTCCCTGCCAAATTGATGCAACAAGGAATCAATTAGGTTTCCAACTTTTCCAGCCATTAATAATAAATCCAACTTTTATACAAAGTAGCACACTCAGTCATACTACTGCCCACTAGCTTCCAATAAGGAATTTACTAACTAATCGTACGGGTAAAAAGGAACAAAGGCATACACACATGACGAAAAGTCAATTTCTTCCTAACACATTAAAGAATAAGGGGGCAAAAAAAAAGGAAAAAAAAATGAAGATTGCAATTGTTTCCCCCATCTTCATTCAACGTAAATAAAAACGTGATAGTATGGCTCCAGATAAATTGGCAAAGATGCCTGAAAGAACACCATTTCCAGGGTATCTGCCATGAAAACAAGAGATTACGCCAAACTACTAGAAATCCAGGGGTAGTTATATTTATCTAAGATGTCTAAACTCTAGATAATGAAGCTTTCATATTCTATGCCAGCCAAACAAAATGAGCAAAGAGCTGACGTTGAAAGCAAAAACAATTATACATATCTCTCAGTGTCAAACTTCTGCGATCGCCAACACAGCCATACAAATTCACTACTTCGCCCCTTTGCTACGCTTTGAAAATATACCTGTCCTGAGGTATTCCGGAGGTGTGAAGGCCAAATTAGTACTGTAACTCTTCCCATCTCTGCTATTCTTCATCAGACCGAAACAGGACAGTCTCGGATTCCCATCCTACGAAAAGGACAACTTATCATGAACATGATACATTCTTCAAAAATGACAGGAAAAACAACCCATAATCAATCAACACCTCGGACCAAAAATCTCACCGTATCAAAGAGAACTCTATACGCATTGAGATCGTGATATAACGCCCGGCCTTTGCTGCCGCAGTACTCCAGCGCCTGCGCCAAGTATAGCGCCACTCTTATCCTCATCGCCCAGCTCATGGGCTGCGTGTCCCCTGCCCCATTTTCACACCAAAATGATAGAAAACACATCTTTTTACCAAAATTGATAACTAAATTTCTTAAAACTCACAGTGGAAGAGATGCTTGGCTAGGGTTTCATGCGGCATGAACTCGGCAACGAGAAGTCTCTCGTCTCTCTCGCAGCAGCACCCGATGAGATTCGCCAGCCGCTCACTCCGCAGCTGCCCCACGGATCTTGCCTCCTCCTGCAAACCATCAGTTCCAACATTCACCAACAATTCAACAGATAAAAACACAATCTTTTTGTGAAATCGCAACTAAAACCAACCAGAAATTGGCGGGAATCGGGCCATGCCGACTTGTAGAACCGCTTGACGGCGACAATGCGGTCGCCGCCGTCGAAGAGGCGGCCGCGGTACACAACATTGGGCGCCTTCTCGCCGTGCTCGGAGACGATGTTGTCAGGGGAGAAGTCGTCGGTGGCCGCCCTCAGCTCTTCGAGACTGAACTCCGAGAACGTCGGCAGCGCGTTCGACTCCAATCTCCCCCCATTTTCTTCGAAAAGAAAACAAAAATTAGTAAAAATAAAAACTAGAGACTGTGTCGAAAAGGATAAAGATTTTAAACAGTACCGAGATCGTCGGACTCGAGGACGGAGGACTTGAAGTGGGAGCCCCACCAGCAGATGGAGAATCTCGAGCAGCGACCTCCCATTGATTTTGATCGATCTTCTTCACTTCAAGTGAGAGAGTAAGATTCAGGGCTGCTGCTAGTTATAGATCCAAGATTCGTTTTTTTTTTTTTAAATTTAAAAACTGCTTTAATTAAATTAAATTTAAAAAAGTTCAAGATGCAATGCGCAGACTGTGATGTTGTTTCCCCCCTTTTATGCTACAAATGTGGATCACTTTCACTCTGCAGCTGCTTCTTTCAGCTCTCTCTTTTTGCCCCCTGTTTTCGGGATCCCCATTTTTTCATATTTTTTTTATCTTCAAAATTTTGTTAAAAAAAGAAAAATGGAGAAAATACACCTGGCACTTGAGTTGTTGTTGGCCGTTATGATGCGATCACGCGCCCTGATAGTGAGCTGTTGGTTGTTGATGGGGTAGCTTTCTGTACAGTCAACAGTCAACACACGGTCAATGTCTGAGATGCACCAAACATAGCGTTATCTGCTTAATTATTGGTATTAACGTGGAGCCGTTGTCCAGCTGGTACAAAATTATAAATATTAATTAATTTCTGATAAATGTTTTGTATTTATCATGTCATCCTGAGTGATCACAAGGTCGGCATTACAAGAGCTCCGATAATTTCGACCATTATGACTGCTGGTCAGGTCATGAGTTTGCTCCTCAGTGATCGTCAATTCAAAATCCCGTTAAGTAATGATTTTTTTTGCGAGAAAAAAATTACCAACTTCATTTTTAAAATAAAAAATCTTCAAGTTTACATACGAGGAATAGGAGGAGAATACGAGGGTATAAACACTACTTTTTTATGGCTATAAAATACCTTAAAGTTCCCTTGGTATTTTTACTTTTTTATATACCAAAAATGATAGTATAAAAAACCCCGTGAGCCTTTAAACACCACATCCTTGCTGTGCTTCTACATGGATAAATATTAATAACAACAACTAATGACACCTAAACACGTGTTCTCTTGCTGTTGGATCCGGTCTGGTGATTAAAACCAGTCGGCAAATTAATTAATTAATTAATTCCCATGAACGCAAGATTTATTCTTGATTGTGATTAGTTTGAGGATTGGACCGGGGATGGGCCAGGCCACGTTCTAGGCTTTAGGGTGGACATAATTATAGCGTGCCACGAATTTATTGTCCAGCCACGCGTTACTTGGAATTATGATGACAAGGACTTATATTTTAAATAAAAAAAATGTGGACAATATTTACTAGCGCATCGAATTAATTAATAAGTTATTTCTTGTCCCAATTCTCAGGGTCAAGAAGTTGTGAGTATGTCGTGTGTTTACAAAACAAAGACCGTGAACTCATAATCTTTTTCATAAAATTTAATCTTTTGACATTTGAGCTAGACCTCGAGAAACACGAATTTTAGTGAGCATTTAATATTTTAGACATAACTCATGTGTGAATAGATATTAATGATAGTTTTATATTCAGTGGTATTAGGTGTGATTTTTTTTTTTTTTTTTGTATTAGATAAATTTTAGGTATAATGGGACAAAGTATTCTAGGTTTCATTAGTAATTATGTACACAAAAAATACAATACAAGAAACATTGATCTCAACTTTTTAGACCGTAGCTCGACATAGAACTCCCAATCCAATAAGAGATTCAACTTGATCTTAGTGAGAGAAACGAAGCTTCAACATCCATTGTGAGATCCAAAGATCACTAATTAAAATCCACATGCAAACTTTGTACCTGCACGCACAAAAATCCACGTTCAAAGAAACAGGAAAGAAAAAACCCACAAAAAATAGCACAAAGGAAAAAATAAAAAAAAAATAAATAAATAAAATAAAGTTGCGGTTGACCAGCCCAGAGACCAGGGCTCGAGACCTGCCATGTGCCATGCACGAGGTTAGGGTCCAGCCCTTCACGGCCATCACGCCGCCTCGTCCTCTATCAAACTGAGGTATTATTCTCTGATCTCTGAATCAAAACAGAAGATACATAACTAACACAGTTACAGGTACAAGAAGCAAGCAGCTCATGGAAACCCTAGCAAGAAGCAAAACACACCACCTGCTGCTTCAAATCTTTCTTTCTCATGCCTTCAATCAACGAACAGTCACGGCATTCTCACATGGGAGGCATTGCCGTTCTCTACGAGCAAAATCGAAGAAACAAAAATTGGCAATCGCCGCTTGTTTTGTCCATAACAAATATGGTAGAATGGTCTTGAGCGAATATCGCCACAAAAAGGAAAGAAAACTGATGAAAAACTCATTTATGGCCGGTTTCTTCTTAAGTTACATGAAGGATTCTTTTTGTAGGCCTTCGGCGAATGAATTCTAAGACCAGATAATGCTGCTGGGCTGGGCAAAGGATTTGGCGTTTAAATCTGTGGAGCTTAATATGCACCACCGCGCTTGGATTCTTTCTGCATCAGTTATGACTTGCAACCTGCTGTCATGAGCCGTTGACTGTTGTTTCGGGATGGACATGGTTCCCATTTTCTAGATGCTTCCCATTCGTTTGGGTTCTCTGTCTCTGAGATCAAAATTCAAGACATATTGTCAGAAGTTTGAGCATGGAAACACGAAGTTGCAAACACTTTTAAGTGACAATATTTTCCACATATAGAAACTAAGAAACACAGTAGATAAAAAGACCAGGGTACACAATATTTAGATTCATGTTCTATACCCAATCAGCAGTATCACCGGAATTTCCATTCAATAGCTTGTGGTTCTCCTCTTTGCTTCTGTCTTTTTCTTTGGTGCTCAGTGGCAGCAATGAGGCAGCACCACCAGTCCGATCAGGCATTTCTGTAAAGAAGGAATTTGAAACCTTTACACATGCGCGCCTTTGAAAATCTGGTACATTTGAATTTTAAATTTAAACTGAAAACTTCTCAAAATTTGTTAAGTGCATGCATCTCGTTGATAAGTTTACAAATACAAATAGACCAACTTATTGAGTTTCCATCAGCATCATTGAAGACTAGAGAATACTAGATATTATCAGAATTTCCTACTTGGACAAGCCAGACAAAGATATAATGTCTAATGTGCTTACTGTCAGAGAGATGACAAGTAAAGATTCAATTACGACCCTCCACATCCAAGAGAGGGAGTCGTGGATCTATTGATGGTATCAAGTCTAAACCACCCCGTCTCCATGAAAGCATATACAGTTTGGACTAGCCTCACTCCATCTCTAGCAAACGCAAAAGCAAAAGCCCCACCATTTGATGAATTACTCCGAATTCTAACATCTCCACCCTCCATTAAAGAGTTTATAGATAAGATTTTACATTGCTAATATGACTTGAACCCAGGTGATGTATTACTCTTAAGAGTTTTAAATTTTAACATGATTAGGTGCTACAGGTTGCTAATCCAGATCTTTCAAGTTTAACAACTAGCATAGTGAAACATCAAAAGAAAAGGGCGCCAAAGTTTGGACTGTTGAAAGAGCTTTAGTTGAAAGGAGGCACATATATCCATTTTAATCTCTTAGCAATATGATATAACAAAAGAATCATGCTATAACAGGTGAATCGTTAATGCTCATTACAGCTCATATTAACCTAAAGGAGGTATTATGCACGAGGTTCAGTGCTTGTGGGAGATACATACAACTATACAAGTATGCAGATTTGAGAACATGCAAATTGCCAAAGACATACGAACTTCAAATATGCAGATGTGAATATAAAGAAATAATGAAAAATAAAGATCACAAACCTGGTAGCTGCTTGTCAACAAAAAATACCACCAAATTTACAGTGTACCTGGATTGAAGAAAGCCAGATGAGTCAAGGCAATAATACACCACCACAAATAACACAATCAGAACAATAGGAGGTTCATCCTACCATGCAACAACAACATCCACTGAGTAATGTTTGCGAGAAGCAATTATAAGCAGACTCTGAATTACAGCCATCAACCAAGCAATAGTCTTGATAAACCTGCAAGAAAAGATTGTGCACATTACATTAATCCCGGAACATGAGGCTGGGGACTTGATGAACAAGGCAAAATCCAAACAAGATTTTTAAATCTTTTACCTCTTAGAACCGTATTTATGGTATGTCCGAACAAACACTAGAGTGAATATCATGTGAGATGAAAATATCAGATCACCGCAACCATATATGACTCCCCGAGGAACTGCAAGCAGGAACACCCCCAAATGAACATCTAAGTAGTATGATAATGTGCCTTGAAAGGTATATGACTCCCTAGTCACTACAAGCATGAACACCCTGAATGAAGATACTTACAATTAATAAGAAGCACTTCCCAAACATTGTCAGGACGGGACAACGTGGCAAGTTTGGAACCCTGCATGGAGGACCAATGCTCTCAGCTATACTTATAAATTTTAGTAAGTGGCATGCCATTCTAATAACAAATTATTACTCATTTGATATGGACATGCTATATAAAAATTGCTTATCAGCAAAAAACTAGCTTAAAGATTGTTACCTCACGACAATGATAATTGGAACCAGGAAGTTGAGTAGAATAGAATGTAATGATCCGTAACAACTGAGAAGCCTGAAAAAGTATCTTTTGTCAGATTAAAGCATAACAAACCACCGATAAAGACTATTATCAGTTAAGAACTTACCACTAGAAAAGCAAACACCCTGCGCCAGAGTAGCACCGTATAGAAGCGTTTAGAGTGATAAACGAAAGGGTGAAATGTCCACTGTAAGAAAGAATAACATGTCATAATGAATCGAAAACAATATCAGCTTTGATAAACATAGAGGGAACACGGCAAAGCAGAGATTATCGTAGAAGCTGTGCGCAAAAAACAATTAAAGAGACTGTTCATATGCAAGGTGCAAAGAAAAGCTCAATAAATGAAATAATAAATCATACTTTCAGAATCAATGTAAGCTCAAGTGTGTTTTTTTAAACAAAATGTAACTCAATGAATAACATGCAAGCCATAACAACACGGAAGATTGCAAAATTGCTGCACAGAAAGTACACAGCTACAGTAGCATTCGAATGGTGGTAATAGAAGAAACAAAGGGGAAAAGTCTAGCAGAACAAAATAGGGATTTGTTGCTCCAGTAAAATTTAAAAATGATGTCATACAAACTATCTATGATTTGCATAAATGGACACATATATTATTCCTTAGAAATGGGTTATTGGACATGGCAGTTCTCCAAATCCAGGCACGGAGACACGAGTCTGCATGTGTGTGTGTGTGTGTGTGTGTTTAAATCTGTCAGGATATCCGGGGCCCACAACGCGGATAATGAGTGTGACCCCTGTCTAATCCCATGGGTCCCGTGCCCCCGGCCCTGGGAGTTTCCGGCCACGAAACAGAGTAAATCGCAAGCCGAAGCCCGGGGGCGAATTTGTCCACCAAGGGACTTGAACCCAAGCCACTTGGGGAGCAAACCCAATGACGCACCACTAGGCCACCTTTTGTGTGTCCTACTGTATGTACATTTATCATCTTCCATTGTGTATCTTAAATTGTTATTCATATATTAAAGAGTAAAGTAATTTGTAAAACACTTGGTTCTTGCAAAAGGGGGGCTAACATACTTCGTCTTCGAAGTATTTTTGAGTTGAATAAAGATTTACACATCTATACATGTGAAACACGGATGGACATGCGTGTTATGAACACATCAATTTCCGCAAGGAGACGCATCCAGAGTATCGTAGTAAACAAGCAGAAGATGCAGAAGCTGTTCTTTATTAAAGTTCGTCAGATACTCGAAGGGCATACAGAACCATTGCAGAAAATTATATCTTAGCATCATATGTTATACTACATCATGAATTGGTAAGAATTTTTTAAGTATAAAAGCTTGAAAAGATATACTGAAGATTTGCAATCCTACCCCGTTCTTCTTTTCCATGCCCCCCCCCCCCCCCCCAAACAAAAAAAAAAAAAAAAAAAAAAACCCCAAAAGGCTCTCATTTTCTGCAGGTAATAGCTTTCTAATCCTATTTTCCTTTAATTTTAATTTTAATTTTAATTTAATTTATCTTCTTGTTGTGCCCTAAAATTTGGTTGTTTCCTTCAATGGTATTAGAAGTCCCAGGTTTGAGATTGGGCTATCGGGCTTGTTTAGGGGAGGAACAAAGAAAAAAAAAAAGAAAGAAAAGAAACTTTAAGGGAGCAATCATTTCCCTATGACGATTCGACGAACTGTCCTTTGAATAGCATGTTGTTACAAAATTCTTATGGAGAAACACAAGCCTAAAAAAAAGGATATCCAGAAAGGAAGTCTGACTCCTTGCAAGAATGATTGTCATACACAGATTGTAATGTACCACAAAAAGAGATTGTAATGTACCACAAAAAGCTAAATGCAATAACACTGCAGAATCAGCAACTTACTGACCATCACCACCAAAAGTTATCATACCAATGTGTACGAAACACTGTTTGCATCACATAATGCAGCTACTAGCTAGCAATACTTCAAACCATATTCGAAGTAAATATAAGCATACTGGAATGAAATGGATATCAGAAAACTATCCCTTGACTTTATTATATAGATTTAGCTAAGTTTGATTGAGAGCCTCTGAATATTTCTCGTAAGCTCTGAAAAAGTTTGCATGGACAAAGGGGAAAAAAACTATAATAAGCATGATTCTATATGGTCTCTTTAGAAACTAGCAAAAGTTTAGCCTTAAGCACAAGAAAAGTGACCCCACCTAAAAATCACTGTTAATTTTACTGTAATGAGTAGTTAACAAGAAGTGTAAACTTTTTACGCTATCAGCTTCAACAAGGCAAGATAGGTTCATAAATAAATAATCGAAGGAGCATACCAATAGAAATGAGAAAAAGATGACGGTGAATACAGTCTCACTGATGTAAGATCTCTCCATCCCAAGTTCCTACACCAAAAATAGAATATTAAAACAATAAGATGTCAATTTAAAAAATTCAGTAATGTGCATATATTACCAGTGCGCTAGCGACTAGTTCTTTCAATAATTTATTTGTAACAAATTTAAAAGATGAACTACATAAAATACTCACCGGGAGGATCATGAACCCAAGATCTTGGAGAATAGGTCCAGGTCGATGTAAATAGTGAACTCCTCGAGCGGCCAAACCATGAATATACTAGAGACAAGCAAATGCATATCATGGTCAGTAAAAGCACTTTTAACACATGCTGAACTCCAAGATAAAGATGTACGTAAAATCAAAACACAGGTACATGCTAATAAATGTCACAAGAGGAAGATTTGATGTCAAGAGTGTGTGTGATTATATATAAAATACATAATGAAGAAAATGATGTCACAATGAACATTTTTTTCAACTGTGAAGGATTATACGATAGATGAATTTAAAGAGTGCATGTGATTATATATAAGATACATAATGAAGAAAATGATATCAAAATAAAAATGTTTTTCAACTGTGGAGGATTATATGTTAGATAAATTGAAAGAGTGTTCCGAGTTGAAGATAAAAGGCAAACGCTTAAAGTATATTCCTGGTGCAATGTTAGCAAGATATGACCGATATGAACAGCATAGGGTTGAAGAGGTGAGTGGACCGAAGAAGAGCTGGATAGAAGATACAAGGATCTTCACAGCCCTAAAGATCCCAAAATGTTCTACAAGGAAATGTTACAATGCAATTCTTTCTTTCCCACATCAAACTCATTATAGTTCCACACTTAAAAACAACCATAGAACAATCATAGCAATGTTCCTCTTAGTAAAAATTCACCTATCGAGCCCAAAGTTTATTTCCAATCTATAAATGAAACGCCACAAGACTATCCACCAAGCACATCTTGAATACATAGAAACGTGAATAACCTTTTAAAAGTACAAATACTTAAACATGCACGCTGCCTTGCACCATACATAAATTGAGAAAGTGACTTAAACACAAAATGCTACAACTTTTAAATTGAGCATTAAAAGCATTGGTACACACCTTTTCACATGATGCAAACTTTAAATGATGCAAACTCAACTATAAAGTATCAAGCCTTTAACCACTGCAAATTAGGTAGAAGTTTCTAATAGAGAAAAATTTCTGAAGCAATTGAATCCGTTTGGAAAGTTTTCAATAAAGTTCAAACCAACACATCTGGGCAAAAGAATCCTATAATCTAAACACTTCGATCACCATCAGGGGGTAAAAAATATAGAGCTTTCAACAATCCCTTCACTTTATAACAATACCTGAAACACAAGCCCCGCGAGCAGAAGCTGCCACTTCTCCAAAAGAATCTGCAGCTCTACTGACGTCTCTGCTGCAACCTTCCTCCATAACTAGAAAAAAGTAAGAAAAACAAAATTAAAATAAAAATAAAATCAAACTTCACCCTAAGTTCACAGATTTGATTCAAAAACAAATCAAACAAAGAAATCGGCAAAAAAGTGAGAGCAGAGAGACCTTGGTAGCTTCGCGAGCAAGGTACATCGTACTCTTTATCCGCGGCGACCACATCCATACTAGTACATCATCATCTCATCGTTAACCTCAATATCATCCTTCACAAATCTCACCAAAACCCTCAATAAATCCAGTAACCGCCGCCGACTTCACTTGATCAAGTCACCAAACACCGAGCTCCTCGATCCCCTCCGATCGCCGCCAGCCACCCAGCGATCAAGACTCGATCCAGATTCTAGAAGCAAGGGCCAGAAGACCTGAAGCTTTATTCCCACCACCAAAGGACTTTCCTCTCCTCTCAACCGTCAAAAAAAACGACGCCTTTTTTTTTTATTCAACAACTGCCCGCCGCCCCTTTATACGAGCACAGCGCGCGGGGCCCCACCTCTCGAGAACGCGGGGCGGACACGGAGCCTTGAAGGCGACGGAGCTCCGCCACCAGAAAGCAGAAGACTTCTTGAGAAAGAAGCCTTTTGCTATTTCTTTAATCCAAGCTTGATGCGATAACTTAAAACATCAGTCCACACTGTTACCAGTAATTACACTTCTGCCACTGACGAGTTTGCGCAGTGCGCGGCACATCTGCGCTGTCAGCGAGAGGGGGCAGAGCGGTAAATTCGAAGCACCCAGTTTGACCGATATGATGATCGATTGATCGGCAACAAAAAACAAATTACTAGTTTTTTGCAAACGGGAGGAGTGGGGGCCTGTTTTGCAAAAGCAAAAACATTTCCCGAAGGAACTCAAAGAATTTACCGTTTTTGCCATTCCGTCCTCGGCCTGCAATTTCGGCGAAAGTGGGGAAGTGAATCGGACGCCTGCCGACCCGCCCCCCACATGCCCCACGTTGGGGTTGGGAGAGTGGGCGCGGAGTGGCCTAGTAATTACGAGAATGCCACGGAGGAAGTAACGGAAGCGTAGGTGTCTGCACGTGACGATGATTACGTTGCCGGCTTCTTGTTTTTCGAATTCGAAAATGTTCGAGAAGAAAGAAAAAGCGCGTTTTAAAGAATATTCGATCTTATCATTGTGGACAAAACTTTTGGCCTGGGCTTAGGACGGGAACTATGCCAAGTACTTGGAGCTTATTGTATAAGTTTATAGATTGGTCTCTTTTGTTGGGCTGAATTTTGAGGTTCATATTTGTGAAACTAATTGGCCCAAGAAAATTGCAACTTCAAATCCGCCTTTTGAGGCGAATTAAAATTTTATCAAGTTTAACAAGAGGTTAGTGTAGATTAGCAACCCAATTAATTTTCCTCTACTGTCAAAAATTAAATAAGTTAATCCTTCAAATATAATTGTCATCGAAAAACTATCCGGCTAATTTCAACCCTTTCTCAGATGGCCTAACCGTATGTAGAGGCCAATTTCCCGACGCATGTCGAGATCGTGTCACGTATCCTGCCATCTCCGTGGCACCACAGCACGCCTCCAGGCCCAGCATGGGCCCAAAGAGAAAGCCTCATGTCATACCCTGAGCTCGCATCAATCCGGAGCCACTTACTCGGATCATCAACTCAACCGGAACCGTGCAGCATTTGGAGACTACAATAATCAATGCAAAGATTATCTCCGGAGCTACTCCGCCCTCCGACACTAAGACCCTCCGAAGCCTATCGCTCTTCCACTGGTTATAGCTGCATAACACGATCTCCGTGATTCTTGAATTCAGTTATGCTGCTGGATCATCCTTACATTCAAAATGTTACAACGCCCCTACATCAATGCGAGCTGTTATGAATAGTGACAGATATCTCTACATGGCAGTCCCAGCAATCAAGCAGCGCGATCCAGGCGATTACGAGAAAATCATAACGTGCGAATCGTGCAGTTGTGAAGATACAAAATAGTCGCATCCTCAACGACTACTCTAATAGGTATTATATACATTCATCTCCAGTGAAAAAGAAGCTTCTGATTACCAACGAAAACACTACACCCTAGTATTCTCTGCTTTTCTCAAATAAGAATACTTATTCTCACGCCCGAGGGTCTTTATGTTAGGATTTTGCCTTATTTTTAAGAAGAGATGATGGTCCAAGAAGATTCAATTGCATTGGAGGAGAAAGAAGAACTTAGAAAAGAAGCAAATTCAGGAAAACATGCGGCAGTCACCATGGCTGTCGACCGCGCATAGGAGGCTGTCAACAGGCCCTATCGACAGCGAGATACAGAGAAGAACAGGCAGTTCAGTCTGTCGACGGAATGGCACCGACAGGTGCTCAGGCTTGTCGACAGCTTGAGACTCAGAATCAGATTTCATTTTTCAGGTGGTTTCAAGTTTTTTTTTTCTG
Organism: Agave tequilana; assembly: GCA_038442645.1. Lineage (NCBI taxonomy): Eukaryota > Viridiplantae > Streptophyta > Magnoliopsida > Asparagales > Asparagaceae > Agave > Agave tequilana. The sequence continues at coordinate 166,104 of JAVJIF010003065.1, forward strand.
GTGAACTCTGAGTAGAACTCAATTTCTATTCTATAAAATATTTGTTTCTAAAGTTTGAAGGGTCTAAAATTCTTCTAGATCAAGAAAAGTTCTTCAAGCATCACATGGCCAAGATCATCTCATAGTCTGAATAAGATTTATATTATAAAGTCATATAAATAAAAATTATAACCTAGTATATTGTATTGAATCTCGAATGAAGGAGATCAGAGGAAGCCAAAAAAGAGAGAGGATCGTGATGGTGCAAAGAGAGAAAGTATACTCTTATAATCTAAGTGTAAATTAAGAAGATGGTTAATACTCTCGTGGGATCAAGAGGTAGCTTTGATCTTTATTGTATCAAGTTTATTAATATTACTCTCTCAAGTTCTCTCTCCGTGGACGTAGGCCAAGTTTGGGCTAAACCATTGATTGCATTTCATTTTTGCATTATTATTGTCACATTTGCACATTTATCCTTAATTATTCTTTATTTAATATTACTATTTAACCCTATTTTTGATTATGGTGTGTAGTTACCTAAATGAGAAGATAAGGATACACTAAGCTTCTATTTTATCTCGAATCCTATCTAAATTTGGGTTTCAATTAAAATCAAGAGGAAGAAAAGATATATCATCATCTTCAAAATTCAAATCCAAAATCAGAAGATATACTTCTAGAAGATGGATGTGATAAAGCTAATCCTAATAGGGATAAGGTGGATAATTCAAATTAAATGAAGTACAAAATCAATTCAGATTCGGATTCAGACTGGACACCTCTTAGTATTTGGATCATAACTTTCGCTAAAAATATTAAAATCTGGTGATTTAAGATGCTACAGAAAGAGGACTTAATGGACTACAATTCATATGTTGATTACTTTGCCCAATTCAACAGTCTTATGAGTCATCTTTAATATCAACACGCTGACTTACTGCAGAATTGAATTCCCATATTAAATTAGGAATGAGTTAAACCTTCTAATTTGTATCCTATTGTGATTAGCTCTGAGGCCTATTTAAAGAACTGAAATCGCTCATAAAAAAATATCTCCATATTAGAGATCATAACCTAGAATTTTTTATTTAGTTTCTATTCCAAATTTCCTTTGTAAGTGTTATGGCCTAGTTCTAGTTCAAGTTTTGTAAAGGAGGAGGCTTGATCGAGGGTGAACCGCGCAGGAAAACATGTATTTAGAAAATCAATGAAATTATGTGTGCTTTGGCTTTCTTGGTACTCCGTTATAGCATATTGGCTATATGGGTCGAATTCATAGGGACGGGAGGCGATAGAAGCATTAACAGTTCTGTTTCACGTCATTTGTTAACAAATTCTTCTTTGTTAGAGAAAGAAAAAAAATAAAAAAGAAAACTAAAAGTGATAGGTGGATAAGCCGATGAAAACGGCGATGTGAAAATAATAGAGAAGTGGTTGTGGGATCGATAAAACAAAATAAGAAAATAGAGGTGAAGTAAAAATAAGAAATAAGTGATGTAAAACACAAAGTGAAAGTGTGGTGAAGTGATTTAGAAAATAGGTTTAAAAAAAAAATAGAAAAGAATATGAAACTTACTGTGAAGAAGATGAAATAATGGTGAACTAAGAAGGTGGTGAACAACGATAGAAAAATGATAAAAGAGTTTTGAAATTGATTTTTAAAACAAGATAAAAAGAGAAGAAAATTCATAACTACTAACTACTAAGTGCTCCATAATCATGCTAACCTCTTAGTGATAGTTGCCTCACATGGACTCTTGGCCATCACTAATCCTTTGCTTTTTCAAGAAACGATATAAAGCATGGCACATGAAATTAATTTTTCATATTCAAACTTGCATTGAGAACAAGCTAATGCAAACATTAGATCATCAAAACCGTTAGAGGAATGCATGAAATAAGAGAGTTAACTTGTTAGTAAGTTAGCAAGTTAGAATGTTAGAATCCATCACCATGAGCCATCATAGCTATTGGAAAAGCAAGGCCTTGTAGAGGCTATTAGATTCATGTGGATTATCTAGTAAGAGGTTAGATGATTAGTGGTTAGTAGTTAGATTACCATGAAAAGAAAGTTAGGTAGACATGTTAAAGATTAGAGAAAAAATCATAGAGGAAGGAAGAAGCTTTCATAGATTATCACATCTATTACATCAATCTTTCTCTCTTTCTCTTATGAATCAAGCTCTCCCTAATACATGATCTAAATAAAAGAAAATACAAGAAAAGAAGAAGAAGAACATTACACTAACCTACACTAAATGAGAGAAAACTTTAACCTACAGCTCCCTAACTCCGATTCTAGTCTAAAATTGCAGTATTTATAGGCATAGGAAGCATCTGGAAGGCGAGACGAGACCACCGCCAAAAATTGACGCGTGGGCCCACCAAAATGTCGCGGTTTCACGATTTTTAATGCGTTTCTGCCACAATAACAGGGACTCAGGTCTCTGGTTTTGGCTTGTTGATCCGTCTAGCTTCTAGTACCTTCTGTATGTATCTGATTTTGTAATGTTTGAACGTATATTTCTCCAATTACATCTTCAAATACGGGAATTCAAGGTGGTCTTTTAGAAGCTCTTTGGCTTGGCATCCAAGAAATCTGGATTAATTACCCGAAATGGGTATAATTAGGCTCATATTACCCCTATGCCTTTGAACTCTTGATTCTCTGCATAATAAAGCAAAATATGAGTGAGAAGTGTCAATTTATTCATAAATCGGTAGGGAATAAGATATGCAGATGCAGAATTGGATGCTAGTCACATCCCCACACTTATCTTTTGCTCGTTCCGAGCAAAAAAGAAAAAAATTAAACTAAGAATGTTATTACACCACTTTCCCTGGTGGCACGATTGCACTAAGCGTGTGCAACAAGTCATTAATCCTCTAGGTTTCCCCTAGAGGAGGAGATTTTTCTTTTGAAGATTTTCAGTGGATTGCACCCACAAAATCCATAAAGAAAAAAATAAAAGTTAGTGTTTTTGAAAACGCATTTTGAAAGAGAGAAAAGTTTTCAAAATATTTTGGCAAAAATTAAGCGATTTAGGATCATAAGCCCACTAAAAATTATTCTTTCTTAAACTTAGTCATATGCGAGATCTTGTCTTCAATTAAGATAAGATTTTAAAATTGGATTGAATATTTTATCCTTCATAAAACCTAGATAATACGCACTGTGTGATAGTGTAGATTTTTGGGATTTAACTCCAACTATCAAGCCATTTATTTATATACATATATCTTTTCTTTTTTCTTCTCTTAGTTTTCTTAGGCTATCTAGTTTACCCTAATAGTGAGCCTTTAGCCAATGACTCTCAAATCAGATGATCTTAGGACACCAGATGAGAAAACATCTCTCAGGCTTAAGGACTCGAGTAAACAAGGCCATAAAACTTAGGGAGATTATTTGTTTCTTTTGACCACCGTTAGGCGTGAATAATCATGTTTCTTGAGGCATAGTTATCCAGCTTTAATAAGTGATTTTTTATTCATATATATCATATATTTTTTCTTTTTATTTATTTTTGCTTTATGATATTTTAGGTCTTTGTTTCCATCCAAAAAATGTGTAAGTGTGATCTAAGATAAAAAATTCAAGATAAAATTATCTCTCTAATCTTTCTTACTTAACTTATAATTTTTAAACAATATCCTTTATTTCAACTAGCTTTAAGATGTCATAATTAAAGTTTTCTTAGTTTCTAAGATCATCTTAATTTTCTCAAAAATAGATCGAAACTTTGTCTCTTATTTCAAAAAGTTTTTAAAGAAAGGGAAAATCCTATACAAAAGGGAGATTTCTAAAAATATCCTAAAAGAAAAATGTAATCACCTAGGGGTGAATAGCTAATGAGCTAATCTAATGGTCAATTAATGCGGAATTAAAACTTATTTAATGTAAATTAAAACTTCTTAAACTAAACACCATGCATAATACAAGAGTGTAGCCGATTCCCCGTGAAGGGCTCTAGACTAACTCCTCAAGATTCCTCTAAATAAGAGTTGAGGTGCCGCGTTGGCTCTCTTGGTTGAATATTAGTGTTAGCAAAAAAACCCCATGCATATAAAAATGTGAGCACAAATATATATCTAGCATATAAAGATGAAAGCAATATAAGGATGCAAGATATATACAAGTAAGAGATAGAGAGAGAGCAATCGCAAACACGGGAGATTTATTTCGAGGTTCGAGCACACTTGCTCTACGTCTCCGCCTTCAACACTATGAAGGATTTTCACTAAAATCGATCCCACTGGATCACTCGGTGCCGCAACACCTACAAGGAGAGTTCACACTTGAACTCCTTGGACTCTCTAGTCCCTTCACTCGTTCCCGCAAGAACACACCGCAAGCCCACTAGCTCGCCGAGGCCGCACCTCTACAAAGAATTCACACACGAACTCGAAACACCGCGAACCCGCAAGTCCGCCTCCTCAGTGATCACAACACTTTGATCACCTAAAAACAATCTCACAATAAGACTCCTATAGGATGAATATATCAATGGATAGCTCAAGTGTTTGTGAGAAAAACAAGAATTGAAATTGTGATGGAAAACACAAGAAATCACTTTTCAAAACACTCTTGATAAACACTCTTTTGATTTGAAAATGTAGCTCTAAAATATGTGGATATAACTACTGAAATAGGTATGCAAGACTAGCCCAAAACTCTCCTCAAAATCTTAGCTAAAACAGCCCAAGGAAGTCCCCTTTTATAGGCCACTCAAAAACTAGCCGTTACATCCCAGTTAGCAGTTCTGACTGTTGTCGGTCGATCGGCCCGGTCGACCACTGATTAGGAAAGGATAGTGGGAAGTTTTTGCACAAGTATTATGTAAAAGAGGAAAGGTTTAGAGTCAACCTTTAGTGCTTGATCACTTCACAATGTAGTTAATATGATTGATGTATCCTTTCCAATCTCCGTTATAGCAATGGCTATACGGGTCGATCCTCGAGGAGAGCTCACGATGGAAGTTTTACGGTCTGTAATGAAGAAAAGAAAATGAAGATTCTTCTTTGTATTTACACAAATGCAAGAAGCATGGAAAAGAAAATGAAAGAATTGGTGGATTTGTGCATAATGGAAAAGAAATCAAAAGAACTTTGGAAAGTGTATTGCTAAGAAAGAAAGCTATTGAAGAATTCTTTGAAGAAAACTTTAGATGAGAAAGGCCATGGCTAGCTAACTTTACCACTTTGCTAACTTACTAAGCTAAATGGTGATGCTTGATTGCCTCATGTTGATTCATTGGCAATAGAGATTACTTTGCTTGTTTGTTCAAGTACTTTACCGTTTGGAAGATGAGTGTCCCTTTAGGTCTTAGCTTGTAGCCTCGTGTTGATTCATTGGCTCTCAAGATAGATTATCAATGATGAACTCTAGGAGTGACACTCAAGGGATGCTAAGGAAGAAGATACAACATTCATTAAACATTCAAGACATAACAACAAATTAGCTTGAAGTAAAGAAGTTGTTCTACAAGTAGCATATGTTTGGTGATCCATCTCCATGTTCCATCAAGGCTCTTGTTCTAGACAAGGCTCTAAATGAGGCACACATGAGTCATATGGAGTTTGAACAAGCATTTACCAAGTGAAAGCAACTCTACTTCCTTGGAAAGCAAAAGAAAATCTAACAATGCGAGTATAGAAATTAGCAATCATCCAAAGAGATAGAAGTTAGCTAGGTAAGTTGTTAGCTAGCCATGTAAGAGAGATTTAGCTATCCATTGCACAAGAAACAAAACAACAATTCATGATGTAAAGCAATAGAAATGCACTAGAAGTAAAACAAGAAAGTAAAGCAAAGTAAAGCAACGTACTAGAGATTGTAAAGAGAAGAATGAAGCTTTGATTAATCCTTGCTTACAAGTAATGTCACCTCCTTGCTTACAAGCTTTTAACAGCACTCTCTTTTCTCTCTTTGACAAAATCTCTAGGAGGAAGAAGAGGGAGACTAAAACCTAGAGAATACTAAAACAAAATACAAGACTTTCCCCTAATTTCTCCTCTCTCTTCCCTGCTCTCTTGTGCAAGCCCTGGTCCTGTATTTATAGGCCTCAGAGAGAAGCATCTAGAGCCCAAGTTGTTGGAGAGAAATCTGGGCCCTAACCACCCTGTAACTGCCGTGCGCGCGCGGCAAGGCGCGGCCGTTTGGAAGCTGTTAGCTAACAGCTTTCTGTTGTGAGTTTGTTACGAAGTTGTTAGCCACGTGGACCTTCTGGAATCTTGAGTTGGCGCGTAGAATTCTCTAGATCCTGGGCTCAAACTTAGGCTTTTGAATTAATCTCTTTTAATTATTACTAATTAAAGAGATTTTGAGCTTTTTCTCATTTCAGATGTGGACCTGCAAAAATAGAGAGAAAAGGATTAAAAATTATGTTTTTATTTGCAATATGCATGGTATGGAAGCGGTAAAATATGCAAATATGTGTAACAATCAACCACCAACGGTCAGAAATCTGACCGTTGGGCCAGCGGTCGACCGGCCCGGTCGACCGAGGCCTGGAACAGAGAGCAGATACTCTCTGCCGGTCGACCGGCCCGGTCGACCGGGGCTTCCCAGAGAGCAGAAGCTCTCTGGCGGTCGACCAGGTCGGTCGACCGGCCCTCCAGCCAAACTGGCGTGCACGTTCTGTGCACGTCAGTCGACCGAGTCGGTCGACCGACTCCTAGCTCGGTCGACTGGTCCGGTCGACCGGCAGAAGCCAGACATGATTTTTATAGGGATTAAAAGTTTGACTTTTTGACTTAAATAAAATCCCATAAATTCACAAAAAATCTACAAAAATAGGTTCAATATACTTTGATAAATAAACATGTTTGAGTAAAATTAAGACATGTTACAAACATTTTGAGCTATTTTTGTAACTCAGAAATTTTGGCTAAAAACAAAAACCGTATTTTTCAAATTGGTTTTTCCAAAACTTCTCCAAATACAAAAATAAGATATTTTAAACACTTTTAAAGCATGGTGTGCATGGATATGATCCACTACACATAAATGATGAAATATCTATGTTTTTGACAATAAGCACTAAAACGGTTTTGGTTAAAAACACATGTATATAATAAACTCTAAAAACCAAATCGGTATTTTGTCAAAATGAAAAGTCTTTTCTAAAATGAAAATTCTTTTATGAAAACTCATCTAAAACAAGAGTGTGTGTATATGGTATACTTGAGCAATCCACCAACTATTCTATCCTTTACATTTTATCTAAAAATAAAATCTTAATAAAAACAAACTTAGACTCAAGTCTTGATCTTGAAGGTCTTCACTTGAAGTCTTCACATCTTCTTGACTTGGTCCAACCTTGATCCAAAGAGCTAGACTCCTCTTGAGTACTTGATGTGGTCTTGATGCATAGGCTCTTGAATCAAACCGTGTTAGCTCCAAAACTTGACTTTAAATCCTTTGTTGAAGCTACACACCTACTAAGATCTTGATCACAAATCTGAGACTAAATAAGCACAAGATCATTAGTACTATAACTACATGAGTTAATCATCATCAAAACTAAAGTGATGGGCCATTGGCCAACAATCTCCCCCTTTTTGATGATGACAAAACTCATAGAGTTATATATGCATGGATTAAAGTAAAGCTTCAAAGAAGCTCCCCCTTAACTCATGCATCACAATAAAAAAATAAGATATGGTAAGAAAGCACATAAAACTAAACAACTAAACATGCATCAACAAGGTGAGAGACATAAAACAGAAATCCAAAATCCTTTTTTCAAAAACTTTTTCTCCCCCTTTTTGTTTAAACTTTTAAAAACATTCTTCCCATTTTCTAAAACACAAGATGCATAAACACAATATATGCAAAAACACAAATATGCATATATAAACTCAAAATCTTTCTCCCCCTTTTTGTCAATCATCAACAAAGGAGTTAAAGTAAACACAAAACATTGTTCTCCCCCTCTTTGTTAGAAACAAAAAAATCAATAAAGGGGTGGACTCAAATCAATCAATAAAAGATATATGCGATATACATTCACGAAGAGGAAGACGCTAAGTTAACTTCCCTACATACATACATTACATGAAAAAGGGATGACAAGCCCTAATTCACATAACACATAATATGCAATGCATAAGAGGAGATGTGAAGCCCCCCTACACACGTGTACCGCATAAAGAAGAGTTATCAAGCTCCTCAATATAAGATACACTTAACATGAATCTATATGTAGAAGAGATGTTAAGCTCCCCTTGCATATAGGCAATATATATGAAAACATTTTTAAGTCAAACTTTTAATAATTACTTAAAACAAATTTGAAATTTACTCAAGGTAATAAAACATATATTGAGATACCTTTGTAAATAAACAAAATTTTGAGATATCAATTGGAACTAAAACATAGCAATTTAAAATTTCAAGGATACCAATTGAAATAAATAATTCAATAGATACCAATTAAATATATTGTACATTTTGATATCAATAATATACAAATACCAATTGTAAAAAAAATACCAATTGAAGGTAATGTATAAGCTTATATAAAAGATACCAATTGAGAAATCAATTGAAAATTAAGATTTGAATTAAACTTAGCATAAACATACATTGTGCTTTAAACATGTAAATATCTTAAAAATCAAGCACAAACAAATCATATATATGTATGAAAAGAGAATACCAATAGAAATTGATATTATTTGAAATAAAGCATACATATATAGAAAATAAAATATGAATATATATAAAATAAATATCAATTGAGATACCAATTGAAAATAACAATGTAAATCAAGTATATAACTCATAATTACAATCATTTTTATGCATAAGATAAAAGATTTTTAATAAGGCTTACAAGGCATACTCGCCCATCCGTCCTCCCTTGAAAAGGGGTTGGTAGGGTTTTTCAAAAACTAGAGTTTGAAAATATTTTAGTATTGAAAATACTACCAAATGAAGAATACAAAACTAGTTAAAATAGTTTTTGAAAAACTAGTTAAAGATCCTTCAAAAACATGAAACCAAATCATATGTATATCATGAAGCATACTAAATACATAAAGTTTGACACTCGAAATATATAAGGCACAAAAATAATCATGAAACGTAGTCATGAATAAACAAATGAAGTGTGAGTATATAAGAATCATGTAATTAGCATTTTCCATGAAGATAGTCAATAAAGCTTGAAACAAATATCATTTTATCAAACAAAAAATCAAAATTCAATTTTCATTTAAACATAACTTCTAGGTATATGTATGATTTATCCAAAACTAACAATATGCATACATATCCCAAACATGAAAAGATTCTATGATATAGTTTGCATGAAGACAAGAGACTCAAGAGACATACATGTATATTTATTAGATTTGAATATAAAATACATATACATGAAGTAAAAACATGAAAATAGGCAAAACAAGTGTAAATGAGAGAATCATCAAAACTAGGCTATACATGTGCATATAGTGAGTACGAATGAACAATGAAGTGCAAACGTATATGAATCAAATGTTGCTAACTACTTGTACAAGTATATACACAAGTTTTAATAAAAACTACATTTAAACTAGTATTTATCACATGAAGCACAAAACAAATAAAACATGAACATGCTAAAAATATCATATATGAAAAAAGCATGTAAATAAAATAGGAGTTTAGAGATAGTTACCAAACCAAAGAACTGCTCTAATTCTCCAAACCATGATGGTTGTCCCACCAAACCTCCTTGATAACGGTGCATCAAATGTGTGTCCATCAAATCTATGTGCATCCACCATCAAAGCACCAACTCTCTCACGTCGTATGAGAGCCCACACCTACCTCAAATACACAAGGTAGGGACTTTAGTACCCATTTTTTTTGGCTCCACGGGAGTTAGCATCTAATGGAACCCAAACATTTTTCTTAGCAAAATTTAAGGTGTTAATTCTATCATAACAGAATTTTGCTAAATGGCTTTTGCGGCCACAATGTGTACACTTGTACACTCTAGGATGCATATGTGTATGAGTGTGATCATGACGTGCAAAGTGTGCATATGCATGATGTGGGTATTGTGCATGAACGTGGGGAACTTGTTTCTTTTGAAACAAGGATTCCAATCTTTTATGGTTAAATGCACAATTGCTCAAAGTTAAGCTTAAATTATCAATTCTATTTTTCAAAAATTTAACTTCATTTTTATCAATGATAGCATGTAAAGTATGGTGAGAATCATTTTTCTTATTGCTTTTAGAAACATTTTCTTTTTCTTTTTCAACAATTTTACTTTTCAAGGAAGTATTTTCATGCAAAATAATTTCTTTTTGTTTTTTCACCAAAATGATTTTATTTTTCAAAGCATTATTTCCTTCACACATGTCATTTAATTTAGAAAGCAAGAAAATATTTTCATTTTTCAAACTTTCATTTTCTTTTGAAACATCTTCAAATTTCTTTTGTAAAGAATCTTTTTCATTTAACATGGCATCAAATTTGTTTTTCATTTTCTTATTATCCTTTTTAAGCAATTCATATTTTTCAAGTAATTGTTGACAAAAAGATGTAAGCTCATCATATGACATATCAACATCTTCATCTAGCTCGGATTCGGTGTTTACCTCAAGGAGGTTATCCCCTTGGACTATGTAGCACACGTTGGAAGCGTCACTTCCAACATCCTAATTGCTCCCCGCGCAATATTGTTCATTTTCGCCAAGGGAGATGATGATGTTCCAAACTACAAAAGCCGAGTCAATGTTAGCAACCCTACATAAATAATCATTGTTTAGGGTACTCTTCAAAGCATGAATGGCTTTTGAGTTAGCCTCAATATACTTGCTATTGTTAACATATGAATCTTTAATAGTAGCAAGATAAATATGAATGCCTAGGCCTTTGAGGTACAAAGACATTTTAACCTTCCAAGTTTGGATGTTAAGAATGTCAAAAGTGGGAGGTGACATGAATTCCATAATGTGGGTAAACAAATATTGTGATTAGCTATAAATGAGGATCTTTAACTCTAGGTTGTTAGACCCAAATCAAGAGCACATGGCTCTGATACCAATTGTAATCACCTAGAGGGGGTGAATAGGTGATGAGCTAATCTAATGGTCAATTAATGCGGAATTAAAACTTATTTAATGCAAACTAAAACTTCTTAACTAAACACCAAGTATAACACAAGAGTGTAGCCGGATTCCTCGTGAAGGGTTCTGGACTAATTCCTCAAGATTCCTCTAAATAAGAGTTGAGGTGCCGCATTGGCTCTCTTGGTTGAATTCTAGTGTTAGCAAACAAACCCCATGCATAAACAATGTGAGCACAAATATATATATCTAGCATATAAAGATGAAAACGATATAAGCATGCAAGATATAAACAAGTAAGAGATAGAGAGAGCAATCGCAAATACGGGAGATTTGTTTCGAGGTTCGAGCACACTTGCTCTACGTCCCCGCCTTCAACACTATGAAGGATTTCTACTAAAATCGATCCCACCGGATCACTCGGTGCCGCAACAGCTACAAGGCGAGTTCACACTTGAACTCCTTAGACTCTCTAGTCCCTTCACTCGTTCCTGCAAGAACACACCGCAAGCCCACTAGCTCGCCGAGGCCGCAGCTCTACAAAGAGTTCACACACGAACTCGAAACACCGCGAACCCGCAAGTCCGCCTCCTGAAAGCACAAGAAGAAGTCTTTGGTGATCACAACACTTTAATCACCTAAAAACAATCTCACAATAACACTCCTATAGGATGAATATATCAATGGATAGCTCAAGTGTTTGTGAGAAAAATAAGGATTGAAATTGTGGTGGAAAACACAAGAAATCACTTTCCAAACACTCTTGATAAACACTCTTTTGATTTGGAAATGTAGCTCTAAAACATGTGGATATAACCACTGAAATGGGTATGCAAGACTAGCTCAAAACTCTCCTCAAAATCTCAGCTAAAACAGCCCAAGGAAGTCCCCTTTTATAGGCCACTCAAAAACTAGCCGTTACAACCTATGCTGTCGGTCGACCGGCCCGGTTGACCACCAACGGTCAGAAATCTGACCGTTGGGCCAGTGGTCGACCGGCCCGGTCGATCGAGGCCTAGAACAGAGAGTAGATACTCTCTGCCGGTCGACCGGCCCGATCGACCTGGGCTTTCCAGAGAGCAGAAGCTCTCGGTGGTCGACCGGGTCGGTCGACTGGCCCTCCAGCCAAGCTGGCGTGCACGTTCTATGCATGTCGGTCGACCGAGTCGGTCGACCGACTCCTAACTCGGTCGACCGGTCCGGTCGACCGGCAGAAGCCAGACAGGATTTTTATAGGGATTAAAAGGTTGACTTTTTGACTTAAATAAAATCCCATAAATTCACGAAAAATCTACAAAAATAGGTTCAGTATTATAATTTGTTTATCAAACATGTTTGAGTAAAATCAAGACATATTACAAACATTTTGAGCTATTTTTGTAATTCAGAAATTTTGGCTAAAAACAAAAATCGTATTTTTCAAATTGGTTTTTCCAAAACTTCTCCAAATACAAAAACAAGATATTTTAAACACTTTTAAAGCATGGTGTGTATGGATATGATCCACTACACATAAATGATGAAATACCTATATTTTTGACAATAAGCACTAAAACAGTTTTGGTTAAAAACACGTGTATATAATAAACTCCAAAAACCAAATCGGTATTTTGTCAAAATGAAAAGTCTTTTCCAAAATGAAAATTCTTTTATGAAAACTCATCTAAAACAAGAGTGTGTGCGTATTTGGTATACTTGAGCAATCCACCAACTATTCTATCCTTTACATTTTATCTAAAAATAAAATCTTAACAAAAACAAACCTAGACTCAAGTCTTGATCTTGAAGGTCTTCACTTGAAGTCTTTACTCTTGACTTGGTCCAACCTTGATCTAAAGAGTTAGACTCCTCTTGAGTACTTGATGTGGTCTTGATGCATAGGATCTTGAATCAAACCGTGTTAACTCTAAAACTTGACTTTAAATCCTTTGTTGAAGCTACACACCTACTAAGACCTTGATCACAAATCTGAGACTAAATAAACACAAGATCATTAGTACTATAACTATATGAGTTAATCATCATCAAAACTAGAGTGATGGGCCATTGGGCCAACAATCTCCCCCTTTTTGATGAAGACAAAACTCATGGAGTTATATATGCATGGATTAAAGTAAAGCTTCAAAGAAGCTCCCCCTTAACTCATGCATCACAATAAAAAATAAGATATGGCAATAAAGCACATAAAACTAAACAACTAAACATGCATCAACAGGTGAGAGACATAAAACATAAATCCAAAATCCTTTTTTCAAAAGCTTTTTCTCTCCCTTTTTGTTTAAACTTTTAAAAACATTCTTCCCATTTTCTAAAACACAAGATACATAAACTCAATATATGCAAAAACACAAATATGTATATATAAACTCAAAATCTTTCTCCCCTTTTTTGTTAATCATCAACAAAGGGGTTGAAGTAAACATAAAACAATGTTCTCCCCCTCTTTGTTAGAAACAAAAAAATCAACAAAGGGGTAGACTCAAATCAATCAATAAAAGATATATGCGATATACATTCACGAAGAGGAGGACGCTAAGTTAACTTCCCTACATACATGCATTACATGAAGAAGGGATGACAAACCCTAATTTACATAACACATAATATGCAATGCATAAGAGGAGATGTGAAGCTCCCCCTACATACGTGTACCGCATAAAGAAGAGTTGTCAAGCTTCTCAATATAAGATACACTCAACATGAATCTATATGTAGAAGAGATGTTAAGATCCCCTTGCATATAGGCAATATATATCAAATCATTTTTAAGTCAAATTTTTAATAATTACTTAAAACAAATTTTGAAATTTACTCAAGGTAATAAAACACATTTTGAGATACCTTTGTAAATAAACAAAATTTTGAGATACCAATTGGAACTAAAACATATCAATTTAAATTTTCAAGGATACCAATTGAATTAAATAGTTCAATAGATACCAATTGAAATATATTGTACATTTTGCTATCAATAATAAACAAATACCAATTGTAAAAAAAATACCAATTGAAGATAATGCATAAGCTTACATAAAAGATACCAATTGAGAAATCAATTGAAAATGAAGATTTAAATTAAGCTTAGCATAAACATACTTTGTGCTTTAAACATAAAAATATCTTAAAAATCAAGCACAAACAAATCATATATATGTATGAAAAGAGAGTACCAATAGAAATTGATATTATTTGAAATAAGGCATACATATATAGAAAACAAAATATGAGTATATACAAAATAAATATCAATTGAGATACTAATTGAAAAGAACAATGTAAATCAAGTATATAACTCATAATTACCACCCTTTTTATGCACGAGATAAAAGATTTTCAATAAGGCTTACAAGGCATACTCACCCATCTATCCTCCCTTGAAAAGGGGTTGGTAGGGGTTTTCAAAAACTAAAGTTTGAAAATATTTTAGTATTGAAAACACTACCAAATGAAGAATACATAACTAGTTAAAATAATTTTGAAAAACTAGTTAAAGATCCTTCAAAAACATGAAACCAAATCATATGTATATCATGAAGCATACTACATATATAAAGTTTGACACTCGAAATCTATAAGGCTCAAAAATAATCATGAAATGTAGTCATAAATAAACAAATGAAGTGTGAGTGTACAAGAATCATATAATTAGAATTTTCCATGAAGATAGTCAAAAAAGCTTGAAACAAATATCATTTTATCAAACAAAAAATCAAAATTCATTTTTCATTTAAACATAACTTCTAGATATATGTATGATTTATCCAAAACTAACAATATGCATACATATCCCAAACATAAAAAGAGTCTATGATACAGTTTGCATGAAGGCAAGAGACTCAAGAGACATACATGTATATTTATTAGATTTGAATACAAAATACATATACATGAAGTAAAAACATGAAAATAGGCAAAACAAGTGTAAATGAGAGAATCATCAAAACTAGGCTATACATGTGCATATAGTGAGTACGAATGAACAATGAAGTGCAAACATATATGAATCAAATGTTGCTCACTACTTGTACAAGTATATACAAAAGTTTTGATAAAAACTACATTTAAACTAGTATTTACCACATGAAGCACAAAACAAATAAAATATGAACATG
The DNA here is from genome assembly GCA_038442645.1 of Agave tequilana. Lineage (NCBI taxonomy): Eukaryota > Viridiplantae > Streptophyta > Magnoliopsida > Asparagales > Asparagaceae > Agave > Agave tequilana. Next base: position 181,262 of record JAVJIF010003065.1, read on the forward strand.
CTAAAAATATCATATATGAAAAAAGTATGTAAATAAAATAGGAGTTTAGAGATAGTTACCAAACCAAAGAACTATGCTCTAATTCTCCAAAACATGGTGGTTGTCCCACCAAACCTCCTTGATAGCGATGCATCAAATGTGTGTCCATCAAATCCATGTGCATCCACCATCAAAGCACCAACTCTCTCACGTCGTGTGAGAGCCAGCACCTACATCAAATACACAAGGTGGGGACTTTGGTACCCATTTTCTTTTGGGTCCACGGGGGTAGCATCTAATGGAACCCAAACATTTTCTTAGCAAAATTTAAGGTGTTAATTCTATCATAACAGAATTTTGCTAAATGGCCTTTGCGGCCACAATGTGTACACTTGTACACTCTAGGATGCATATGTGTATGAGTGTGATCATGACGTGCAAAGTGTGCATATGCATGATGTGGGTATTGTGCATGAACATGGGGAACTTGTTTTTTTTGAAATAAGGATTCCAATCTTTTATGGTTAAATGCACAAATGCTCAAAGTTGAGCTTAAACTATCAATTCTATTTTTCAAAAATTTAACTTCATTTTTATCAATGATATCATGTAAAGCATGGTGAGAATCATTTTTTTTATTGCTTTTAGAAACATTTTCTTTTTTTTCAACAATTTTACTTTTTAAGGAAGTGTTTTCATGCAAAGTAATTTCTTTTTGTTTTTCCACCAAAATGATTTTATTTTTCAAAGCAATATTTCCTTCACGCATGTCATTTAATTTAGAAAGCAAAGAAATATTTTCATTTTTCAAACTTTCATTTTCTTTTGAAACATCTTCAAATTTCTCTTGTAAAGAATCTTTTTCATTTAACATGGCATCAAATTTGTTTTTCATTTTCTTATTATCCTTTTTAAGCAATTCATATTTTTCAAGTAATCGTTGACAAAAAGATGTAAGCTCATCATATGACATATCAACATCTTCATCTAGCTCGGATTCGGTGTTTACCTCAAGGGGGTTATCCCCTTGGACCATGTAGCACACGTTGGAAGTGTCACTTCCAACATCCGAGTTGCTCCCCGCATAATATTGTTCATTTTTGCCAAGGGAGATGATGGTGTTCCAAACTACAAAAGCCGAGTCAATGTTAGCAACCCTACATAAATAATCATTGTTTAGGGTACTCTTCAAAGCATGAATGGCTTTTGAGTTAGCCTCAATATACTTGCTATTGTTAACATATGAATCTTTAATAGTAGCAAGATAAACATGAATGCCTAGGCCTTTGAGATACAAAGACATCTTAACCTTCCAAGTTTGGATGTGAAGAATGTCAAAGGTGGGAGGTGACATGAAATCCATAATATGTGTAAACAAATATTGTGATTAGCTATAAATAAGGATCTTTAACTCTAGGTTGTTAGACCCAAATCAAGAGCACGTGGCTCTGATACCAATTGTAATCACCTAGAGGGGGGTGAATAGGTAATGAGCTAATCTAATGGTCAATTAATGCGGAATTAAAACTTATTTAATCCAAACTAAAACTTCTTAAACTAAACACCAAGTATAACACAAGAGTGTAGCCGAATTCCCCGTGAAGGGCTCTGGACTAACTCCTCAAGATTCCTCTAAATAAGAGTTGAGGTACCGCGTTGGCTCTCTTGGTTGAATACTAGTGTTAGCAAACAAACCCCAAGCATATAACAATGTGAGCACAAATATATTTCTAGCATATAAAAATGAAAACAATATAAGCATGCAAGATATAAACAAGTAAGAGATATAGAGGGAGAGCAATCGCAAACACGGGAGATTTATTTTGAGGTTCGAGCACACCTGCTCTACGTCCCCGCCTTCAACACTATGAAGGATTTCCACTAAAATCGATCCCATCGGATCACTCGGTGCCGCAACACCTAAAAGGGAGTTCACACTTGAACTCCTTGGAATCTCTAGTCCCTTCACTCGTTCCCGCAAGAACACACCGCAAGCCCACTAGCTCGCCGAGGCCGCACCTCTGCAAAGAGTTCACACACGAACTCGAAACACCGCGAACCCGCAAGTCCGCCTCCTGAAAGCACAAGAAGAAGTCTTTGGTGATCACAACACTTTGATCACCTAAAAACAATCTCACAATAACACTCCTATAGGATGAATATATCAATGGATAGCTCAAGTTTTTGTGAGAAAAACAAGGATTGAAATTGTAGTGGAAAACACAAGAAATCACTTTTCAAAACACTCTTGATAAACACTCTTTTGATTTGGAAATGTAGCTCTAAAACATATGGAGATAACCACTGAAATGGGTATGCAAGACTAGCCTAAAACTCTCCTCAAAATCTTAGTTAAAACAGCCCAAGGAATTCTCCTTTTATAGGCTACTCAAAAACTAGCCGGTACAGCCCAGTCGACCGAGGCCTAAAAGAGAGAGCAGATACTCTCTGCCGGTCGACCGGCCCGGTCGACCGGGGCTTTCCAGAGAGCAGAAGCTCTATGGCGGTCGACCGGGTCGGTCGACCGGCCCTCCAGCCAAACTGGCATGCACGTTCTGTGTATGTCGGTCGACCGAGTCGGTCGACCGACTCCTAGCTCGGTCGACCGGTCCGGTCGACCGGCAAAAGCCAGCTAGGATTTTTATAGGGATTAAAAGGTTGACTTTTTGACTTAAATAAAATCCCATAAATTCACGAAAAATCTACAAAAATAGGTTCAGTATTATACTTTGATAAACAAACATGTTTGAGTAAATTCAAAACATGTTACAAACATTTTGAGCTATTTTTGTAACTCAGAAATTTTGGCTAAAAACAAAAACAGTATTTTTCAAATTGGTTTTTCCAAAACTTCTCCAAATACAAAAATAAGATATTTTAAACACTTTTAAAGCATGGTGTATATGGATATGATCCACTACACATAAATGATGAAATATCTATGTTTTTGACAATAAGCACTAAAACGGCTTTAGTTAAAAACACATGTATATAATAAACTCCAAAAACCAAATCGGTATTTTGTCAAAATGAAAATTCTTTTATGAAAAATCATCTAAAACAAGAGTGTGTGTGTATATGGTATACTTGAGCAATCCGCCAAATATTCTATCCTTTACATTTTATCCAAAAATAAAATCTTAACAAAAACAAACCTAGACTCAAGTCTTGATCTTGAAGGTCTTCACTTGAAGTCTTCACATCTTCTTGACTTGGTCCAACCTTGATCCAAAGAGCTAGACTCCTCTTGAGTACTTGATGTGGTCTTGATGCATAGGCTCTTGAATCAAACTGTGTTAGCTCCAAAACTTGATTTTAAATTCTTTGTTGAGCTACACACCTACTAAGATCTTGATCACAAATCTGAGACTAAATAAACACAAGATTATTAGTACTATAACTATATGAGTTAATCATCATCAAAACTAGAGTGATGGGCCACTGAGCCAACAATCTCCCCCTTTTTGATGATGACAAAACTCATGGAGTTATATATGCATGGATTAAAGTAAAGCTTCAAAGAAGCTCCCCCTTAACTCATGTATCACAATAAAAAATAAGATATAACAATAAAGCACATAAAACTAAACAACTAAACATGCATCAACAAGGTGAGAAACATAAAACATAAATCGAAAATCCTTTTTTCAAAATCTTTTTTTCCCCCTTTTTGTTTAAATTTTTAAAAATATTCTTCCCATTTTCTAAAACACAAGATGCATAAACTCAATATATGCAAAAACACAAATAGCATATATAAACTCAAAATCTTTCTCCCCCTTTTTGTCAATCATCAACAAAGGGGTTAAGGTAAACACAAAATAATATTCTCCCCCTCTTTGGTAGAAACAAAAAAATCAACAAAGGGGTGGACTCAAATCAATCAGTAAAAGATATATGCGATATACATTCACGAAGAGGAAGACGCTAAGTTAACTTCCCTACATACATGCATTACATGAAGAAGGGATGACAAGCCCTAATTCACATAACACATAATATGCAATGCATAAGAGGAGATGTGAAGCTCCCCCTACACACGTGTACCGCATAAAGAAGAGTTGTCAAGCTTCTCAATATAAGATACACTCAACATGAATCTATATGTAGAAGAGATGTTAAGCTCCCCTTGCATATAGGCAATATATATCAAAACATTTTTAAGTCAAATTTTTAATAATAACTTAAAACAAAATTTGAAATTTACTCAAGGTAATAAAACACATTTTGAGATACCTTTATAAATGAACAAAATTTTGAGATACCAATTGGAACTAAAACATATCAATTTAAATTTTCAAGGATACCAATTGAAATAAATAGTTCATTATATACCAATTGAAATATATTGTACATTTTGCTATCAATAATAAACAAATACCAATTGTAAAAAAATACCAATTGAAGATAATGCATAAGTTTATATAAAAGATACCAATTGAGAAATCAATTAAAAATTAAGATTTGAATTAAGCTTAGCATAAACATACTTTGTGCTTTAAACATATAAATATCTTGAAAATCAAGCACAAACAAATCATATATATGTAAGAAAAGAAATACCAATAGAAATTGATATTATTTGAAATAAAGCATACATATATAGAAAATAAAATATGAGTATATACAAAATAAATATCAATTAAGATACCAATTGAAATAACAATGTAAATCAAGTATGTAACTCATAATTACCACCCTTTTTATGCACAAGATAAAAGATTTTCAATAAGGCTTACAAGGCATACTCGCCCATCCGTCCTCCCTTGAAAAGGGGTTGGTAGGGGTTTTCAAAAATTAGAGTTTGAAAATATTTTAGTATTGAAAACACTGCCAAATGAAGAATACATAACTAGTTAAAATAATTTTTGAAAAACTAGTTAAAGATCCTTCAAAAATATGAAACCAAATCTTATGTATATCATGAAGCATACTAAATACATAAAGTTTGACACTCGAAATCTATAAGGTTCAAAAATAATCATGAAACATAATCATGAATAAACAAATGAAGTGTGAGTGTACAAGAATCATGTAATTAGCATTTTCCATGAAGATAGTCAATAAAGCTTGAAACAAATATCATTTTATCAATCAAAAAATTAAAATTCATTTTTAATTTAAACATAACTTCTAGGTATATGTATGATTTATCCAAAACTAACAATATGCATACATATCCCAAATATGAAAAGATTCTATGATATAGTTTGCATGAATACAAGAGACTCAAGAGACATACATACATACATACATACATACATACATACATACATACATACATACATACATACATACATACATACATACATACATACATACATATATATATATATATATATATATATATATATATATATATATATATATATATATATATATATATATATATATATGAGAAAAATGTATATCAGCCCGCGGGCTGAGAGTACTCTCTCAGCCTGCGGTGACTTGGCTCGATTTGTCACCTCACTGACTTGCGGCCCGCTTTTAGGGAGAAGTTAAATTACCAAATACCCCTTATGATAACTTTTCCTTATTGTTTATTATTATTTTTCCCCCCTTTTATTTTGCCGCTCTTTATAGGATATAAATTACTTTTCGCCTTATTTGTTTACCTCTTTTTTGTAAGATCTAGTTTCTCCTTTTCAGCGTGGGATAAAATTTTTTTTGAAAATATAAAATCTTTTCAGATCAATCTTTTCAGTCTGCGATAAAATTCTACTTTATAGTTTAATTTTTTTATATATAATATAGTCAGAGTCTTTGGTCGCATTGTAGATTTAAACTGCGACCTTAGTCAAAGACTTTGATCGCAGTGTACATGGTTAAATGCGACCAATGTCGCAGTGTTGTTATTGATAAAGATGGCCAGCAACTGCAATCTAAGGTTGCATTACATGGACTGCGACTTTGGTCGCAGTACGTTAAGTAAGTGTTTTCCTTTAGATTAACATGCATAGCGACCAAGGTCGACAGTGCTGTTTTGGTTTAAGACTGCCGCCAGGAACTGCGACCAAGGTCGCCGTGTTGTTGTTTTATTAAGTGTTATTTTGATGCGACTTGGAGTCACTCCGTGAGACGCGACCTGTCATAAAGATTTTATGAGATCTTTTTAACGTCAAGTCTACGTTGACGAACCCGCACCATTCGTTGTTTCCCGAAGCTGTTGTCCATTAAGGCCGACGGTTCTGATTAATGAACCATTAATTATGGTTATTATGGGCTGGCTATAAATAGGGCTCACACTCTCCCTTTAACAGCCCATAATTAGACTGTTTTCATTTGAGAGCAATTGCTCTGAGAATTTTCGCCTTCTTCAGAGTCTCTAACAGGGGCCTGCCTCCATGGATGAAGATGACCCTATGCACGAAGATGACCCAGAGCTTGATTGTCCTTTTTCAGGTTCGCTGGACCTCTGGGAGTATATTTTGGCCGGTGAACTTGATCGATGTTCGTCCACAAGGGAAGAAGTCATGGTCCGCGACGTCCACAGTTTTTTAATACACGGGGACCTCAATAACACCACTGTTCTTATTCAACAAGGGCTCTTTTGATGTTTACTCTTCTTTGTACTGCTATATTGTAACAGTCAATCTTATTGTATAAGAGATCGTTTTTTGTATCATTTTCACATGCCTGGAGATAAATGCCTGGACATAAATAAAAAGACCTCAATAACACCACTGCTCTTAGTTAACAATGGCTCTTTTTTTGATGTTTAGTTTTCTTTGTACTGCTATATTGTAACACTCAATCTTATTGTATAAGAGATCGTTTTGTATCATTTTCACATGCCTGGAGATAAATGCGTGGACATAAATAAAAAGCATATTTGTTTTTTAATAAACTACGACCTTTTTGGTCGCAGTCATGCATTACAAACAAAACAACTTGGACCAGAGACGCAACTGCGACCAAGGTCGCATAAGACTATAGTGCAAACAGAAACAACTGCGACCAGGGTCGACATTGCGAGCAAAAACTGCGACTAAGCAACTGCTGCGGTGACATGTCACCTCGTCGCAGTGTTGTTGTTGATTAAGACTAAAGACCAGCAACTGCGTCCAAGATTGCAGATTAATTTTTTAAGACTGCGGCCATCAACTGCGACCAATGTCGCAGTGTTGTTGTTGATTATTTATAAAGACCACCAACTGCGACCAAGGTCGCAGTGATGTTGTTGATTAAGAGTAAAGACCAGAAACTGCGACCAAGGTCGCTGTGTATTTTATTAAGACTAAACACCAACAACTGCGATCAAGGTCGCAGTTTATTTTATTAAGACTACGGTCAGAAACTGCGACCAAGGCAGCAGTGTTGTTGTTGATTAAGACTAAAGTGCAGCAACTGCGACCAAGGTCGCAGTGTATTTATTAAGTTTGCGCCCTTGGTCGCAGTATTTCAACCAATACATAGTAGTAAAAAATATAATTCACACAATTAGCTTTAGAAAACAGATTTATATATATTTAAAAAGAAAAACAAAATACAATTTTTTTAACTTCTAATCGTCGTCATCACCATCGTAATCAGATTCGTCGTCAAGAGTCATGTTTTCGTCTTCTGTCTCTTCCTCCTCTTCAGGTACAGTCTCATCGTCGCTTTCTTCCTCTTCATGTTTGTGTTTTGGTTCATCAATGAACTCCCAGAAAGGGTCGTCTGTATCAAGCTCAGATTCTGACCCGTAGCGAGACATTGTTTCAGAACTAAACATAAAATCATCATTTGATGATTGGCTTCTTTCCGGTGAAGACGGTGGTGATGGTGAAGACATTTTTTGAATGTATTTTCGGAACAGTGAGAGTAACGAGTTTGAGCAAAAAATAACTTAGTATGTTTTTAATCCTTTGCTCATGACCCTTTATATGTATTTAATCCCGGAATTTCAAAAGGTTTAAGCTCTCGGACCACGTGAATATCTCTCAAATATATTTTCTATCTTTTCCCAAAAATTGTATACTTCCTAGGTGACTGTTCAGTTATCCAAAACAGTTTAAAAGTTAATACACTATAACTTTAAATTACTTTGAACTCCAAAACAGTACATTATTGCAACCAAAGTCGCATTGGGAACTGATAAATGATTAACTGCGACCATAAATTGCATCCGTAGTAGGATTGCGACTATGGTTGCAGTGTTTAAGAGCAGCAGTCGCAGTTTGGATATGTAATTAAAAGAGCTTATAAGTTAATATAGTGAGAAAGAGACCTTACAAAAAAAATAGAATTAAAAGCTTTTAAAAGAAGACAAAATATAATTGAATATCAGAAGATCAGGAAATCCTAATCCTCGTCATTATCACCATCATAAGCAGATTCATCGTCTTCATTCTTCTGCTCTTCCTCTTCATCACTTATTTCCTCATCATCTTGCTGTTTTTGAGGTTTTTTTGTTTCACCGATGAACTCCCAGAATGGATCGTCTCTATCAAGCTCTTCGTCTGACCCGTTGCTAGGAAGCGAGCCTACAGCATCAGAGGACATGCTTTCATCAAGCATGTCTCCGTCAAGTGGCAGAGGAATAATGTCTTCTTCACTAACCCACATGAAAAATTCATTATCATCATGAATAGGAGGATTAGTTAATACATTATTTGATGTAGTGAGATAGTCAAAAGGAGTGAAGTCCAGACTGGTATCAGATTCACTAGAATATCCTAAAGACAAAGGACCGGTGGGGGATTGATTGAAGTTGAATTCTGAGTGTTCAGAGGAAGAAGATGGGGAAGACATGATTCAAGAATGAATTTTTTTTGGAAGTTTTTGAAATCAAATTGAAAAGGAAGAGCAAAATTATAGTTTTTTAGGTATGAGGTAATATATTAGTTACAAGCATTATATAAAGGTCAATATTGTGAAAGAACATGAATAGTAATAATAATTGTTACAGGTGAGGGTTGAGTATGGTAGGAAGTGGTAAAAAAAATTAAATATTTAATTGAAGATTTATTGCTGGAGAATCCGAAGTACAAATTAACTTTTTATAGAATTGTTTGGCTATATCTTTAGATTACGTATGGTGCACATCTTTCCTTTCTCGAGATTAACATTAGTGCATCTCTTTTTTTCTAGACTGGTGTTGTATCACGGTAGATATAATATTAATTACTTCTTTTACATAAGGCATGAGAAAGAAGATTGCGAATTTGGTCGCAGTACCGAAGGAGGTCGCATTGCTATGCGATAGCATTTTTTGTCTTGTATTCTTTATTCTGTATTAAGTCTACGACCATGGAATGTTTTTTTACTTTTGAATGGTAGAAGTCGCAGTCGTCATTTAAAAGGGTATTTTTGTCATTTTGATTCACGATTGTTTAGGCGGGATTTTTTGATTTTTTTTGGCGCCCACACTCTGCGACCGATGTGTGGCCTATATTCAGCCACGTCCCGCAGGCTGAGAAACTCTCTCAGCCCGCAGGCTGAGGTACAGTAAGCCCTATATATATATATATATATATATATATATATATATATATATATATATATATATATATATATATATATATATATTAGATTTGGATATAAAATACATATACATGAAGTAAAAACATGAAATAGGCAAAACAAGTGTAAATGAGAGAATCATCAAAACTAGGCTATGCATGTGCATATAGTGAGTACGAATGAACAATGAAGTGCAAACGTATATGAATCAAATGTTGCTCACAACTTGTAAAAGTATATACACAATGTAGGCTGTCTAAAAATCAAGCCATCGAAAAGCAGAATTCCAAGACGCAAGGTTAATCTTACCCGTGTCTCAGCCGCTCCAAGGCGCGAGGGTCCAAAACCGCGTCTCAACACCAAGGCGCGAGGGTCCAAACCCGCGTCTCAGCACCAAGGCGCGAGGGTCCAAACCCGCGTCTCAGCATCAAGGCGCGAGGGCCGAAACCTGCGTCTCAACAGCTCCAAGGCGCGTGGGTTGACACCCGCGTCTTAGTTGTAACCGTCCCGGTTATGGGGCCAATCACGGCCCACATAACGGGGAAGGTTAGCCCCCATTATGGAGTGTTTTTAGGAGGCACGTACGCCCCTGAAACTCTTATAAATAGCCCCGTCGCTATTGAAGAAGGGGTCAGATTTTCAGTCGGAGGATTTTTGGGAGAAAAGAACTCTGAGAGAAAAGAGAGAAACCCTTCAAAGAACTTGTTGTGTTCAAGTTGCTCTTTGCCTACCTTCTCTTTGAGAGTTTTGGTAGACAGAGCTGTGTTACTCCGTCAACCACTCGAAGAGAAAAGCCCCGGAAGATCTCGACGTTCACCCGGTCAACGGAGAACAAGATTCACTCTCCATCGCCACACGAAGAACCCAGCCTTAAACAAAGGGAGGATTCAAGACTCAACATCCTCCCTCCCTTGTAATCGGAAGACCGATCTGTTGTAATTTTCTATCCAGTCAAAAGAATTTTACAATTTGATCCCCTCTTTTCCGACGCATACAAGAGATGGCGACTCCGCTGGGGACTACATTTGTCACTGACGAACAAATCGTGGCGCAAGGTGACGTCCTCCATAAGGGGAAGATGGTCGAATCGCTCGTCGTCGAGTTCGACCAGGCAAAGTATGAAGAGTTTCTCTCTTCCGGCTCCAAGAGCCCAAAGACCCGCGTCTGTCGCAGGGTCTCTACGGGGACTTGCCCCGAAATCCGCTCTGAGACTCTCTCGGCGCTGCTGCTGTGAAGGGTGTCGCAGCCAACTGTGCCAAGCAGGATACACGCGCCAATGTCTTTCAGGAGGCCCGCGTGGTCTCAGGCACAACTGCCGTTGCGACCAACCGCGCCATGCGGAACACACGCGTCAACGTCTCTCAAGAGACCCGCGTGGTCAAAACCTCTGGTGTTCACCCAGTCCACCCTCTCCCTCAGCATCAATCGTCGTTGGTTTCTCCCCACCTCCACAACGCAATCGAAACGCTAAGCGTCGACAGAGGAGGCATGCGCGTCAACTGCAAGTTGGAACCTCTGACCGTCCAACTGAAGCAGGACGCGAAGCTCAATCTGGCGCCTTGGTCGCGCCACGTCCAGCACGCGAAGTCCGCGTTTGGCGGCCCAAACGCGAGACTCCCCAAATTAGGCCCTCTGAAGCCCAACTCACCAAACGCCAAGGCGAAGCCTGCGTACAGCGCGCCCTTAGGCGTAGGGCCCAGCAGCCCACTCTCTCTCAAGCGTCTTTGCCCCGACGCACCAAGCAGCAACGCGACAGTCGCGTCTCGTCTCAACAGAGACGCCAGACACGCGTCGTACAGCTGCGGCGCGAGAACCACGCCTCTGAATTCTGCGTCCAACCTGTACAGCGCAAGGATACCTCCCGCCCTCGAAATTGCGAGGCTAATCTCTTCGATCCTCTTTCCATGGATTTAAGGGATTACTTGACGAAGAAAAGAAGTGCTAGTCAAACCACTTCATCATGTTGCTGCCAACGGCTCATCTCCATACTCTTTGAGTGCCGTTGTGGTTCAGGCGTGAACCGGCAGTCCTTAGTTAGACAGCTGACCCTGATTCCCCCCTCAGCCAAAAGAAGACGCTCTCACAGGCGGAGGACATTCTCTGACACTGAGTATCCAGAGCTCACTGCTAACATGGCAAGCAGGAGCAGGGGAAAACAGCCTGTAGTCAGCTCTGACGAGTCTGACTCTGAACCGGAAGGAGTGTACCGACACACTCGCACCCAGACCGGGGCCATTCCCCCGATCGACTATAATGCCCTGGCCCGGGGCGTCAAAATGAATGACTCTCATTCTGCTGTAGCAGAATCGCAGGCCTCGAATTCTTCCATCGAGAAGGAGGCCTTCACCTACATGACGAGCACTCCTGAAGAGACAGCCCGGCGCCTGGAGCTGCAAGCCCAGGTCCAGAAGGAACAACTTGAGATGATTCGTGCTCAGCAAGAATCAATCGACTCTCTCAAGCAAATGCTCGCACAGCTGCTCGAAGACAGGAAGAAATCTCCCCCTAAAAAGTCTAAGGGCAAACTAAAAAAGGGAGAAAGCTCATCTTCCGAACACTCCGAGAAGGAAGGGCCAAAGACCAATTCTTTTTGGACGAATTGACTCCGAGCCAATGGACCATGAAGAATCAGAAAGCGAGCAGGAATCCCCTCAGTTCGGTTATTATGAGCCAAAGACACTCAGAATGATGAAAAACATGGGGTATGACCTAACCAGCAGACTCGGGTTGAACTTCGGCAAAGGACGGAGGACGCTACTTCGATCCTTTGTGCCAAAAGGAAAAGCACCCGATTATTATCATCGGACGCGCAGGGGGTTGGGCTACGTATCAACTCCGGCTCCATCAGCCTCTGATTCTCGAGAATCGTCAGGTCACGATTACTCTTCAGGCACGTCATCATGGGAGTCAGATGCTAGTGTCGGCAACATCTTCAAAGAACTTTCAGTAAACATGGTTTTAACAAGCCACCTGGAAGACGGAGATGAAGAAATGATCCAATCTGATACAGATCCTTAGATCAAACATTTAAATACTCTTTGGGATACCCGCTTTGAGCAGCGCGAGCCACCCACAGAAGACAAGATTGTTCAGATCAATCTGGGGGATAAGGCTAATCCTAAGCCCATCTTCATAAGCGACGGCCTGTCACCGTCAGAGAAAAAGGATCTAATATCTCTTGTCCAAGAGTATAAAGATGTCTTCGCTTGGAATTACGAAGACATGCCTTGACTTGATCCTCAGGTGGCTATGCACCGCCTCAACATCAATCCAGATGTAAAGCCTGTCAAACAACAATAGCGACGGTTCCGTCCAGAGATAATGGAGGCGATTCAATCAGAAGTCAGAAAGCTTATAGATTCTGGCTTCATCAGGGAAGAACAACACCCCGACTGGGTAGCTAACATCGTCCCCGTTGCTAAGAAAAACGGAAAGATCCGGATTTGCATCGACTTCCGTGATCTAAACGAGGCTTGTCCCAAAGACGAATTCCCATTGCCAATCACAGACGTCATGATTGACAGTACTTGTGGATTCGAACGAATGTCCTTCATGGACGGATTCTCAGGATACAATCAAATCAAAATGTATCCTGACGACGAAAAGCACACCTCCTTCAGGATACCATTGGGGGTCTACTGCTATACCGTCATGCCCTTCGGACTGAAGAATGCAGGGGCAACATATCAAAGAGCCATGAATGCCATTTTCCACGAGTACATGCGCAAAACAGTGGAATGTTATGTTGATGACATTGCAGTAAAAAGTCGCGCTAAAGGTGATCACATAGCTGACCTAAAAGTTGTCTTCGACATCATGCGAGCTCATCAATTGAAGATGAATCCTACCAAATCCTTTCTGGGGGTGGCCAGCGGTAAGTTCCTAGGGTTTGTTGTAACCTCCACCGAAATCCATTTAGACCCGGAAAAGGTTCGCGCTATCCAGGAGATGCAACCTCCGAGAAATCTCAAGGAACTCAGGGGATTGCAAGGACGATTGGCGTACATCTGCAGGTTCATCTCAAACCTCTCCGGAAAATGCCAACCCTTCGCTAAGCTAATGAAGAAGGGTGTTTTCGTTCATTTGGGATGACACTTGCCAACAAGCATTCGAGGAAATCAAGCAATACCTCACACAACCACCAGTCCTTGCAGTCCCGATATCCGAAAAACCTTTCCTGGTATACGTTCGAGCAATGGATCATTCTTTGGGAGCTCTACTAGCTCAGAATGACGATCAAGGACGAGAGCAAGCGATCTACTATCTGAGTAGAACAATGATCGGAGCCGAACATCGGTATAATCCGATCGAGTAGGAATGTTTGGCATTAGTGTTCGCCATTCAGAAAATGCGACACTATCTGGTAGGCCAAACTATAAACGTCATATCAAAAGTCAACCCCCTGAGGTTACTTATGACTAAGCCTTCATCATTGAACGGCCGGCTGGCAAAATGGGCCATATTGCTATCCCAATATGAGATGCACCTTTTGCCGCAAAAGGCTATTAAGGGACAAGCGGTGGCGGATTTCCTAGCTGAGCACCCAGATCCGAGGGCAGCCAAAGTCTACGAAGATCTCCCAGATGAAGTGGCCGAAGTCTGTTTGACTCAGACATCGTTTGAAAGTCAAGTGTGGCAACTCTTCTTTGACGGTGCGTCCAGAACAAGCCCAAAAGGACACATAGTGGCAGGAGTAGGAGTAGTACTTGTCTCGCCACAGAACTATGTGATTCCCTGAGCCGTCTCGCTAACTGAGCCTTGCTCCAACAATGTGGCGGAGTACAACGCTCTTTTGATTGGGATGCAATTCGCCGATGAGATTGGCGTTAAAAATCTCGAGGTATACGGCGACTCTAAACTCATCGTCAGCCAAGTTCGCGGGGAGTACGAAGTCAGACATGAGGACCTAGTACCCTACTACAACGCAACTATCCACATGGCCGAGAGGTTCACAAACTTCTACATCGACCATGTACCGCGCAGGCAAAATGCGCATGCAGATGCACTCGCATCCCTCGCGGCCTCCTTAGCTCTTCCAGCTGGAGCAATGGAGAAGATATTCGTTTACAGCCACGATCTGTATTGTCCGAGATTTGCTCATGAGGATTACCAGGAACCAACAGGAGATTCTCAAAGCAAAGAAGCATTGGAATTGTCAACCGGCCCAGAGCCTAGAGACTGGCGATTCCCCTACATTGATTATGTCCTGTATGGCATCCTGCCTGAGGACACCAAGGAAGCGGCTGCCATTCGAAGGAAAGCCCCTAAATTCTACTATAATGCGATTACACGAACACTGTATCGTCGATCGCATGACGGGATCTTGCTTTGCTGCCTTTCACAAAAGGAGGCACAGGAGGTATTGAAAGAAGCCCATGACGGCATGTGTGGAGCCCATCAACCTGGTCCAAAACTTGCATACCGACTCCAAAGGTTGGGATATTATTGGCCCAAGATGATTGTCGACGCCATCACCTATGCCAAAAGATGTCACGCCTGCCAAGTACATGGCGATTTCATCCATCAAGCACCAGGCTACCTTCACTCCACGGCTTCTACTTGGCCATTTGAAATGTGGGGAATGGATGTGGTTGGCCCTATCAGCCCACCGTCATCAAAAGGACATCGGTTTATTTTGGCAATAACCGATTACTTCTCCAAATGGGCTGAGGCCGTTCCTTTGAAGGAGGTGAAGTCATCTGATGTGATCAAGTTCGTGAAACATCACGTCATTTACCGCTTCGGGGTACCTCGGCGAATTGTCCACGACAACGGACCCCAGTTCATCAGCCAGGCTTTCCAGAGATTCTGCGCCAAGTTCAGAATCCAGAGCGTGTCCTCAACGGCATACTATCCTACCGCTAATGGCCTCGCAGAAGCTTTCAACAAGACCATTGGCAAGCTTCTCAAGAAATTCGTCTCGAAAAGTCAACGTGACTGGGACGACAAGCTGGGTGAATACTTATGGGCTTATCGCACAACTGTTTGAACCCCAACTAAAGCTACACCATTTTCTTTAGTATATGGGTGTGAAGCCGTGCTTCCACTCGAAATCTAAATTCCATCTCTACGCGTCACCCTGACAGCAGAGATGACGAATGAGGAGAAGCATCGACAGCGACTCCAAGAATTGGAAGCCTTAGATGATAAGCGTCTGCAGGCCCAGCAACAAATCGAGCTTTACCAAGCTCGAATTACCAGAGCCTTCAACAAGAAAGTTAAAGTGCGAACTTTCAAGAAAGGCGACCTTGTCTTAGCTGTCAGAAGACCCATGGTGATGACGCACAAGACAAAAGGAAAATTCCAACCCAAATGGGAAGGACCATTTGTAGTAGAGTCAGTCTACTCAAATGGATCGTATCGCCTCATAACTTCAAATGGTGATACACTCATGATGCCAATCAATGACAGATTCTTGAAGAAGTACTATCCTTAATAGTACTCCTCCCCCGATCAAGTTAAAAGTACACCTCTGATCAAAACAAGAAGAGCCTCTTCATTAATATCCAACGCCCCTGACGGCTAAGGATAGAGGAAAATGTTGGCTTTTAAGTCCAACATAAGTCTTCGACAACTCATCATGCTGAGGGGAATAGCATGGCTAGCCCAACTCAAACGGTAGTTGGTAAAGGCGTATCAAACCCGTTGACAGCTGAGGATTTGCTAAAAATCCTAAGGGACATGCTCCCCTTTGATCCGACGCCTCCAACAATTAAGGATAGAGGAAAATGTTGGCTTCTAAGTCCAACATAAGTCTTCGACAACTCATCATGCTGAGGGGAATAGCATGGCTAGCCCAACTCAAACGGTAGTTGGTAAAGGCGTATCAAACCCGTTGATAGCTGAGGGTTTGCTAAAAATCCTAAGTGGACTCGACTCCACTTTCCCCTCCAAAATCCCTTACCAATTCTCATCCACAGAATGGTAGGTCTACAAAATACAGTCGTTGCCAAGTTAACACTATACCTCTGGTACTTCAAATTTCATTTGCCAATTCTCATCAATAGGATGGCAAGTCTTCAAAATTGCTCATATCGCAAATCTAAATTTGTCAAGTTAACACTATACCTCTGACATTTTTAAACTCCACTTGTCAATTCTCATCAATGGAATGACAGGTCCTCAAACTGCTCATATCGCAAGTCAATTTCTGTCAAGTTAATACCACACCTCTGACAAATTACTATTAAGTTAACATTATACTTCTAAACAGTACATCGAGTTTCTGTCAAGTTAACATCACACCTCTGACAGTCACCTTTCTTCAGACTTCCATATCGAAGCTGAAATGAACGATGCTAAGTTTAACACCACACTTCTAGCATCTAGGTCATCGCCAAGTTCAACAATACACTTACGGCCATGACTTTCCCTCGGACTTCCTTGTCGAAGTCGAGATGACTAATGCCAAGTTCAAAATTACACCTCTAGCATTACCCTCATTGTCAAGTTAAACACTACACCTATGACAATGACACTTTCAGTTTTTCCAAATGAAAGCTAAAATGCTTCTGAGTCAAGTTAATATCACACCTCTGACTCACATTCTTGTCAAGTTAACATCACACTTCTGACAAGACAACTTTCAACCCGTTAAGTTAATATCACACCTCTAACGGTAAAAACTTCCCTAGATCCCCGCGAATCTAGCCTCACTTGTTATTCTCCTCAACAGAACAACAAGTCTACCAAAAAAAAAAAATATTGTTAGGTTAACATTACACCATTAACAGTGTTTTCATTAACTCCCCAGCTGATCTTAATCAAGTTAATCCCAGACCTCTGATAAAAGTTCATCTTCCCTGGGGGTACCAATTCAACCTGTTACTTTCTTTTATAAAGTAGCAGGTCCACCAAAAATTACCTTATCTCTGTTAAGTTAATATTACACCTTTGACAGCATTGTGGGGTTCCTCAGATAGGATCTTTTCTCCACAAAATCTGACTTGTTAAAATTTTCATCATGATTTTGACAAGCCAAAGATTCTTTGTTTCTATTCGTCTGACCTAAAAAAAAAAAGAGAGTTCAAGACAATAGATGAAACAAAAAGAAAAGTGTCACTTTTATTTATATCCAGGCATATGAAAGTGATACAAAACGCTCTCTTATACAATGAGATTGAGTGTTACAATTAAGGAGTACACAAAGAAGTCCCTCTCCCTCTCAGAGGTTGCACTCACTCCTCAAAGCTGCATACAATTCCAGGTACAAGATGTTTGGAAGGGCATCAAAGCAGGATCAGACGTCGTGGCAATGATCAGAAGCTGGTTGCACTACGATGCATGATGTAAACATTGAAGAGGTCCTTGGTTGATCGAGAACAATGGTGTTTCTTGAGGTCGAAAGGCAGCAGAGTCTTCTGACTCCACCTGACCATCCGAAGTGGCGCCTCTTGGAGAGTGGGCTGGAAGAGTGTTGCACTACATAAGAAAATGACACTTGATCAGAAGTTTAAACGAAAATGATTAAGTGTCTATAATTCAGACGCAGAAGAGATGTTGGACACAGAAATTGTCAAAATCCGCGTCCAGCCTGAGAATCCGCGTCCAGACATGAGGACCCGCGTCCAGACCTGAGGACCATGAGGCCAGCAGGGAGTCTGCGTTTTAAAGAATCCAAGACTTATGAAAAATCTCTAAGTACTTGGACTCAGACGCAAGATTCATGAAAATCAGCGTCTGATGTCACAGAACGCAAGAATCAAGTTTGCGTCTGGATCTTTCACAATTAGAAACATTCTAAGTGATGACTCCGGAACGCAAGGCTTACTGGCGCCCTATGTTCAACAAACAAGTACATCCTCAAGCGGATAAAAGCGGTAGGGTCATCAAACCCGCGCCTTGTTTGTCAATTCAAAGACCGCGTCTGAGGATCAGGCACGATTTCGAATCCACGGTTGGCGGTTCTCTTTCAAAGAAGGGATTTTTAGGGTTATAAGAACTCCATAAACCCCCTCTAATGGCGAAGATCAAGCCTGATGGTGTTATACCTGAGATAGGGGCTTCCTGCATGGAGGAGCCGCCCCTTTGGGCCTCAGTGACGACCACCTTCGATGATGAAGCAGATCGTTTGGCCTTGGGAGCCATTACGAAGCAAGAATCTGATGCTAAAACGGAAGAGAAGAGAACAAAGAGCACTTCTCTCTCAAAACCCTAACAGATGCATGCAAAGACGAAAGAGAGACTAATGAGGACTCTCTCAACGACTGTTGCCATTTATAGGCCCGGTGATTCGCAAAGATCACGGTGATGGGCTCGATTGACTCGACATCGAATCGTCTTTCGACGCGTGGACGGCGCATTTAATGTAGCGCGAAGTTCGCACGCTAAAAAGAAGATGTCCCTTCGGCTCCACAGGACACGTGGCAGTGCACTCATGACATGACACGGATTCGTACCCAACAGTCGTGCCTCTTCAATGGACGCACCCCTTCAGCTAGGCCATTGTTGCGTCCAAAAAGTCGCGTCTTTACTCCAAAAAGATGCGTCTCTCCAATCGGCCTAAGAATCGCGTCTGTCTTGTGGAATATCAGTCGCGTTCTCATCCCAAAAGATGCAGCCCTATAAAAGTCGCAACTTTAAAGCTGGCGTTCAGTCTTTGCTTCTGCAGAACAGTTCAACAGTACACTGGCACAAGCAGACGACCATCCACTTACGGCTTAAAGTGCACCCATGACAGGCTTAAAGCAATCGGGGAGGTCTAGACTGTGCATCTAGACACTCAACACGATCAACTTTGGTGGCTTCAAAGAGTTCTACAGTACACTCACGAAGACCATATTCCAGACAAGATCAAACCCGAAGCATTGACAGTCCAGTCATAAGGGTGAGCTCAGCTAGAGTCCAAAGTATTTCGAAATCCGTCCCACTTAACTGCGGAATGTCGAAAACTTTGGAGGGGGTTCTGTAGGCTGTCTAAAAATCAAGCCATCGAAAAGCAAAATTCTAAGACGTAAGGTTAATCTTACCCGCGTCTCAGCCGCTCCAAGGCGCGAGGGTCGAAACCCGCGTCTCAGCACCAAGGCGCGAGGGTATAAACCCGCGTCTCAGCACCAAGGCGCGAGGGTCCAAACTCGCGTCTCAGCATCAAGGCGCAAGGGCCGAAACCCGCGTCTCAACAGCTCCAAGGCGCATGGGTTGACACCCGCATCTCAGTTGTAACCGTCCCGGTTATGAGGCCAATCACGGCCCACATAACGGGGAAGGTTAGCCCCCATTATGAAGTATTTTTAGGAGGCACGTACGCCCCTGAAACCCCTATAAATAGCCCCGTCGCTATTGAAGAAGGGGTCAGATTTTCAGTCGGAGGATTTTTGGGAGAAAAGAACTCTGAGAGAAAAGAGAGAAACCCTTCAAAGAACTTGCTGTGTTCAAGTTGCTCTTTACCTACCTTCTCTTTGAGAGTTTTGGTAGACAGAGCTGTGTTACTCCGTCAACCACCCGAAGAGAAAAGCCCCAGAAGATCTCGACGTTCACCCGGTCAACGGAGAACAAGATTCACTCTCCATCGCCACACGAAGAACCCAGCCTTAAACAAAGGGAGGATTCAAGACTCAACATCCTCCCTCCCTTATAATCGGAAGAGCGATCTGTTGTAATTTTCTATCCAATCAAAAGAATTTTACAATTTGATCCCTCTTTTCCGACGCATACACACAATTTTGATAAAAATTACATTTAAACTAGTATTTACCACATGAAGTACAAAACAAATAAAACATGAACATGCTAAAAATATCATATATGAAAAAAGCATGTAAATAAAATAGGAGTTTAGAGATAGTTACCAAACCAAAGAACTATGCTCTAATTCTCCAAAACATGGTGGTTGTCCCACCAAACCTCCTTGATAACAGTGCATCAAATGTGTGTCCATCAAATTCATGTGCATCCACCATCAAAGCATCAACTCTCTCACGTCGTGTGAGATCCTGCACATACATCAAATACACAAGGTGGGGACTTTAGTACCCATTTTCTTTTGGGTCCACGGGGGTTAGCATCTAATGGAACCCAAACATTTTTCTTAGCAAAATTTAAGGTGTTAATTCTATCATAACAGAATTTTGCTAAATGGCCTTTGCGGCCACAATATGTATACTTGTACACTCTAAGATGCATATGTGTATGAGTGTGATATGATGTGCAAAGTGTGCATATGCATGATGTGGGTGTTGTGCATAAACATGGGGAACTTGTTTCTTTTGAAACAAGGATTCCAATCTTTTATGGTTAAATGCACAATTGCTCAAAGTTGAGCTTAAACTATCAATTCTAT
The DNA here is from genome assembly GCA_038442645.1 of Agave tequilana. Classification (NCBI taxonomy): domain Eukaryota; kingdom Viridiplantae; phylum Streptophyta; class Magnoliopsida; order Asparagales; family Asparagaceae; genus Agave; species Agave tequilana. Next base: position 201,966 of record JAVJIF010003065.1, read on the forward strand.
TTTTCAAAAATTTAACTTCATTTTTATCAATGATAGCATGTAAAGTATGATGAGAATCATTTTTCTTATTGCTTTTAGAAACATTTTCTTTTTCTTTTTCAACAATTTTTCTTTTCAAGGAAGTGTTTTCATGCAAAGTAATTTCTTTTTGTTTTTCCACCAAAATGATTTTATTTTTCAAAGCATTATTTCCTTCACACATGTCATTTAATTTAGAAAGAAAGAAATATTTTCATTTTTCAAACTTTCATTTTCTTTTGAAACATCTTCAAATTTCTCTTGTAAAGAATCTTTTTCATTTAACATGGCATCAAATTTGTTTTTCATTTTCTTATTATCCTTTTTAAGCAATTCATATTTTTCAAGTAATTGTTGACAAAAGATGTAAGCTCATCATATGACATATCAACATCTTCATCTAGCTCGGATTTGGTGTTTACCTTAAGGGAGTTATCCCCTTGGACCATGTAGCACACGTTGGAAGCGTCACTTCCAACATCCGAGTTGCTCCCCGCATAATATTGTTCATTTTCGCCAAGGGAGATGATGGTGTTCCAAACTACAAAAGCCGAGTCAATATTAGTAACCCTACATAAATAATTATTGTTTAGGGTACTCTTCAAAGCATGAATGCCTTTTGAGTTAGCTTCAATATACTTGCTATTGTTAACATATGAATTTTTAATAGTAGCAAGAAAACATGAATGCCTAGGCCTTTGAGGTACAAAAACATCTTAACCTTCTAAGTTTGGATGTTAAGAATGTCAAAGGTGGGAGGTGACATGAAATGCATAGTGTGTGTAAACAAATATTGTGATTAGCTATAAATGAGGATCTTTAACTCTAGGTTGTTAGACCCAAATCAAGAGCACGTGGCTCTGATACCAATTGTAATCACCTAGGGGGTGAATAGGTGATGAGCTAATCTAATGGTTAATTAATGCGGAATTAAAACTTATTTAATGCAAACTAAAACTTCTTAAACTAAACACCAAGTATAACACAAGAGTGTAGCCGGATTCCTCGTGAAAGGCTCTGGACTAACTCCTCAGGATTTCTCTAAATAAGAGTTGAGGTGCTGCGTTGGCTCTCTTGGTTGAATACTAGTGTTAGCAAACAAACCCCAAGCATATAACAATGTGAGCACAAATATATATATCTAGCATATAAAGATGAAAGCAATATAAGCATGCAAGATATAAACAAGTAAGAGATAGAGAGAGCAATCGCAAACACGGGAGATTTGTTTCGAGGTTCGAGCACACTTGCTCTACGTCCCAGCCTTCAGCACTATGAAGGATTTCCACTAAAATCGATCCCACCGGATCACTTGGTGCCGCAACACCTATAAGGCGAGTTCACACTTGAACTCCTTGGACTCTTTAGTCCCTTCACTCGTTCCCACAAGAACACACCGCAAGCCCACTAGCTCGCCGAGGCCGCACCTCTACAAAGAGTTCTCACACGAACTCGAAACACCGCGAACCCGCAAGTCCGCCTCCTGAAAGCTCAAGAAGAAGTCTTTGGTGATCACAACACTTTGATCACCTAAAAACAATCTCACAATAACACTCCTATAGGATGAATATATCAATGGATAGCTCAAGTGTTTGTGAGAAAAACAAGGATTGAAATTGTGGTGGAAAACACAAGAAATCACTTTCCAAACACTCTTGATAAACACTCTTTTGATTTGGAAATGTAGCTCTAAAACATGTGGATATAACCACTGAAATGGGTATGCAAGACTAGCACAAAACTCTCCTCAAAATCTTAGCTAAAACAGCCCAAGGAAGTCCCCTTTTATAGGCCACTCAAAAACTACCCATTACAGCCCAGTCAGCAGTTCTGACTGCTGTCGGTCGACCGGCCCGGTCGACCACCAACGGTCAGAAATCTGACCATTGGGCCAGCGGTCGACCGGCCCGGTCGACCGTGGCCTGGAACAGAGAGCAGATACTCTTTGCCGGTCGACCGGCCCGGTCGACCGGGGCTTCCAGAGAGCAGAAGCTCTCTGCGGTCAATCAGGTCAGTCGACCAGCCATCCAGCCAATCTGGCGTGCACATTCTGTGCATGTCGGTCGACCGAGTTGGTCGATCGACTCCTAGTTCGGTCGACCGGTCCGGTTGACCGGCAGAAGCCAGACAGGATTTTTATAGGGATTAAAAGGTTGACTTTTGACTTAAATAAAATCCCATAAATTCACGAAAAATCTACAAAAATAGGTTCAGTATTATACTTTGATAAACAAACATGTTTGAGTAAAATCAAGACATGTTACAAACATTTTGAGCTATTTTTGTAACTTAAAAATTTTGGCTAAAAACAAAAACCGTATTTTTAAAATTGGTTTTTCCAAAACTTCTCCAAATACAAAAACAAGATATTTTAAACACTTTTAAAGCATGGTGTGTCTGGATATGATTCACTACACATAAATGATGAAATATCTATATTTTTGACAATAAGCACTAAAACGGTTTTGGTTAAAAACACTTGTATATAATAAACTCCAAAAACCAAACCGGTATTTTATCAAAATGAAAAGTCTTTTCCAAAATAAAAATTCTTTTATGAAAACTCATCTAAAACAAGAGTGTGTGTATATGGTATACTTGAGCAATCCACCAACTATTCTATCCTTTACATTTTACCTAAAAATAAAATCTTAATAAAAATAAACCTAGACTCAAGTCTTGATCTTGAAGGTCTTCACTTGAAGTCTTCACATCTTCTTGACTTAGTCCAATCTTGATCCAAAGAGCTAGACTCCTCTTGAGTACTTGATGTGGTCTTGATGCATAGGCTCTTGAATCAAACCGTGTTAGCTCCAAAACTTGACTTTAAATTCTTTGTTGAAGCTACACACGTACTAAGATCTTGATCACAAATCTGAGACTAAATAAACACAAGATCATTAGTACTATAACTACATGAGTTAATCATCATCAAAATTAGAGTGATGAGCCATTGGGCCAACAAAAAAGAAAGAATAATCTAAAAACTCTACGTTAGTAAACCCTCCCCCCTCACTTATCTCATTCATTATCCTCAATATATCATGAATGTTTGTATGCATGAAACTAATAAATAGGGAAGAAAAAATCACCTCAAGGTGGTGGTTCCGATGGAGGTTTGATTGGTGTACAAAATGCGACCCAATCCAAATTATGTGAAGTTTGCAGGAACTCACCAGTAACCTCTCTAATATAACCCATTATTATGATGTATATATGAATGATTTTTATTATGAATTTTATACCATCTAATTTTTAAATTTTTACAATAACTTCTGAGTCATTTTTATCAACATCTTTGTCCTAAAATGGAGTATGAAATGATAGAATGATTGATTTGAGCTCGAAAAGTACAGGAACTAATACCGACTCAGGAATTTAACTTAAGTTAAGTAAAAGTTTAGGAGTCAAAATTTGTTCAGGAAGTGGGTCAAAATCAAGAAGTTGACACTCTAATTCACATTTATTTTCCCACAACGAAATGTGACTTCCTAAAATTAGTAATTCAAGTTCAAGAATGACAAGTATGGGAATCAAAATTGGCTCTAAAATATTACTCAATTCGCAAAACAGGAGTTAATATTGATTCAAAAATTTAAACTGGATCACAAATTTGAGAATCTGGGTCTCATTTTTTTGAGATCATTTTCATAAAAATGAGAACTTGCCAATTTGTCAATGGGACTCTCAGAAGTTATGTATTAGTCAAATTTCAGATGTTAATTATAAAAGATGGGTAATTCAATTTCATGATGTATAGGCATAGGATTCAAACCTGACTTGGGAAAACATTTGAAGTGAGGTAAAGATACCGGAGTCAACATTGAATCAAGAAGTGGAATTGAATTATCAATTTAAGGTTCAAGATCACATTCATGCTCACGTTTAATTTCAGGAAAGGGATAACTTGCCAATTTGTCAATATGATTTTCAAAATTTGGAGTTTGGTCAAGTTCAAATAGGTGTGCTGAAATTAAATCTTGGTTTCCAAAACTACATAATTCTTGGGTCTAATCGATAGAGTTAGAGATATAATAATTGATCAAAAGTTTTTTTTGAAATTCCTATAAATATTGACCAATTGACTTAGTTGTGCTTCTAACCTATCGATAGACTGGGTAGAAGATTTTTTTTGAAATTATTGTGCGAACTCATTCAAGATTTCTATACTCTTTTCTAGCTCGATTTTTTCAAATGACTGTCCTAGAAAGGGAGTGTATGAATCTTGGTTTTGAAAAAATATAAAGATTGTGAGTCCAACATGTTTTGTTGGAACTCAAACATGACTTATACAACTTTTATAATTTTTTCTAATTTGAATTTTTCTTTAATTGGTGGTTCTAAAAAAGGAGTATATGAAGCAAAATCGGGGAATGAATATTGTGGAATGTGGACAAGATGGCTAAAATTTTAACTCGGTGGAAGCGAATTCCCATTGATTTTTTGAATAGTGAAAATTATTTTGAAAATTATGGTCATAAGATTGAGATATGGGTCATATTGAGTCGGATAAATCCAATCCGGCCTATTCGATTGGTTCATGTTATTTAAAGTCGGGTTGGAGTTATCCAATTCAAATGAGGTCAGTGTTAAATATGAATTCATATTAGGATTGAAAGAATTGTTGTTGTTCAAATTCATTTCACAAACAAACACAAATAAAAAAGAAAAAAATAAACAAACAAACAAAAAGAAAGAAAAAAATCAAACCAAGCCTATACTAGGGCTGACCTAGACTTAAATGACTCCTAACTGGTAGATTGTCTAGGAGAGGGATATTGCAGTATCGGACCACGAGTTAATCGGCCAGGTAGGGGCAAAATACGGCGAGAGGTATCCATGTGTAAGTAACGGGCCTTAATTACGCTAAACCATCAGATTTTCGAGTCGTAACCTCTTAATCCCTAACCTTAAATACCGATTTGGCAAGACTATTGTACCAACAACTTTCTCCTGAGATCAATCTCCTAATAAGTCTGAGATATCCCTAGGGGCCAACGTCTATCAATTTTTATTTAGGCTTGGGTTATATGAGTGAGGAGGTGATTTTTGGGCTAAGGAAGGGTAATAACTTCCCAACCTTATCTTGTATTGGGTTATGCCCTTAAGTCTGATTCGTGCAAGTATGCAATATAGATAAGAAAAACACACAAAGTGAATAAATCACCACGTATTTGTCCTATGCTATATGCAATGCCATATGTACACCAAAGTCCAAATCACAACGACCATAGAACAAAATACAGTTTATTGGAACTAAATGACACGCGCCTAAATGCAAATGTCTAAATCGTTTTAAAGCGTTCAAATACTATATTTTAATTCTTAGTTTATTGTAGTGTTCAGACAATCTTACATAAAATTAGCAACATAATACAACAAGTTATAGCATTTAGAAGATTCCTACAAAAGATTTTGTCAAAAGGCCTGAAAGAGGCCGCGTTTCAGCGGCTCTCAAAGCCTTGTCGCGGGAACTTAATGGAATTAGCCTCCTTGCTTTTGAGAGCAGGGAGATGCAAGCAAGATTAGCTTTCTGTAATGCTTAATTTCTGTAAAAGTTGATCTGAACACCAAAATAAAGAAGAAAATGTTAACAAAAAAACGTGAGTTTAAACCATTCCTGTCCCCCGCAACGGTGCCAAAATTTTGATCGAGGGTGAACTGTGCACAAAATGTGTATTATAGAAAAACAGTGAAATTATGTATGCTTTGGCTTCCTCCGATACTTCTGTTATAGCATATTGGCTATACGGGTTGAATCCACAGGGACAAGAGGCAATAGAATCATTAACAGTTCAGTTTCACATCATTTGTTAACAAGCTCTTCTTTGTTAAAGAAAGAGAAAAGAAAAAGAAAGAAAACTAGAAGTGATAGGTGGAGAAGGTAATGAAAACGACGATGTGAAAATAATAGAGAAGTGCTTGTGGGATCGGTAAAACAAAATAAGAAAATAAAGGTGAAGTAAAAATAAGAAACAAGTGATGTAAAACACAAAGTGAAAGTGTGGTGAAGTGATTTAGAAATTAAGTTTAAAAAAAAAATAGAAAAGAATATGAAACTTATTGTGAAGCAGATGAAAACAATAGTGAACTAAGAAGGTGGTAAAATAACGATAGAAAAATGATAAAAGAGTTTTGAAATTGGTTTTTAAAACAAGATAAAAAGAGAAGAAAATTCATGGCTACTAACTACTAAGGGCTCGAATAATCATGCTAGCCTCTTAGTGAAAGTTGCCTCACATGGATTCTTAGTCATCACTAATCCTTGGCTTTTTCAAGAGACGATACAAAGCATGACACATGAAATTGGTTCTTCATATTCAAACTTGCATTGAGAACAAACTAATGCAAATATTAGATCATCAAAACCGTTAGAGGAATGCATGAAATAAAAGAGTTAGTTTGTTAGCAAGTTAGAATATTAGAATTCATCATCATGAGCCATCAATGGCTTTTGCAAGAGCAATGCCTTATAGAGGCTATTAGATTCATATGAATTATCAAGTAAGGGGTTAGATGATTAGTGGTTAGTAGTTAGATTTTTATGAAAAAAGTTAGTTAGGAATGTTAGAGGTTAGAGAAGAAACTATGGAGGAAAGGAAGAAGTTTTCATAAATTGTCACTATCTATTACATCAATCTCTCTCTTTCTCTCCTAAATTAAGCTCTGCCCTAATGCATGATCTAAACAAAAAGAAAATACAAGAAAAGAAGAACAAGAACACTACACTAACCTATACTAAACGAGAGAAAATCTTAGCCTACAGCTCTCTAACTCCGATTCTGGTCTGAAATTGCAGTATTTATAGGCATATGAAGCATCTGGAAGGCGAGACGAGACTACGCGTCAAAATCGATGCATGGGCCCACCAATATGCCGCGATTTCATGATTTTTATCATGTTTTTACTGCAATATAAGGGACTTAGGTCCCTGGTTTTGGTCTGCTGATCTGTCTAGCTTCTAGCACCTTCTGTATGTGATTTTACAATATTTGGATGTATATTTCTACAGTTATTAGTTTCAAATATGGGAATTTAAGGTAGTCTTCTAGAAGTTCTTTGGCTTGGCATCCAAGAAATCTGAATTAATTACCCAAAATAGGTATAATTAAGCTCTTATTACCCTATGCCCTTGAACTCTTGATTATCTGCATAATAAATCAAAACATGAGTGAGAAGCGCTATTTTATTCATAAATTGACAGGAATGCGATATTGATCGGGGGAAAACTGTGCACGAAAAAGTGTATATTTTGAAATCAATAGTTAAAAGTGCGTGATTTGGCTTCCTCGAGACTTCCCTTATAGCATAGAGGCTAAACAGGTCGAATCTACAGGGACAGGAAGCGATAGAAGCTTTACCGGAATGTTCACGTGTGTGTTAAAGTTTCTTCAATGTTTTAAAGAATCAAAAGAAAGGAAAACAAAGAATGGAAAGAGAAGTACGATGAAAACAAAGAAATGGGAAATACAGAAAAGAATGTATTTGTGATTTTTGAGATATATTTAAAATAAAGTAAAAAGATAAATAAAACCCATGGTTACTAACTAATAATGACTCCACTAACTATGCTAACCTCTTAGTGATAATTGCCTCACATGTATCCTTGACCATCACTAGTCCTTAGTTCAAGAGCATTTCAAAGCATGACCCATAAGATAACTCATCATATCCAAACTTAACAAATAAGTGCAAGCTACACTTAAACCATCAAAACTAAATAAGAGAAAGTATGAAATAAAGTAATGTTACCTTGTTAGAGAGTTAGGATGTTAGAATGTTAGAATCCATCATCATGAGCCATCAATGGCTCTTGCAAGAGTAAGGCTAAGTAGAGGCTATTAGATTCATGTGGATTATCAAGTAAGAAGTTGGAAAGTTAGTGGTTAGTAGTTAGTTGCCATAAGAGAAAATTAGCTAAACATGTAAAAGGAGTTAAAGAAAAGAAAATAAAGAGAGGTAAAGAGAGAACCTTTCATAACTTGTCACCTTCTATTACAAGCACTCTTACTTTTCAACCATGTACCACTCTCTCTCCTATTACAAGATTTACAAGAAATGAAAATATAAAGAGGAAGAAGAAGAAGAACTAATCTAAACTACCCTAAACTACAACAAGAGAAAAATCCTAAAAACTAACCTAAAAACACATCAAAACTCCTCAAAACTTCTCCTCCTTATGCTTTAAATATCCCAGGGATTTAGGCAAAGCTGGGCATCAAAGTACTGGTACGGAGCCGCGCGTTAAATCTTGGTGCGCGGCCACACCAGAGCCGCAAAAATGCAGCCAAGCCGCGTTTCTACGGCTATACCAGGGCAGCGCATGCAGCGCCGCCTGTCCCCCTGTCGGCTGCATGTCCTGATTTCTGATTTTAGGCCCTAGTTTTGACAAAACCACCCTCCAAGATCAATGACTATCTTTATAGGTTTTTAATCACAAATTAAATAGCGATTTTAGGTCTTCTTCTTCATTTCATGTCATGGACCTAGAAACATGCAAGAGAGGTATTATTAACAGGATTTAATATTAAATAATGTGAAGATGTGGTATAAAATATGCAATTTTAGAGACTAATCACACCCATACTTATCTTTTCCTCGTCCCGAGCAAAACAATAAAACTAAGAAAATTATTACACCACTTTCGCAGGTGACGTGATTGCACTGAGCATGTGTAACAAGCCATTAAACGTCTAAGTTTCCCCTAGAGGAGGAGTTTTGTCTCCTGAGGGTTTTCAGCAGATTACACCCACAAAATCCATGAAGAAAGAAATCAAATGTTAGTATTTTGAAAACACATTTTTGAAATAGAGAAAAGTATTGAAGTATTTTTGTGAAAATATAAGCGATCCAAGATCATATGTTAACCAGAAATTATTTTTCTTTAAACTAAGTCAAAATGTAAAATCTTGTTATAAATTAAATGCAAGAATTTAAAATTGAATTGATTCTTTGATCTTTCATAAAACTCTTAGAAAAATATACACTTTGTGAACTGTAAAGATTTTTGGGATATTGACTCAAACTTTCATGTAATTGATTTGTATACATTTATTTTTTCTCTTTTTTTCTTCCTTAGTTTTCTTAGGCTTTCTTATTTACCCGGGTAGTGAGTCTTTAGCCGGTGACTCCCAAACCAGATAGTTTTAGGGCACCAGATGAGAAAACATCCCTCGAACTTAAGGACACGAGTAAACAAGGTCACAAATTAAAGGAGATTATTTTATTTTTGTCCACCGTTTTTAGTATGAATAATCATGCTTCCTGAGACATAATTACCCAACTTCAATAAGTGACTTTTATTATCAACATTTTATATTTATATATATATATACTATGATATTTTCAGTCTTTATTTCAATCTCAAAAATTGTGTAAGCGTGAAGTGCATAAATCTAAGGCAAAAAATTTAAGATCAAATTATTTTTCAATCTTACTCTCTTATCCTAAAATTTAAATAAGATCTATTATTTTGACTCGATTTAAAATTTCATAATTTTAGGTTTTCCTAATTCCTAAGATAATCTTAATTTTTGTAAAAATAAATCAAAACTATTTCCCTCATTTAAAAAAGTTTTGTAAAAAGAAAAGAAAATAGTTTATAAACAAAAGAAAATTTTAAAAATTTTCTAAAAAAGAAGTGTAAAAGAAAGAAAATTTAAAACAACCTACGTTAGTAAACCCTCCCCCACTTATCTCATGCATTATCCTCAATGCATTGTGAATGTGTATATACATGAAACAAATGAAAAGGAAAGGAAAAGTAGCTCATGGTGATGGCTCTGGTGGTGGTCTGATAGGGTCAGGCGTTGCTACCTAATCAAGATAATGCGATGGCTCACGGAATTCACCTTTATTGACCTCTTTTTTATTAACATATTTACAATCCCCAATTTTAATAGGATCATGCAAAATCCTATCATGAAAATTATTCCCTTTACATGATTAATCTTGAAAGATCATCAATGAGTTATTCTGGTCAATACCTTAGTCCAACAATAAAATGTGATTTTGTGGAATGATTGATTTGGGTTTTGAAATGAAGAGTTCAGAAACCAATACTAACTCGAAAAAATTAACTTTGAGTTCGAGAGTCGGTTTAAGTTCAAGAGACGAGTCCAAATCAAAGAATTTAATTTAACATTCTATTCCCATCAATGAAATATGACTGTCAAAAAGAAGTGGTTCAATTTCAAAATCCATGGATACATGAATCAATATTGGCTCAGGCAATGGGTTCCACTTGGGTAAGGATGCCAGAGTCAACATAGATTCAAAGATTGGAATTGAATCATAGAGTTTTGGGTCGGGTTCACATTCATATTCAAGTTCAATTTCATTAAATTAAAAACTTGCCAATTTGTCAATGAGTTGATATTGGTCAAGTTCAAGATTTTATGGTGAAATTGAATTTTGGTCAAAGTCTTCAAGATTTCATGATTCTTAGTTTTCATAAATATGATTAGAAGCATTAGAAGTAGTCAAAAATTGGGTAGGGAGAGTTTTCTTATTCCTACACATGTTTTCCAATCGATTAAGTCTAGCTTCTATCATAATGAAAGGATCGCTTTGGAATGAATCACAGACTCCGTACACTTTTCGAAGTCGGTATGTTCTTCTTATTGTGGGACATGGAAAATGGAGTAAGGACCTTGGATTTGAAAACTTTGATGGGATTTTGAGTCCTCTAAAATTTGAATTCATCAATCGAGTTTCTCTAAGGCTTCCAACCTCTTTTCTCAGTCAATTGGTTCTTCTAATGGTGGTTCTAGGGAAGGAGTATATGAAGTTAGATGTTGGTAAGGTAGTTGACCATAATACTCGGGAGAGTTGTATCCCGCTAACTCGGTGAAGAGTGGTGATGATTATTCCAGTCTTGTACATAGTATTGGGACTGGGGCACATATTGAGTCAGATAATCCCAATTCGGTATACAAGGTTGGTTCATGTTGTACTTAACCGGGTCGGAGTTATCCGAGTCAAATAAGGTCGGGGTAAAATATGGATTCATATTAGGATTGAAAAAATTATTGTTGTTAAAATCCATTTCACATTTACAAAATAGAAAAACAAACAAATAAATAAAGAAAAAGAAAACAAGCTTATGCTAGGGTTGACTTAGACTTAGACGACTCCTAACTGGTTAGACTGTCCACGGGGGGTATATCGTCAGAATCTGACCACGAGTTAATCGGCCAGGTAGGAGCAAGATCAGTGGGAGGTATCCGTGCCAGAGCAACGGGCCTAATTATGCCAAACCACTGTTCTTCGAGGTTTCGCCTCTCAATCCCTAACCTTCGACACCAATTTGACAAGAGTCAAACTTTTGCAATTTCCCCTTAGGTCAATCTTCTAATTGAGTCTGAGATGTCCCTACAGGCCAACGTCGAGCAATTTTTATTAAGACTGGGGTTGTGCGAGTGGGGAGGTGATTTTTGGGTTAAGGAAGAATAATGACTTCCCCACCTTATGTTGTATTGGTTTTACCCTTAAGTTCAATTCGTGCAAGTGTGCAATATAGATAAGAATGAACAAACAAAGAGAGTAAATCACCCACGTGTTTGTCCTAACTATATGCTATGCAATATGTACACCTCCATTAAGATTACAACAATAGAAGAATAAAATACAGTATATTTCAATGAAAATTGACATGGGCCTAGATGCAAATGTCTAAACCGTTTTAAAACATCCAATTATTGTATTATAGTTCTTAAAATCATTACAGTGCACAGGTAATATAAACAAAAAAAATTAGTAGCAGAATATAACAATATATAAGAATTTACCCAACCACACAAAAATAAGTGTAGACTTTGAGATGCCAAAAATTTGACCTGCACACCAAAAATAAGAAGAAAAGTTAACAAAAATGTGAAATCAAACCGTTCCCATCCCCGACAACGGCACCAAAATTTGATCGGGGGAAAACCGTGCATGAAAAGTGTATGTTTTGAAATTAATAGTTAAAAGTGCGTGCTTTAGCTTCCTCGATACTTTCGTTATAGCATAGAGGCTAAACGGGTCGAATCATAGGGATGGAAAGCGATAGAAACTTTACCAGAATGTTCACGTGTGTGTTAAAGTCTCTTCAATGTTTTAAAGAATCAAAAGAAAGAAAAACAAAGAATGGAAGGAGAAGTATGGTGAAAACAAAGAAGTAGAAAACATAGAAAAGAAAGTATTCGTGGTTTTTGAGATATATCTAAAACAAAATAAAAAGATAAAGAAAACCCATGGCTATTAACTACTAATGACTCCACTAACTATGCTAACCTCTTAGTGATAGTTGCCTCGCATGTATCCTTGGCCGTCACTAGTGTAGCGCCCCGATCCCACGGATACGGAGACACTACTGCGATGAATATACACATGTCAGAAATACCCTCACGTATATACGCTAAGCATCAGTACAGACAAGAATCAGAGTGCGGAAGCACAGTGGTAATATACATTTCAACAGAAAAGTACAAGTACATGGTTATCACAAAGAGTGATACAATATTACAGGATAATACATCACCAGAGAATACAAAAGTATGATATACAAAAGGATAGACATAACAAAAAGCTGAGAGATGTTGTTGTTGTAGGTGTTGGTGATGGTTGTGGTGGTGTTTGTTGAAGGTGAGGGTGTTGGGGAGTTAGAGGAGGAGGAGGAGGAGGTGGTGGTGTGGTGATGGAAGTGGAGAAATTGGTGGAATTGATGGAGAATTTTGAAGAAAAGGAGGAAGATAAGGTGATAGTTTATGGAGAATTGGAGAGAGGAGATGGAGTTTGGAGAGGAGGGAGTGGGGAAGGGAAGTGATGAGGTTAGGGGGGTGGTGCCGCGGCCAGGGGCGGCGGCGCTGGCGGCCCTGGTGGTGGAGGCGGCGGTTGAGGGGAGTTGGTGGGAGAGATGAAGAAGGAGATGGAGAAAACGGGAAGGGAAAGAAAAAAGGAAAAATATATAGAAAGAGAGGGAGAGGAAGAGGGAGAGTATGGGAGAAGGGAGGAGATGGCTACTGCAGCTAATGGTGCTACAGGTTGGCAGGGGATGGGGGTATGGGGTGCAGGTAAGGGGGAGAAAGAAAGAGAAAATAAGAAAAAAAAGAAAAGAAAAGATGGGAAAAGGAAAATAAGGAAAGGAAAAAATAAAGAAAATTAATAAATAAATATATTATTAAATAATTAAATTAATAGGATAACCTGGGAGTATAAAGTAGAGGAATGGAGAAGGAAAAAGTAAAAAAAGAAAGAAAGAAAAATAATATTATTAGTTAAATAGGGTAAAATTTGACTGCTTCAGAAATGCTTAAAAAAAATTTCAAATAGAAAATATTATTTTAAGATACCCGGTGAAATTAGATTTGAGAAATTTAATCTAATTTTCAAATTAAAAATCCTGAAATCTTTCGGCGATACCGGTCGACACCAAAATCGGTCAAAATTTTGATAAATTCAGAAAAATTCCAAAAAAATATATTTAGATAGAAAATAAGATTCTAAGAAGTAATGTAAAATCCATTTCTAAAAATTTAACTTCATTTGAAAATGAAAAATCAAATAATTGGTCAGCGATGCCGATTGACACCGGTTTTGAAGATTTTGCGGAATAATTTTGAAAATTTTTAAAAAATTATGAAAAATCTAAAATATTAGAAGACAGTATTTGAAACTAAAATCAATCAAATCAGACTAGCAAAAGGTCAAATCGAGTAGTACACTAGTATCGGGTTCCCGGTCCAGGTCAGGGTTGACTCTAAGACTGAGAATCCAGATCCGATACCAAATAACATAAGTAATCACAACTCAAAAACAAATACTGAAAGAATATTGAAACAATACGGTCAAAAAATCGGGACACGTATCTGGGTACGTATCCCAAGAACGGGGTGCTACAATCTACCCACCTAACAAAATTTCGTCCTCAAATTTCGATAAGAAGAATATGAACACAGAAAAATAGGGTTAATGGAAATATCATGATAGAATGGATATGATAATGAAAAATTTACCAACTCAAGACATGATAAAATGGGGATAATGGTCACGGGTGTCACCATTAGGGATCCTTGTTCCAAATATAGGGCACCACTTCCTGTTTCCACTTCATCTGATACTTCAATTTTCTCGGTGGTCAAATGATATGCTTTCTGCTTTCTTCCATCTACTCTACCTCTTGGTCTTCTCTGTGCTTGATTGAAGGAATACTGCAGGAAGGGAATGGAGTTTTCTTTTCGATTGAACCTGAGTCCCTTCTCACTGGTGGTACCGGAAGTGTTGGTTGAATCAGGGTGGTACTCCCCATCCATCTGAATGAACAATTCCTTATCAAATGACCATCAGACTTACATGCTAAGCATACTTTGTTTGCCATTCGGCAATCACGCTTGTAGTGTCTGAACTTCAGACAATACCCACATCTCGTTTGCTAAGGGAGAGGTCAGAGTAATTGATCTGTTAGCGGGGTATCTAGGGGTCTGTCTGAGTCTTCACCTCCCTTCAACTGAAATAGTCTCTTCACTGACTTCCTTTGCATCTCATCCTGACGTTTCTTTCCCAATCCCGTTCTACCTCACGAGTGACGATAAGGACCTGAGAATACGTCTTGAGTTGCTGGGGTGTAAGAAACATCTGGATCTGCATCCTCAGGCCTTGCTGGAATCTACTCGCTCGGTTCTTCTCATTGGCCGCCATGTATGGCGCGAACCGGCTAAGTCTCAGGAACTCTGCAACATAATCATCTACGGTTTTTTTGGTCCCTCTGCTGCAATCTGATAAATTGTTCTTCCATCTCCTTCTGTGCCGTCTTAGAGAAGAATCTCTCGTAGAAACTCTTCGAGAACTTATCCCAAGTGATAGGCTTCTCCAGCATCATTTCTTCTCCCAACCACCAAGTTCTAGCCACATCCTTTAGTTGTATCTTAGCCACTTCTACTTGGTTCTCATCTGGGATTCGAGCTGCCTTCATAAGATCTATAGTATCAATCAGCCATTGTTCAGCGTCCAACAGCCTCTCAGTACCCGAAAATGTAGCTGGCTGCAGTCTTTTGAAATCGGATACAACACCAGGCCTCTGCTCTCTAGGTGCTGTTAATAACGCTTACCGTAAGAGCTCTGTTTGCTGATGCTGGCTCTCCATCATGCCATGAAGTACCATCATCATGTTACCGCTCTCTCCGTTAGAACTGTCACAAGAAGTGCCAGGACCGTTACGTGTTCTTCGTCTCTCCATATTTGAATTAGTTGAAGGGATGGCGGGAAGAAGCTGAAAGGAAAAAGATAGAAGGGTCTCAGGATCCAAGGAAGAGATTGCGAGGAAGGAATAGATAACACCGCACTTGCGGTTGAATGTATATTCAAGACTCGTGTTCTTCGGCTGCAAATTAATATATTATTAAACTGCCAATTGGTTGTACTGAAGATGTTAGAGCCTAGGCTCTGATACCATCCTGTAGTGCCCTAATCCCATAGATACAGAGACACTACTGTGACGTATATACACATGTCAAAAATACCCTCATGTATATACGCTAAGCATCAGTACAGGTAAGAACCAGAGTGCGGACGCACAGTGGTAATATACATTTCAATAGAAAAGTACAAGTACATGGTTATTGATTAGTTTACAGTTCTGCATTATTATATCACATTTTCCCACCGATTTATGAATAAAATGTCAGTCTAAATCGTGTTTTGATCTCTCTTGCAGATAATCAAGACAAGGAGGGCAAATGGGTAATAAGAACTTAATTAAACCCATTTTTGGGTAATTAAATCCGTATTTCTTGGAGGTCAAGTAAGAGATCTTTGAGAAGATACATCAAACCTAGACCCTTGCACACGTCAGACGAATATACGGATAAAAATACCCGAATCGGAGCATATCTAGAAGGTCCCTGAAGCGCCGCGCATCCTCGCACCAAAACTAGGGAACTAGGTCCCCGGTTTTGCCATAGAAACATGCTAATAGTCATGTTTTCGTGGCAATTTGGTGGGGTCACACGTCGATCTTCAACGCGTTGCCACGTCTCGTCTTCTGGAACCTCCTTTTGCCTATAAATATGGCAGGGTTTGCCCGAAACGCAGGAGATTTTGTTTTTAGGCTAGGTTTCTCTCTTCTAGTTGTAGATTAGGATTTTCTTTCTCTTTTATTTTGTATTTTATTTTGTTTTTAGATCTTGTAGTAGGGCTGAGAGATTTAGAGAGATAGAGAGATATTGATATAATAGATGGTGACAATCTATGTAAAGGTATCTTCTTTCTTCTCCAATGTAATCTTCTCCATCTTCTACATGATGCTTAGCTAGATTTTTCTCTCATGGTGACTAACTACTAACCACTAACTAGCTAACTACTTACTTGATAATCTACACGAATCTAATAGCCTCTACAAGGCCTTGCTCTTACAAGAGCCATTGATGGCTCATGATGATGGGTTCCAACATCTAACTTGCTAACCAAGCTAACCTCTTATTTCATACTTGCTTCTAATGGTTTGATGATCTAACGTTTGTATTAGCTTGCTCTTGATACAAGTTTGAATGTGAAGAACCATCTTATTTGTCATGCTTTGTATCGTCTCTTAAAGCTAAGGACTAGTGATAGCCAAGGATCCATGTGAGGCAACTATCACTAAGAGGTTAGCATGTTAGTGCAGTAATTAGTAGTTAGAAACCATGAGACTTCTTTCATAGTATTCTCCTTTCTTTTTACTTTGTTTTAAGAATCATTTTCAAAACTCTTCTTTTATCTTTTCATTGTTGTTTTCACCATCTTCTTTGTTCACCTTTGTTTTCATTTTTTTACCACAAGCTTCATCTTCTTTTAGTTTTTAAAACCATTTCTCTTTATTTTCACATCGCTGTTTCATCGCCTTTCTCCATCTATCACTTCTGAATTTCTTTTCTTTTATTTTCTTTATCATTCTTTTAACAAAGAAGAACTTGTTAACATACGATGTGAATAAAAACTGTTAATGCTTCTATCGTCTCCTGTCCCCGTGGATTCGACTCGTTGAGCCAATGCTATAACAAAAGTATCGAGGAAATATTCGCACATACAAGCTTTTTTATTGATTTCACCAAACACACATTTCTGAGTGTTAGTTCCGTTCCGATCAAATTTTTGGCGCCGTTGCTGGGGACGGGAATGGTTTTGTTCTCACGTTTTTATTAACATTTTCTTCTCTGTTTTGGTGGTAGGTTAATTTTTACAGAAATTGAACATTGCAGAACTCTCCTTTTGCTTGCATGTCCCTGCTCTAGAAAGTAGGGACCCTGCATCTAAAACTTTGCCGCAGAAATCAAAGTAAAGTCGCAAGAACGTGACAATTTTGTGGCAATTGTGTTTTGTCTTTTGCAGGAAATTTGCAAGTTGCATATATTGTTGTACTCTTCTAGTAATTATCTACTTTAATTGTCTACCCACTGCAATAATTAAAGAACTAAAATACGATACTTGAATTTTTTTTAAAACGGTTTAGACATTTGCATTTAGGCACGTGTTAATTCAATCCCAATATACTGTATTTTGTTCTATTATTGTGATCTAGATTGAGGTGTACATATGGCATTGCATATAGCATCGGACAAACACGTGGGTGATTTGTTCGCTTTATGTTATATTCTTATCTATATTGCACACTTGCACGAATTGAACTTAAGGGCAAAACCCATACAAGATAAGGTAGGGATTTCATTACCCTTTCTTAGCCCAAAAACTACCTCCCCACTCACACAACCCAAGCCCTAATAAAAATTGATAGACATTGGCCCCTAGGGACATCTCAGACTCATTAAGAGATTGACCGGAAACTTATTCTTAATCTTACTCTTATGAAATCGGTGTCTAAGATTGGGGATTAAGAGGTTACACCTCGAAGATACATGACTTGGCATAATTAAGGCCCGTTACTTACGCACAAATACCTCCCACCATATTTTACCCCTACCTGGCAGATTAGCTTGTGGTCAGATTCATACAACAACCTCCCCCGGGTAATCGACCAGTTAAGAGTCGTCTAGGTCTAGGTCAACCTTAGTATAGGCTTGGTTTTGATTTTCTTTCTTTTTGTTTGTTGTTTGATTTTTCTTTTTGTTTGTGACTATTTGTGAAATGGAATTCAACAATAACAATTCTTTCAATCCTAATATGAATCCATATTTCACTCCGACCCCATTTGTTTTGGATAATTCCAACCTGACTTTTCACAATATGAACCAACCAAATACACTGGGTTGACTTATCCGAATCAATACAATCTATACCCCAATCTTATGACTATAATTTCAAAAATAATTTCAACTCTTCACAGCGTCAATAGGGATTCACCTCCCTTGAGTCAAATTTTCAACCACCTTATCCACAATCTTCACAATATCCACAATATTCAATTCCCAAATTTGCTTTCTATACTCCTTTTCTAGAACCACCAATTGAAGAAAAATCTGAGTTAGAAAAGAGTATAGAAGCCTGTTGGTCCAGAGATGATGCCAATTGTAGGATCTAGAATATACGTCAACACTTAAATAAAGATATTAACGTTACAAAAATAAAGAACTTACAATAAAAGGAAATTAAATCTCAAAAAGTAAAACAAACGCAAACACGAGAGATTTATCCTGGTTCGGTCCTCGTGACCTACATCCAGTCCCCAAGCCACCCGCTTGAGATTTTCCTTTATCCTTTGACTTTGTACACCCAAAATCAACACCTTGCACACCACTTGACAAATCCCCTTTACCAAATGTGTACAACTCTTCTTACAACCAAGAAGACCACAACACCTTGTACAAACTCTCTTCAACCTGAAGACGCTCTTATATAATGTTCCTCTTTGAGTGATTACAATTGATCCTATAAGCTTTGAATCTGTATGTGATCGTGAACAAGGGCTCTTATAGGTGGACTCTCAAAATCTTCACTATGGAGTAGGAATTTGAGTGAAGAAATGAAAGTAGGAACAATTTTCTGAAAATCAAAATTTTGACAGAATTTTTGGTCAGAAAACTTTTTATTTGAATTGGTGGTTTTAGCCTAAGATAACAACCCTATTCATAGTTGAACTCTATGGTCAGTTAAGGTAGTTATTAGGACAAATTTGAATATATAATTGATTGGGAAAGAATGGTGGAGTATAAATTACACAAATATTCAACAAAATAGAGAAGGTTTAGAGTCAACCTTAGGTGCTTGATCACTCCACAATGTATTTAAAACGTTTAATGTACCCTTTCCTAATCTTCGTGTAGCATAGGGCTATACGAGTCGAATCCTCAGGGAGAGCTTGCGATGGAAGCATTACGGTTCGTTGTGAAGATAGAAAACGAAGGTTCTTCTTTGCTTTAAAAGAATATGAAAGAATTGGAAAAAGAAGTAAAAGACTTGGTGGATTTGTGCATGATGGAAAATGAAAAGAAATCGAAGAAGAGATTTGCTTTGAATTAAACTAAAGGAAAGAAAACTTTATAAAAGATTTAAGGATGGAGAAAACCATGACTAGCTAACCTTACTAATTTGCTAAACTTACTAAACTCCGTGATGGTGATGCGTGCCTCATGTTGATTCATTGGCATATGTTTGTCTTGCGTGTTGGTCTAGTTGCTTTCCCACTTGGATGACGGGTGATCATTCTTGGACTTGTCTTGTAGCCTCATAGATGTCATTGGCCTACAAGATAGACTTTCAATAATGGAATCAAAAGAGCGACACTCAAGGGATGCTAAGGAAGAAGATACAACATTCATTAATGGAATTAAAGAAGTTGTACAACAAATAGCATATGGTTGGTGATCCATCTCCATGTTCCATCAAGGCACTTGTTCTAAAGACAAGGCTCTAAATGAGGCACACATGAATCATATTGAATTACAACAAGAACTTGCCAAGCAAGAAAGTTACCCATCGGGGATGAAAAAGACTCAACAACTTGCAAGATGAAAAAATTAGCAATCACCCAAGAGTTAGTAGTTAGCAAAGTTAGTGGTTAGCTAGTCATATTAGAAGAAGTTAGCTAGCCATAAGAAAAGAAAAGCAAAGCATGAATAAAAGTGCAATGAAAGTAAAGCTAGAATTAAAGAAAGCAAGTAAATACTAGAAAATGCAATAGAAGAGAAAAGAGAATGGATTAATCCTTACTTCACAAGTTGTCACCCCTTGGTTTACACAAGCTTTCTCTCTCTTACAATCTCTTTCTTTGCAGAATTTCTAGGGAGGAAGAAGACTAAGAGAAATAAAACCTAGAGAAAAATCAAAATACAATCTCTTTCTCTATTCTCTCCTCTCTCCTCTCCTCTGTCCTCTGATTTTTGCAAAGGCCCTGGTGGTGTATTTATAGCCTCAGAGAGAAGCCTCTGGAACCCAGGTTGTTGGAGAAAATTCTGGGCTCAACAGCCTTGTAACTGCCGCAGATCTGCGGCAGTTGCTGTGGATATGCGGCAGTTACAAGGCCGTTGAGGCCGAGATTTCTGTTGCGCGTATCTCGTAGGTTGTTAGCCACGTGGTCCTTCTGGAAGTTTGAATTGGCGCGTGGATTTCTCCAGATCCTGGCCTCAACTTTTGGGCTCTCTTTTGGGCTTTGATTTATTTTCCTTTAATTTTTGATAATTAAAGGGATTTTGGGCCTTTTCTCAATTAGAATATGGACCTGCAAAAATAGAGAGAGAAGGATTAAAAATCACATTTTTATTTGCAGTATGCATGGTATGGATGTGGTAAAATATGCAAAAAATGAATAACAATCACACCCCCATACTTAGCTTTTGCTCGTCCTCGAGCAAAAAAGAAAGAAAAAGAAAATCCTAACTAGATTATTACACCACTTTCGTAGGTGACACGATTGCACTGGGCACGTGCAACAAGCCGTTAAACCTCTAGATTACCCTAGAGGAGGAGTGTTGTCTCCTGAGGGTTTTCAGCGGATTGCACCCACAAAATCCATAAAGAAAAATAAAAGGGTTAGTGAAAATTTTGATCCATGTTTTAAAGATTCTCACTTAAGTTATAGGTTTCAGGTCACCCTAAACTTGTCATTCCTTTTATAAGCGTCTATTTGGAGTTTTGTTTTCATCTTAGGTTAAGTTTTTAGGGAAAGATCAAAAACCAGATTTTGCATCAATCCTAGGATATATACATCTGTAAATATGAAGGATCTTTCTTAGACTAAGTTCATTTATTTACTAATATATATAACATATTTTTTTTTATACGATATTTATTTATTTACATTTCCTTAGCATCCTTAGGCTTTCTAATTTACCCTTGTAACGAGCTTCTTACCGATGACTCCTAAACCAGTCGGTCTTAGGGCACCAGATGAGAAAACATCCCTCGGGTTCGAGGACTCGAGTAAACTAGGCCACGAAGGAATTTAAGGACTTAACCACCTTTAGGCGTGATTGGTAATGCTTCTTGAGGCACGACTAACCAGCTTAATTAGTGGCTAAGTATTTATTATTTATTTATATACATATTTGTTTTTATATATTTTTTTATTATATATATATGTAAATAAAGTCACAAAGTCTATGATTAATCCTTCAATATGTTTAATGTATATATCCTAAAGAAAGAATTAAAATCTAGTAATCTTTCTTATCCTTTATTACTTAACCTAAAAATCTGACAAAACTCCTCTTTTTGACTTATAATTAGAAATCTTAGTTAAGAGCTTCCTTAATCCCTAAATTCAAGCTTGATTCTTTAAACATGGATCAAGAATTTCCTTATTTTTTAATTTTTTTCTCTTTTTTTTATTTTTCTAAAAGAAAAGTAAAATATAAAAGAAAATAGAAAATCTACTAAGAAAGATAAAATCTAAAAAGAAAATAAAAACCTAAAAAGAAAATGAAAATCCTAAAAATAAAAATAAAAAGCCTAAAAAGAAAATGAAAAATCCTAGGTTAGAATCTACCCCCCCATACCTATCTCATGCATTGTCCCCAATGTATACAAGATAAAAATGATGCATGAAATAGGTAAAGTTTTTTTTTTTATTTTTTATTTACAAAAAAGTGCAAAAAATTATTTACAAGGAATATATACAAGTGTGACCATTACCTAGGCTTTTCTTTGGTCGTTTTCCTCTGGCCCGTTTCCCATCGTTCCAGTGTGTTTGTTTGCGCGGGCTCAGTTGGGAAAGGTATTGAATTATTTTCTTAGCCCTAAGTGTTTCCAGATTCAATTGTTTGTTGTCATTCATCCTCCTTCTACCACATTGTTCATTAAAAAATTCCTTGTCACCACTTTCACTTTGAATCTCATTACTTCCAATGTTAAGGAATTTCAGCTCCTCTCCATACAACTCTTCAAAACTCAGGTCAACATTTTCCTTAGGAAGTGTACAATCAGTTAACCTACCCCGAGTTGGCTCATCCAGACACATGAGCTCATCAGCGAAAAGGTATTCAAAGGATATGTCAATTGGAGGTTCTTGAACTATATCCTCTTGGGATACAGTCACAGGTGGCTCAGTGAAAGTGAAAATATCCAAATCGACATTCCCCTTTGAAAGGGTACTCGGACAGTAGGATTTTCCATTTTAAGAGAATCACAAAATTGTGACTTATCTTGTGAATCTTCACTTACTTCCTCACAATTGTTTTATACAAAGCTGACCTCGAATGTTTGATCTTTTGTCTTACGAGGCTGTGTGTGGAAGACATTCAGTTCATGAGTCATGTTACCAAAGGTTAACCTCATTGATCCATTCCGGCAATTGATTATGGCATTTGCTGTAGCCAGAATGGTCGTCCCAAAATGACAGGAGTTTGAGCCCTATGATTAGTGTTAGACACAGGTTGTGTCTCAAGAATTACAAAATCCACAGGGTAAATGAATTCCCCAACTTTGACAAGGACATCGTGAATTTCCCCTTGGGTCTCTTGACAGAACGATCAGCCAATTGTATGGTCATTTGGGTCAGGAGAAGATCGCCTAACCCTAATTGTTGGTACACAGACAAAGGTAGGAGATTGATGCTGGCCCCTAAATCAAGTAGTGCCCTATTGATGGTAGTCTGTCCTATGATGCATGAAATGGTGGGGCTCCCTGGGTCTTTGTATTTTACAGGAGTTGGACCAGTGAGCAACTCGCTGATGGTTGATGCTAGGAAGACTTTCTTAGGGACTTGTGTTTTCCTCTTCTTAGTACACATTTCCTTCAAGAATTTGGCATATGATGGCACTTGTTGTATGGCATCAAGAAGAGGGACATTGATTTGGACCTTGTTGAACATTTCTTTTATCTTCTCCATGTGAGCATTTGACTTGTGATTTGTAAGCCTATTTGGAAATGGTACACTAGGCTTATAAGGTTGCTCATCTACCTTTTCTTTACCCTTGGCTTTTGAAGTGGATGGCTCTGTACTAGAGGATAGTTTGTCAGAAGCTGGTTGCATTAGGACAGGAGGTGTTAGCTTTGGTACTGGATGAGATGATTGACTAGAAACCTTATTGTCTATCTGTTTCCAGATCTCAGGGTATGAATAGCATGACAATGACTTGGGCCCGTGTCTTCATGTTTGGGATTTGGCAATGGCTGGCTTGGTAACAGTCCTTTTTGTCTCTCATTTACTGAATTAGCCAATTGCCCAATTTGGACCTGAACTTTATTCATATCCTGATGATAGTTCTTTGTAAAGGTTTCTAACATTTTCCTCAACTCTGATATTTCTGAATCATTCTGGGGTGGATGTTGATGATATGGAGACTGAAATTGTGATTGGTAGTGTGGTGGACTTTGATAAGGTTGTGACTGTGGTGGACTTTGAGATGGATGAAAATTCGGTGCATTACGATTGAAACTGGATGGGTGAGACTGAGCATTATATGGATATGGAATTGGTGGCCTATGATGCTCAGGACCAGACTGACTCCACAAAAAATTTGGATGGTTTCGCCATCCCGAATTGTATGTGTTGGAGTATGGATTGTGAGGGGGTCTGGTAAAAGCTGCATTCATGTTCTCCTGATATGATTGGGGCTGATACAAAGGACACTCCTTAAAAACATGGTTGAGATCATGACAGTAGGTGCAACCTGGTTTGATCAGAGGTGATGGGTTGACCTGATTGACCACAGAATTTCCCTTGACTCAAGCAGTTCTATCCTCTTCATCAATTGTGTGATCTTGGCTTCCGCAGCTATAGAGGATTCTATGGAGTGCATACCAGTTCTGGAAGTGGTGGAAGTGGGTTTATCAGGGCATGACTCCCACTGAATCGTTTTCTCAGCTAAGTCTTCAAAGAGATCGCACCCCTGATTCTCATCTTTCTTCAAAAATTCCCCTTGGCACATGAATTCAAGGAGTGTTTTCGTTTGATAGTCAAGTCCGTCATAGATAATTTGGCACTGACGCCATTTCTCTATGCCGTGATAAGGACATAAGGCTAGAAGATCTTTGAAACGCCAAAAATACTTCCAGAATGGTTCGTGTGATTCCTGCTTGAATTGCATGATATTTTTTCACATGAGGGCTGTTTTGTGGATGGGATAGAATTTCTTAAGAAAGACTTTTACAAAATCATCCCATGAAGATATTGAACTGACGGGAAGATTGTAAAGCCATTTCTTAGCAATGTCCTTAAGTGCAAACGGTATGAACCGTAACCTAACAGCATCCTCGGTCAACTGGGAAATTCTCATCATTAAACATACTTCTTCAAACTCTCGAATGAAGAAGTACGCGTCCTCAGACTCTAGACCATGAAATTGGGGAAGTGTATTAATGAATTGCGGTTTCAGCTCGAAGTGATTTCCATTTGGTTCAGGAAGAAGAATGCATGATGGCAGGGAGGTGCGAATCGGATAGAATCGATCTTGAAGTGAAACGTTATTTTCCATTGTGTCAAGTGGTTGTGTAAGTGCAAGTGTAGAAATTCTAACAAGTCTTGCAGAATTTGGATCACGGAACCACTCTTGCATATACAGTCACAAACAACGTGCACCGATCACACCAGCGAAAAACAAAAAAATGAAAATAACAAACAATAAAAGAAAAATCAATCCAAGCTATCTAGGATTCCTGGACCTAGACGACTCCTAACTGATTAGATCGTCCACGGGAGGTTTAGTGTAGACTTTGACCACAAGCTAATCAGCCAGGTAAGGGCAAGGTTGTTGGGAGGTTTTCCGTCAAAGACGTTCCTTAATTAAGTAACCACCAACCTTCGGGCTTTCAGCCCTCAATCCCTTTCCTAGACACTGATTTTACAAAAGTCAATTTCCAACACTTTTTCCCCTTAGGATAATCTCCTAAGTGAGTCCGGATGTCCCTAGGGCCAACGTCTATCAAATTTTATTACAAGCTTGGGATTGTGAGTGCTTGGAAAATGATTTTTGGGCCAAGGAAAGGGTGATGAAATCCCCCACCTTATCTTATTTATGGGTGGTGCCCTTAAAATCAGTTTGGTGCAAGTGTACGATATAAACAAACAAGGTTCACTCAAAGCTATAAAAATCAAACAAGGAGTGAGTCCTAGTCAATATGCAATGCGCACGTACCTTGCTCCAGCACTCTTCAACAGTAAAAGTAAATGAATTGAAAAGACACGTGCCTAGAAATGCAAATATCTAATCAATTTTTAACTTTGCAACCAATTTTTTACTGTTGATTATTAGCAGATATAAGGTGAAGCATACACGAATTTAAGTATTGCAGCAGCTGTATTTTCAGAGCAAGCAGCCCTGCAGAAATTAGGTCAGTAGTTAACTCCTCCTTGCCGTAAATCTGCGGCTTTTGCCGTGGAATTGCGGCAATTCAGAGGACTTCTGGTTTCTGCTTTCAAGGGCAGAAGCCCAGAGCCACTTATATGTTACTGCAATGCAAATTTTCCTATTTTCTTCACCTGTAACCTGAAACAGAGAAGAAGATTCGTTTAGTTCTTCACTTGAAATCAAAAACCGTTGCTCTCCCCGGCAACGACGCCAAAAATTTGATTGGGAAAGAATGGTGGAGTATAAATTGCACAAATATTCAACAAAATAGAGAAGGTTTAGAGTCAACCTTAGGTGCTTGATCACTCCACAATGTATTTAAAACATTTAATGTACCCTTTCCAAATCTTTGTGTAGCATAGGGCTATACGAGTCGAATCCTCAGGGAGAGCTTGCGATGGAAGCGTTACGGTTCGTTGTGAAGATAGAAAACGAAGGTTCTTCTTTGCTTTAAAAGAATATGAAAGAATTGGAAAAAGAAGTAAAAGACTTGGTGGATTTGTGCATGATGGAAAATGAAAAGAAATCGAAGAAGAGATTTGCTTTGGAATTAAACTAAAAGAAAGAAAACTTTATAAAAGATTTAAGGATGGAGAAAACCATGACTAGCTAACCTTACTAATTTGCTAAACTTACTAAACTCCGTGATGGTGATGCGTGCCTCATGTTGATTCATTGGCATATGTTTGTCTTGCGTGTTGGTCTAGTTGCTTTCCCACTTGGATGACGGGTGATCATTCTTGGACTTGTCTTGTAGCCTCATAGATGTCATCGGCCTACAAGATAGACTTTCAATAATGGAATCAAAAGAGCGACACTCAAGGGATGCTAAGGAAGAAGATACAACATTCATTAATGGAATTAAAGAATTTGTACAACAAATAGCATATGGTTGGTGATCCATCTCCATGTTCTATCAAGGCACTTGTTCTAAAGACAAGGCTCTAAATGAGGCACACATGAATCATATGGAATTATAACAAGAACTTGCCAAGCATGAAAGTTACCCATCGGGGATGAAAAAGACTCAACAACTTGCAAGATGAAAAATAGCAATCACCCAAGAGTTAGTAGTTAGCAAAGTTAGTGGTTAGCTAGTCATGTTAGAAGAAGTTAGCTAGCCATAAGAAAAGAAAAGCAAAGCATGAATAAAAGTGCAATGAAAGTAAAGCTAGAATTAAAGAAAGCAAGTAAATACTAGAAAATGCAATAGAAGAGAAAAGAGAATGGATTAATCCTTGCTTCACAAGTTGTCACCCCTTGGTTTACACAAGCTTTCTCTCTCTTACAATCTCTTTCTTTGCAGAATTTCTAGGGAGGAAGAAGACTAAGAGAAATAAAACCTAGAGAAAAATCAAAATACAATCTCTTTCTCTATTCTCTCCTCTCTCCTCTCCTCTGTCCTCTGATTTTTGCAAAGCCCTGGTGGTGTATTTATATCCTCAGAGAGAAGCCTCTGGAACCCAGGTTGTTGGGCTCAACAGCCTTGTAACTGCCGCAGATCTGCGGCAGTTGCTGTGGATATGCGGCAGTTACAAGGCCGTTAAGGCCGAGATTTCTGTTGCGCGTATCTCGTAGGTTGTTAGCCACGTGGTCCTTCTGGAAGTTTGAATTGGCGCGTGGATTTCTCCAGATCCTGGCCTCAACTTTTGGGCTCTCTTTTGGGCTTTGATTTATTTTCCTTTAATTTTTGATAATTAAAGGGATTTTGGGCCTTTTCTCAATTAGAATATGGACCTGCAAAAATAGAGAGAGAAGGATTAAAAATCACATTTTTATTTGCAATATGCATGGTATGGATGTGGTAAAATATGCTAAAAATGAATAACAATCAATAATCGTTGGATAAAACACTAGAAAACAGAAACTGTTTAACAATCAGAAATTGTCATTAGTCGACTTGGGGTAGGGGGTTAGTCGACTAGGTTGGGTAATTTACACTGGGTTAGTCGACTACAAAAGAGACCAAGTTGACTAGGTCAAGGTTGAATCAAAAGACAAGTTTCTGGAAACTGAAACTAGTCGACCAGAACAGTGTATAAGTCACTACATCAGGTTATTAGTTGACTATAAAGTCTGTTAAGTTGACTAATAGTGATAAACAGAGAGTTAATATGATTGCAGAATAAATGTTAGTCGACTAGGGAAAATGTCAAGTCGACTATACCATATATAAGTCGACTAATAGAGTAATGATGTGTGTGTGTGTTTCAAGATTTTTAACATACTATTAATCATTACAATACACATCAATAACAACTCTCTTTGGGAAGTCTTGATCATGTAGAATTCTTGAATAGGCTTCTAAGATAGAGCTTCATTGATCTGTCTTCACAAATGTATCATCAAAAGTAAGTCCAACATTCTCCCCCTTTTTGATGACGACACTTTGTGTGCATGAATACTCCCCCTGTAGAAAATATATTATATGCTCTTTTCCTGTAAAAAATATGTTCTCCCCCTGCAAAAAGAGGTTATAACAGATATAGAAAAATATGTGTTTTCCCTGTAAAAAAATATATTTTAACATATATATATATATGATAAATGTTCTGAAAATATTTTTCTTAACAAACTTCTTATATGGTACCTAAAACATAGACATTAGAATGGTACCAATCATTATAAAATCAAAGCATTAACCTTTAGGAGACCAAACCCAATTTGAATTTGGTTTCCATCTGCTAGTATACACATAATTGCATGAAATATATATATCATATATATATGATGCAATATAAGTATTTTATCAATAATGCTTAAGTTTTTAGGAATCCATATGAACTTGTTCTTTATTCTTTTTAAAATAATATTAGTATTTCTTTTCAGAAAAGAATTATATGGATTACTAACATATGTAGATTTTTCAAAAAATTTAAGACCATAATGATTATGTGACATCTTTTGATATGATAACAAATCATTTAACTTTTCTTTTCCTTGATTAAATTTAGTCACATATTTTTAAAATCTCTTCATACTTCATTTTGAAAAGTAATATGTCTTTTTCTAAAACAGAAATTCTTTCATTTAAAGACATAGTTTCTCTTTTCAAAAAAATATTATTTTGTAATATATTCTCATTATCTTTTTTAATGATGACATCACTTTTTCAAAATCATCTTTTTGAGAATTTATAGAAGAAATTTGAGAAGCATAATAAGAATTTTCTTTGAAAAGATTTTCATTTTCCTTTGACAAAACTTTATTCTTTATCTTTTCATTCTTAAGATCATTGAATAATTTATGGAATGCATCTAAAAGTTCAGTATATTGTACCTCATCTTCTTCTAGCGCCATGTAGCAGATGTTGGCATGTTCAGTGGCTTCTTCTTCATCAGAGGAAGAGGAATCACTGTTTTCCCACGATGCTTGGTAGTCTTTCTTCTTTCTGAGCTTTTTGCTCTTGAATTTACCTTTGTTTTTGAGCAATGGGCAATCCTTCTTCATATGGCCTATTTTATTACAATTAAAACATTTACTTACTTTACTTCAAGAACTTTCTGAATTTTCTTGAAAATATTGCCATCTCCTCTTCATCGTTATCTGAATTATCCGTGTCTAAGGATGTATGGAAGGCAAGTTCTTTCTTCTTTGAGAGAGATTGTTGTTCATCCTTCTTTCTGTCTTCGAGTTGCACTTCATATGCCATTAGATTACCAATAAAGTTTTCTAACGACATTGTTGAGAGATCATTCGCTTCTTCGATTACAGTTGTCTTCTTCTCCCAATTTGATGTGAGTGCGCGAAGGATCTTGCGAACTTTTTCGACTTGGGTGTATTCCTTTCCAAGAGATGCTAAGGAATTGGTTATGTCAGTGAACCTTGTAACCATTTCTAAAATGGTTTCATTCTCCTTCATTTTGAAAAGCTCAAACTTGTGGACAAGAATAAAAATTTTAGATTCCTTAACTTTATTTGTGCCTTCATGTTTTACCTGTAGAGTGTGCCATATTTGATTTGCAGAAGTGGCCGTTGACACATGGTTGAATTCTTCTTTGATTAAGGCACAGAATAAAGCATTCATCGTTTTGGCATCAAGGTTTGCATTCTTCTTTTGATCATCACTCCAAGCGTTGTAGTTGGTAGTCGGTTTGGTGTACGCTGCTTCAACTATGTTCCATAGCTCGTAGTTGATCGATTGCAAGTAGATCTTCATTCTACACTTCTAGTAGTTGTAGTTTGATCCATCGAATAGCGGTTGACGTTGTGTAGAATGTCCTTTGAATTGTGATGAAGGAAACTCCGTTGCCATCTTTGTAGATTGTTGACTAGGTATGCAAGGCTTGTATACCGGGCCGGGCTCTGGTACCAATTGTTGGTCCCGAGATGATGCCAATTGTAGGATCTAGAATATATGTCAACACTTAAATAAAGATATTAGCGTTATAGAAATAAAAAACCTGCAATAAAAGGTAATTAAATGTCACAAAGTAAAATAAACGCAAACACGAGAGATTTATCCTGGTTCGGTGATCGTGACCTACATCCAGTCCCCAAGCCACCCGCTTGAGATTTTCCTTTATCCTTTGACTTTATACACCCAAAATCAACACCTTGCACACCACTTGATAAATCTCCTTTGCCAAATGTGTACAATTCTTCTTACAACCAAGAAGACCACAACACCTTGTACAAACTCTCTTCAACCTGAAGACGCTCTTGTACAATGATCCTCTTTGAGTGATTACAATTCATTCTATAAGCCTTGAATCTGTATGTGATCGTGAACAAGGGCTCTTATAGGTGGACTCTCAGAAATCTTCATTATGGAGTAGAAATTTGAGTGAAGAAATGAAAGTGGGAACAGTTTTCTGAAAACCAGAATTTTGACAGAATTTTTGGTCAGAAAACTTTTTATTTGAATTGGTGTTTTTAGCCTAAGATAACAACCCCATTTATAGCTGAACTCTATGGTTAGTTAAGGTAGTTATTAGGACAAATTTGAATATATAATCGTTAGATAACGTTGGATAAAACACCAGAAAACAGAAACTGTCCAACAGTCAGAAACTGCCATTAGTCGACTTGGGGTAGGGGGTTAGTTGACTAGGTTGGGCAATTTACGCTGGGTTAGTTGATTACAAAAGAGACCAAGTCGACTAGGTCAAGATTGAATCAAAAGACAAGTTCTGGAAACTGAAACTAGTCGACCAGAACAATATATAAGTCAACTACATCAGGTTATTAGTCGACTATAAAGTCTGTTAAGTTGACTAATAGTGATAAACAGAGAGTTAATATGATTGCAGAATAAATGTTAGTCGACTAGGGAAAATGTCAAGTCGACTATACCATATATAAGTCGACTAATAGAGTAATGATGTGTGTGTGTGTGTGTTTCAAGGTTTTTAACATACTATTAATCATTACAATACACATCAATAACAACTCTCTTTGGGAAGTCTTGATCATGTAAAACTCTTGAATAGGCTTGTAAGATAGAGCTCCATTGATATGTCTTCACAAATGTATCATAAAAAGCAAGTCCAACATTCTCCCCCTTTTTGATGATGACACTTTGTGTGCATGAATACTCCCCCTGCAGAAAAATATTATATGTTCTCTTTCTTTAGAAAATATGTTCTCCCCCTGCAGAAAAGAGGTTATAACAAATATAGAAAAATATGTGTTCTCCCCCTGTAAAAAATATATTATAACATATATATGATAAATGTCCTGAAAATATTTTTCTTAACAAACTTCTTATATGGTACCTGAAAGATAGACATTAGAATGGTACCAATCATTATAAAATCAAAGTATTAACCTTTAGGAGACCAAACCCAATTTGAATTTGGTTTCCATCTATTAGTATACACATAATTGCATGAATTACATAAATCATGTATATATGATGCAATATAAGTATTTTTATCAACAATGGTTAAGTTTTTAGGAGTCCATATGAACTCGTTCTTTATTCTTTTTAAATAATATCAGTATTTCTTTTCAGAAAAGAATTATATGGATTACTAACATATGTAGATTTTTTAAAAAATTTAAGACCATAATGATTATGTGACATCTTTTGATATGATAACAAATCATTTAACTTTTCTTTTCCTTGATTAAATTTAGTCACATATTTTTAAAATCTCTTCATACTTCATTTTGAAAAGTAATATGTCTTTTTCTAAAACAGAAATTCTTTCATTTAAAGACATAGTTTCTCTTTTCAATAAAACATTATTTTGTAATAAATTCTCATTATCTTTTTTTTAATGATGATATCACTTTTTCAAAACCATCTTTTTGAGAATTTATAGAAGAAATTTGAGAAGTATAACAAGAATTTTCTTTGAAAAGATTTTCATTTTTCTTTGATAAAACTTTATTCTTTATCTTTTCATTCTTAAGATCATTGAATAATTCATGGAATACATCTAAAAGTTCAGTATATTGTACCTCATCTTCTTCTAGCGCCATGTAGCAGATGTTGGCATGTTCAGTGGCTTCTTCTTCGTCAGAGGAAGAGGAATCACTGTTTTCCCATGATACTTGATAGTCTTTCTTCTTTCTGAACTTTTTTGCTCTTAAATTTATCTTTGTTTTTGAGCAATGGGCAATCCTTCTTCATATGGCCTATTTTATTACAATTAAAACATTTAAACTTACCTTGCTTCAAGAACTTTATGAATTTTCTTGAAAGCATTGCCATCTCCTCTTCATCGTTATCTAAATTGTCCGTATCTGAGGATGCATGGAAGACAAGTTCTTTCTTCTTTGAGAGAGATTGTTGTTCATCCTTCTTTCTGTCTTCGAGTTACACTTCATATGTCATTAGATTACCAATAAGGTTTTCTAACGACATTGTTGAGAGATCATTCGCTTCTTCGATTGTAGTTGTCTTCTTCTCCCAATTTGATGTGAGTGCACGAAGGATCTTGTGAACTTTTTTGACTTGGGTGTATTCCTTTCCAAGAGATGCTAAGGAATTGGTTATATCAGTGAACCTTGTAACCATTTCTGAAATGGCTTCATTCTCCTTCATTTTGAAAGTTCAAACCTGTGGACAAGAATAGAAATTTTAGATTCCTTAACTTTATTTGTACCTTATGTGTTACCTGTAGAGTGTGCCATATTTGATTTGTAGAAGTGGTTGTTGACACTCGGTTAAATTCTTCTTTAGTTAAGGCACAGAATAAAGTGTTCATCGCTTTGGCATCAAGGTTCGCAATCTTCTTTTGATCATCACTCCAACGTTGTAGTCGGTAGTCGGTTTGGCGTACGCTGCTTTTATTATGTTTCATAGTTCGTAGTTGATCGATTGCAAGTAGATCTTCATTCTACACTTCTAGTAGTTGTAGTTCGATCCATCGAATAGCGGTGGACGTTGTGTAGAATGTCCTTCTTTGAATTGTGATGAAGGAAACTCCGTTGCCATCCTTATAGATTGTTGACTACAGGGCTTGTATGCCGAGCCGGGCTCTGATACCAATTGCTGGTCCCGAGATGATGCCAATTGTAGGATCTAGAATATACGTCAATACTCAAACCAAGATATTAGCGTTACAAAAATAAAGAACTTGCAATAAAAGGAAATTAAATCTCAAAAAGTAAAACAAATGCAAACACGAGAGATTTATCCTGATTCGGTCATCGTGACCTACATCCAGTCCCCAAGCCACCAGCTTGAGATTTTCCTTTATCCTTTGACTTTGTACACCCAAAATTAACACCTTGCACACCACTTGACAAATATCCTTTACCAAATGTGTACAACTCTTCTTACAATCAAGAAGACTACAACACCATGTACAAACTCTCTTCAACCTGAAGACGCTCTTGTACAATGCTCCTCTTTGAGTGATTACAATTGATCCTATATGCCTTGAATCTGTATGTGATCGTGAACAAGGGCTCTTATAGGTGGACTCTCAGAAATCTTCACTATGGAGTAGGAATTTGAGTGAAGAAATGAAAGTGGAACAGTTTTCTGAAAACCAGAATTTTGACAGAATTTTTGGTCAGAAAACTTTTTATTTGAATTGGTGGTTTTAGTCTAAGATAACAACCCTATTTATAGCTGAACTCTATGGTTAGTTAGGGTAGTTATTAGGATAAATTTGAATATATAGTCGTTGGATAATGTTGGATAAAACACTAGGAAATAGAAACTATCTAACAGTCAGAAACTGCCATTAGTCGACTTGGGGTAGGAGTTAGTCGACTAGGTTAGGCAATTTATACTGGGTTAGTCGACCACAAAAGAGACCAAGTTGACTAGGTCAAGATTGAATCAAAAGACAAATTTTTGGAAACTGAAACTAGTCGACCAGAACAATGTATAAGTCGACTACATCAGGTTATTAGTCGACTATAAAGTTTGTTAAGTTGACTAATAGTGACAAACAGAGAGTTGATATGTTTGCAGGACAAATGTTAGTCGACTAGGGAAAATGTCAAGTCGACTATACCATGTATAAGTCGACTAATAGAGTAATGATGTGTGTGTTTCAAGGCTTTTAACATACTATTAACCATTACAATACACATCATTAGCAATTCTCTTTGGGTAGTCTTGATCATGTAGAACTCTTGAATAGGCTTGTAAGATAGAGCTCCATTGATTTGTCTTCACAAATGTATCATCAAAAGCAAGTCCAACAAAGCCAACCTACAAGAGACCAAGCAATAATTTCAGAAAATGATGGCCTCTCCAATTCCATAATATTTTTAAGAGTCTTACTTCGTTCCACCTCCTCATAATGAACAACCATCTGCCCTGAAAATGAGTAAGGAACTCTTGCGTGAGTCCGAGCCATAATCTCAGAACTTGTTGGACTCAAAATCTTCATAATTTTTTCAAAACCAAGATTCCTACTCTCCCTTTCTAGAACAATCATTTGAAGAAAAATCTGAGGTAGAAAAGAGTATAGAAATCTTGCATGAGACCTCACAATAATTTCAAAAATCTTTTACCCATTCTATTGATAAGTTAGAAGCACAACTGAATCAATTGATCAACATTTATAGGAATGAGAAAACTCTATCTTATCAACCTTTAACCAATTCAGCTATCCCTAGCTCTATTGATCTAACCCAGGACTCTTGTCATTTTAGAAACCAAGATTCAATTTCAGTCCCCCCATCTGAACTTGACCAAACTTCAAATGTCCCATTGACATTTTGGCAAGTTATCATTTTTCTGAGATTGAACTTGAACATGAATATGATCCTGAAGCTCAACTTGATAATTCAATTTCATTGCCTAATTCCATAATGACTGAGGTGTTTTTACCTGTCTTCAGGCTTTTTCCCGAGTCAACATTGGATCCTGTGCCAATCCATCATGAAATTGAATCACCAATCTTTTATGATCATCATATTGAACTTGATCAATTTCATACTTTTGAATGTCCCATTAACACATTGGCAAGTTCTCATTTTTATAAAATTGAACTCAATAAGGACTGTGACTTTGATCCTCAAATTTGTCATCCAGTTCAAATTCCTAAATCAATATTGACTCCTATTTCGCTACCCAATTTGAGCAACATTTTAGAGGTAGTTTTGGTTTCCATACCTATCATTCTTGAACTTGAATCACTAATCTCAGAGAGTCACATTCCGTTATGGAAAAATAAATGTGGACTAGAATTTCAACTTCTTGATTTGGACCTGATTCCTGAACCAAGTTGGACTCCTGAGCCTTTACTTGACTTAAGTCAAATTTCTGAGTCGATATTAGTTCATGTACTTCCTGAGCCCAAATCAATCATTCCATCTTTTCATACTCCATTTTGGGACAAAGGTGTTGGTAAAATTGACTCAGAAATTATTTTGAAAATTTGAAAATTAGATGGGGTTAAATTCTTAATAAAAATCATACATATATACATCATTCTAGTGGGTTGTATTATAGAGATTTCTGGTGGGTTCCTCCAGACTCCAAACAAATTAGATTGGGCCGCATTTCGTGGACTAATCAGACCTACAATGGAACCACTACCTTGAGGTGATTTTTCCTTCCCTCTCTATTTGTTTCATGCATACATACATCACGATGCATTGAGGACAATGCATGAGATAAGTGTGGAGGAGGGTATACTAAAATAGAGTTTTTTAGATTTTATTTCTTTTACCTTCTTTTAGGATACTTTTTTAGAAATCTTCCCTTTTGCATAGGATTTTCTCTTTTTTAAAAAACTTTTTGAAATAAGAGATAATGTTTTGATCTATTTTTAAGAAATTAAGATAATTCTAGAAATTAAGGAAGCCTTAATTATGACATCTTAAACCTAGTCGAAATAATGGATCTTATTTAAGATTATAGGCTAAGTAAGATAAATTGGAGAGATAATTTTATCATGAATTTTTTGCCTTAGATAGTATGCACTTCACACTTACACATTTTTGGGATAGAAACAAAGACCTAAAATGCCAAAAAGAAAAAAATAAAAAAATAAAAAAATGGTATAAATGAATAAAAAACCACTTAGTAAGCTAGATAATTATGCCTCAAGAAGCTTGATTATTCACGTCTAAAGTTGGTAATAAAGAACAAATAATCCCCCTTAGTTTTGTGGTCTTGTTTACTCGAGTCCTTAAACCCGAGGGATGTTTTCTCATCTGGTGCCCTAGGACCGTCTGGTTTGGGAGTCATAGATTAAAGGCTCACTACATGAGTGAACTAGAAAGCCTAATGAAGCTAAGGGAGGAAAAAAGAAGAAGAAAAAGACAAAAAATATATATATAAAAAATAAATGGCTTGATGATTAGAGTTGAAATCGCAGAAATCTTCACCATCACAAAGTGCATATTATCAAGGTTTATTGAAGGATAAAATATTCAATCCAATTTTGAATTCTTACCTTAATTGAATACAAGATTTTGCATATTGACTAAGTGTTTGTTGGAGGAAAACTGAAGATCGAGGAGCAAATTTTTTATTTGATTGTAAAGAATGTTACAGCGGATCAATAATCCTCTTACAAGAGAGGGAATATATCCAAACTTGAATCTCTCCTTTGTTTAGTACCGGGTTCTTGATGTGGCAATGGAAAGTGAATCTTGTTTTCCTTTGACCAGGTGAACGTCAGGACCTTTTGGAATCCTCTCTTAGATAGTAGACGAAGTAACACAGCTTCTGTCCATCAAGGATATCAAAGAGAGAGTAGGCAAAGATGAACTTGTACGCAACAAGTTGTTAGAAGAGTTGAACTCTCTCTTTCTTTTCAGCTAGAAATCTTGGTGTTTTTACGGCTTACAACCGAAGTTCTTTTAACCGAGAATTATCCGACCTCTTTTTTATAGCAAACTGGGCTATTTATAGAGGTTTCAGGGGGTGAACGTGTCCCTAAAAATGCTCCACAATGGGGGTTAACTTTCTCATTATATGGGCAGTAATTGACCCAATAATGAGGGCAGTTATAACTGAGACACGGGTTTCGAGCGTCGCGTCTTGTTACTAAAGTGATGCTTGAGGAACGCGAGCTTCCAATTCTGCCTTAAGCTTCATGTGAGATGCAGGCTTTGGACTTTGTGTCTTGGCATTGCAATAATACTGGGACGCGGGTTTCAACCCTCGCGTCTCGGTCCTTGCAGTGATGTTAAGACGCGGGTTTCAACCCTCGCGTCTTGGTGCCGCGCTGGTGGCGATGATTAGCCTTGCGTCTGGAGCTTGGATTCTTCTTTTTGCTGACTTGTCTTCAGTGATTTTTAGACAGTCTACAGAACCTCCTCCAAAGTTTTCGATATTCCGCGGTTGACTGGGACAGATTTCGAAATACTCTGGACTCTAGTTGAATTCATACTTCTCATGATTGGACTAACAATTATTTGAGATACTCTGAGCTTGATCTTATCTGGAGTATGGTCTTCGTGAGTGTACTGTAAAACCCTTTGAAGCTATCAGAGATGATCGTGGTGAGTGTCTAGATACGTAGTCCAAACCTCCTCAATGCTCTGAGCTGGTTGTTGGTGTACTTTGAAGCAGGGGTGAACAGTCGCCTGCTTGTGTCAGTGTACTGTTCAACTGATTTGCAGAAGCAAAGACTGAACGCAAGTCTTGTAGACGCAGAAGTCATGTTGCTTTGGAGACGCAATCCTCACTTGGAGTGGGGACGCATCTATTAGTTTGCTGAAGAAACGCGGCTCCTGGAGCGACGCGATCTGTAAAGTACAGACGCAGCTCTCACTCTGTTGACCAGGCGCGACTTTGGCCTTCCTGAAGAGGCGCGACCTTTGGAGGGACACGGTTTTTGTTTAACGCGAGTCCGCGTTCTGGGCGCTTTGTCACATGTCCGATGGAGTTGAAGGGACATCTTTCCTTTAATGCACAAAATTCGCGCCATATTTAAGACGCATGCCACGCATCGGGCGGGGATTAGGCATCAAGCCAAGCGCCACGTATCTTTGCGGATCACTGTGCCTATAAAAGATAACAGTTTTTCAAGAGTCATCATTAGACTCTTCTTCTTCTTCGCTGAGCATTTTATCTAGGGCTAAGAAAAGCTCGAAGCTTTTTTCATTTTCACCATCTTTAACACTGATCTTACGGTCGAAATGGCACCAAAGACCAAACCCGTTTCCTCATCCTCGAGCGCCGTTACTCCGGAGATTCAAATGGGTGGTCCTTCCACGCAGGAGGCCCCCATTTCAGGTAGTAAAATCATCTGACCTGGTTTCTGCCATTGAAGGGGCTTACAGAGTTCTTTTAACTCTTAAGTCTCTTTTGAATGTGAACCGCTAACGCGGGGCTCATGCTCGTGTTTGATTTTCAGACGCGGCTCTTGAATTGGTAGGCAAGACGCGGGTTGATGACCTCTGCGTCTTTGCTTCATCAACTTGAATCCGTATCGGTTTGTTGAACGCGGGCCTCGTTGAGCCTTGCATTTTGGACTCAATGCTCAGAATATTTCTAAGTGTGGAGAGTTCAGACACAGACTTCTTGTAATTCTCGCGTCTTGTAAGATTGGACACAAGTTTTACTGAATTTCGCGTCTCAGTCCGATACTTAGAAATTTTTCTAAGTTCTAGATTTTGAAATGCGGGCTTCATGCAAGCCTCGTGTTTCTGAGTCTAGACGCAGGATTTGCTGATTCTGCATCTGGATTCATTCCTGTGTTTAAATTTCACATATCTAGCCATTTTCTTCCAGATTCCTGACTAATTGTTGTCTTCTTTGCAGTGCGGTACTCTTCCAACCCCTTGTCCAAGAAGTGCCACTTTGGACACATAGGCGGCGCCGATCGTAATCTGACCTTCGTGCTTTAAAGGACTACTCCTGTGACTACTGGTAAGTCAAAGGAGCGAAAGGAGAGGATCTCCAAGGCCAGTATGGTGACCCTTCAGGAGATTATCTCTGATGGGCTGTTTGAGACGGATTACTGCACTCCGTTACGGAAGCCTGCTTTCCTCTTCGGTGATGCCATTGACGAGAATGATAGGATTCTGCATGACGGAGATTACAAGTGGCTCCGTCAGATGGGGGACAGGAGGTTCTTTCTTCCCAATATGGAGAGGATGTATTCCTTATCCTATCTTCAGCATATGTCCGTTTATCGTGCGATGGATTGGATCTTTCCCGTTTTGTCTCCGGCGTCTCTATCGGCAGATTAGGTGCCAAAGAAATACACTCTGCTGGCCGTGGGAAAGAGGTTTTTGGTATATTTCCTGGGTTGGTCAGATCTGAATATCCGAGAGGAGAAACCCCTCAACTTGGCGCTACTTTCATCAACCAGTTTATGAAAGTTAGGGGTGATTTTCCTGTCGACTTTCGTCCGCTTGGGTGGATTCATTCTACCAACAAATCCTAGTGGGGTAGGATGGTTGGATTTGTTCTTGTTGAGCTTGGGGCTCTGCTGTAGCAGGTGGAGTTATATCACTCGGTCAAGGCCGTACAGTATGGCGTCCCGCAAAGTTCCCACAATTTTATGGTGTCCTAGAGCACTATAATCCTTTGACGGGCATATTTTTTACTCCAGTCAAAGAGATGAGGCTCGCTCTTCATAAATTGTATGAAGTCTCGGGGCGTGTTATGGGAGATGCCCTTATGAAGAATACGTCCCTACTTCTGAGGAGCTTCACCTCCTGAAGAAAGAGGACACTCAGGTGTATGAGACATATTTGGAAGTGTTGTGTCACTTTCACATCTGCGGCCAAATATCCTCCTAGAGGAACAGGGGAGTCAAGCAGATGTCCTGGGCGAGCTATCTATTCAATGGCATAAATGAGAAGGATAGCCCGGTGACTAGTCTGGCCCCTTGCACTGACGAGGAAATTACTGAGAGGATCGATGCCTCTGCAAGCTCTTATACCACTGAGTCGAACGAGGATACTTTCAGACCTGATACGGTCTTAGAAAGTTTTCATCAACAGGCCCGAGTTCCCATTTCTGACCGGGCCCTATTGGCGGGCTTCCTTATGCTGTGGTTGAAACATTGTGTGGTGCCAACATTGCCACATGAAGTAATTGTTGCCGATGTGGTGTACCCGACAGTTTTGCTTGCCTATGGAAAGTCTATCGCTCTCCTTCCGGCGATGGTGGCTAGAATTCAGAGTGGGTTACGGGCTCTGGTTAAAAGTCTGTGCCAAGTGGAGGCCATTGTCGACTCCAAGGGCAGGTCAGAAGTTGATTCGGAGGGAAGGCCGAGAGTGAAGACCCCTAACCCCAGGATCGAGCTTCCATATACATACTTGATGGCTTGGTACGTTATGCACTGCCCTTTACTGATGACAGCGGTGCCTCCTTCTGTAGGTTTGGTCCCCTTCGTGCAGAAGCTAGAGATTCGAGCTGGTCTAACTACTACATGTTCTTTGTTCGGAAGTGTATTCTGAATGCTTTGAACTATCAGCTCGACCGTTGCTTCGCCTTACATGCCCAGTCGCTTCGCTCGGCAGTTCGGCTATAATCAACTATATATCGGTAACCCCAACGCTGGCCTCAGCTTCAGTGGAAATTTATTTGACGGTGCTCGCGCGTGGTAGTACAGCGTAGCTAGGGAGGACAAAAGCTGTTTTCAGCTTGCCTCACAAGACGCCCAATTGTCATACCAGCCTCAGTTTCTGCACCTAGTACTCCCTAGCTAGTAGGATGCCTGGTTTCAGAATAAATACCTCTTGCATTAAGAGCATCAAGGCATCTTATAAGGACAAGTTATAGTCCAACAAATGTGTGCGAGATATGGATGAGTATCAGGCAGCCGAGAGGGAAACAGGAGGGGAAGCAGGGATGGGGCCAAGGGCAGCAACACCTAAAGGGCGGCCTGCTAAAAAGAGTTGGCAAGCTTTGTCCAAACGTTCCCACGATTATGCTTCCAAGGGCGAGCCTATCCTAAAGAAGGCTAGAAGGGAATCGGAGGCTGAAGCTTCAATGCCCATAGTAGTTCCTCCTGGTATTGAAGAGCAGGGGAATGAAGAAGAAGAGGAGGAGGAAGTCCTTGTCCTTCGCTCCCGCGGTCTGCGCAGCAGGGGCCCCGTGATTTTGGAAGAGGGGGAACTCGCGGGTAAACTCATCATAGCTGAAGAGGTCGAGCGACCCGAAGTTGACTTGGTGGGGAAGGATGACGTTGAGATTCTGGGAATCTCAGCCCAACCTGAATCATCTTCAGCTCATGGGAGAAGGGTGGAGGTGCAGCAGCCTGGGTCTCCCAGTATATTGTTGCGCGCCTCGCGGATTATTGATCTCAGCCCTACTACTGGGGTATTTAGTGTTGGCCCAAAGGCCTATCACCCTAGTTTTGATGATGATCAACTCATGAAGTTATGTTTACTAATGATCTTGTGTTTAATTAGTGACAGATTCATTATCAAGATCTTAGTAGGTGCATAGCTCAACAAAGGATAAAATGTCAAGATTTGGAGCTAGCACGGTGTGATCCAAGGAGCTTTTTGATCAAGCTTGGACCAAGTCAAGAAGATGAGAAGCCTTCAAGTGAAGACTTCAAGAAGATGAAGACTTGTGTCGAGGTATAAGATTTTTGTTTCTAGATAAAATGTAAAGGATAGAATAGTGGTGGATTGCTCAAGTATTATATCACACACGCGCACTCTTGATAGATATGTTTTCATAAAAGATTTTTCTTTGTGACAAAATACTATTTGGATTTTGGTTTTCATGTTTACATATCTTTTGACCAAAACCATATTTAGAGCTTAATGCCAAAAACATAGATATTTCATCTTGATTGTGTAGTGGATCATATCCATACACACTATACCTTAAAATGAATTATAATATCTTGTTTTTGTATTTGAAGATGTTTTGGAAAAACAAAGTTTAGAAAACATGTTTTGAAAAATAAAGTTTTTATCATGAGCCAAATTTTTCCAAGTTACAAAAATAGGCCAATCTTTTATAACATACCTTGATTTTGTGCAAGCATGTTTGTATATCAAAGTATTATGGTAAAACTATTTTTGTAGATTTTTAAGTATTTTATGGGATTTTATTTAAGCCAAAAAGACAAACTTTTTAATCCCAGAAAATTATTTCAGGCTTCGTATAAGTCGACTTACTACCTTTACAGTCGACTAATACTGAAGTCGGCCGACCGGACCGTCGACCGACGTGCACAAACGTGCACGCCTTTGTGCACTGGAGGACGGCCGACCGTGCCGGTCGACCGCTCTAGAGAGCTCTGCTCTCTGGAAATTTCGGCCGACCGTACGGGTCGACCGACAGAGAGTTGGACTCTTTGCTCCAGTGGCTCGGTCGACCCGGGTGGTCGACCGTGGCTCCAACGGTCGGATTTCTGACCGTTGGCGGTCGACCGTACGGGTCGACCGGCAGCTCTGACAGAGCCCCAACGGCTAGTTTTTCAGACTCTATATAAAGGGTCATTTGAGGGTCTTGTCATTGTTTTGTAAGAAGATTTTAGGTGAGCTTTGAGCCAGTTTTTCCCATTCTTTTAAAAGGGTTTTCTCCACATATTTGAGTGCAAATACTTCCAATTAAAAGGAGAGATTTATCAAGAGTGTAAAAGTGATTTCTTTGAGTTTTCCTCCACCATCTCTTTCCTTGTTTTCTCACACATCACTTGAGCTATCCATTGCCTTATCTATCCATAGGATTGTGTTGTGAGAGTTTGTAATTGGTGATCAAAGTGTTTTAGATCACCAAGAGATTTCCTTTTTGTTCTTTGAGGAGGCGGACAAGTGTGTTCGCGATGGTTTAGAATTCTTGTGTGAACTCGGTGGTTTGAGGTGCGGCCTCGGCGAGCTAGTTAGCTTGCGTGTGTACGGGACTAGGGAGTCCAAGGGCTTATAGGTGTTGCGACACCGAGGAGAGATCCATTGGGATCTTGCATAGTGGAAATCCTTTGTGTGTCGAAGGCGGGGATGTAGAGCAAGTGTGCTCGAACCTCGAAACAAACCCTTTGTGTTTGCGATTGCCTTTTCTCTCTCTCTCTCTCTCTCTCTCTCTCTCTCTCTTGTCTCTTGTTATATCTTGCATTCAATTATTGTCCTTATCATTTACATGCTTGATATACATTGTGCTTAACTGATATACTTGCTTGGGATTGTTGACTAACACTTGTATTCAACCAAGAGAGCCAACGCGGCACCTCAACCCATTCAAGGGAATATAGAGGAGTTTGTCCAGAGCCCTTCACGGGGAATTCGGCAACACTCTTTGGTTATACGTGGTGTTTAGTGTAAGAAGTTTTAATTTGGTCATAATTGTTTTAGCTTCTGCATTATTCGCATTATTAGGCATTAAGTGACCATTAGATTAGCCATCACCTATTCACCCCCCCTCTAGGTGAACCTTCAATTGGTATCAGAGCTTGGTACTCTGATTTGGGTCTAACAACCTAGAGTTAAATATCCTCATTTTTAGGCTAATCACAATATTTGTACACACACTATGGACTTCATGTCACCACCCATGTTTGACATTGTTAACATCCATATATGGAAGGTGAAGATGTCCTTGTACCTCAAAGCCTTAGGTTATCATGTTTATCTTGCCACTACTAATAATGCATATTTGTTTAGATGGTAAAAATTTTGAGGCTAATGCAAAAGCCCTTCATGCTTTAAAGTCAACCCTAAATGATGATTATTTATCTAGGGTTTCTAACTTGATTTGGCTTTTGTAGTTTGGAACACCCTCCTCTCCCTTGGCGAAAATGATCAATACTATGCGGGGAGTGACTCGGATGTTGGAAGCGACATCTCCAACAAGTGCTATATGGTCCAAGGGAATAACCCCCTTGAGGTAACTACCGAATCCGAGGATGAGGATAATAACATGTCATATGATGAGCTATCTACTTTTTGTCAACTATTGCTTGAGAAATATGACATGATTAAAAAGGAAAATAAAAATTTGAAAAAGAAAGTTGATTGCATGCATATAGAACAAGATTCTTTTAAATCTAACATTGCATGTTTAGAAAAAGAAAATAAAGATTTGAAAAATGAAAATGTTTCCCTATGTCTAAATTAAATGATCTTTGTGAAGGGAACACGATTTTGAAAGATAAATTATTTTGGTGGAAACTCAAAAGGAAATTGTTTTTCAAGAAAACAACTCTTTGAAAAAGAAAATTTTTGAAAAGAAAAAGAAAAGTTTTAAAGAGAAGAAAA
Source organism: Agave tequilana (assembly GCA_038442645.1). Lineage (NCBI taxonomy): Eukaryota > Viridiplantae > Streptophyta > Magnoliopsida > Asparagales > Asparagaceae > Agave > Agave tequilana. The sequence continues at coordinate 246,221 of JAVJIF010003065.1, forward strand.
ATGACTCTTTATCTCACATGTCTTTACATGCCACCATTGATGATAGTGAGATTAGTCTTTTGAAAAATAAAATAGATAGTTTGAGTTCAACCTTGAACTCGTGTGCATTTAACCATACTAGGTTGGAGTCCTTATTTGCAAAGAAACAAACTCCTGATGTTCATGCACATCACTCTCATCATGCATTTGCTTATATTGCACGCCACGATCACAATCACACTCATAAGCATCCTAAGGTGTACAAATGTACACATTGTGGCCGCAAAGGCCATTTAGCAAAATTTTGTTTTGATAAGTTGCATGTTTTAAATTTTGCTAAGAAAAATGTTTGGGTTCCATTAAATGCTAACCCCAAAGGACCCAAGAAAATATGGGTACCAAAACCCCCACCGTGTGTTTTTGATGTAGGTGAGGGCTCTCACAAAACGTGAGAGGAATGGTGCCTTGGTGGTGGTTGCATGGACTACAAGGACATACATTTGATGCACCGCTATCAAGGAGTTTTTGGTGGGTCAACCACCATATTTGGAGCTTTGGAGTTGGTAACGATCTCTAAACTCCTACTTTTTATTTACATGCTTATTCATTTTTGACATCATATAGTTTGTTCATGATTTATGTATTTTGTGCTTCATGTGGTATATACTAGTTTAAATGTAGTTGTTATCAAAACTTGGATTTATACATGTACAAGTAGTGAGCCACATTTGATTCATATACGTTTGCACTTCATTGTTCATTTGTACTCACTATATGCACATGTATAGCCTAGTTTTGATGATTCTTTCATTTATACTTGTTTTGCCTACTTTTATGCTTTACTTCATGTATATGTATTTTTTAATTCAAATCTAATAAATATACATGTATACCCGTGAGTCTCTTGCCTTCATGCAAACATTATTAATAGACTCTTTTATGTTTGGGATATGTATGTGTATTGTTAGGATTGGATAAATCATACATATGCCTAGAAGTTTATTGTTTTAATAAAAATTAATTTTTCATGTTTTTGTTTTGTTAAAAATGTGACTTATGATATTTTTGAGCTTCAATGTCTATTTTCATGAAAATGCTACTTACATGACTTTTGAACACTCACACTTTATTTATTTTGTCATGACTTTCATTCATGAACATTTTTATGAGCTTAATCGATCTTGAGTGTAAAACTTTGTGTATTTAGTCTTGATTCATGAAAAACATATGATTTCAAGTTTTTGAAGGATCTTTAACTAGTTTTTCAAAAATTATTTTAACTAGTTATTGTTCCTCATTTGGTAGTGATTTTCAATGCTAAAATATTTTCAAATCTATTTTTGAAAACCCCTACCTTCCATGGGAGGATGGATGGGCGATTATGCCTTGTATGCTTCATTGAAAATCTTCTATCTTGAGCATATGAAGGGTGGTAGGTTATGAGATATACACATGATCCTATTATTGGTTCAATTGGTATCATTGAATCGTTTCAATTGGTATTAATTTGACTCTATATTTGTATATACTCATTTTGCTTTATTATATATGTATGTATCAATGTCATTTCTTTTCATACATATATATGAGTTTCATGTGCTTAACTTGCAATTGGTTCACATTTTTTTAAAGCACAAAGTTTTTGATGAAAAATAAAATTTTTGGATCATTATGTTTACCATTGATATCAAAATGCTTCAACTTCATATTTGTTAAATGTCAATTGGTATCAATATGTTTTACAAAAATGATTACTTTCAATTTGGTATCTTAAAATTTGTTTGTTTTACAAAAGCTCTGATACCTTTAAAAATTTTTGTTTAAGAAAAAATTAAAAAAAAAACATTTTGTTGATGTATATTTCTTATATGCAAGGAGAGCTTAACATCTCTCTTACATATAGATTCATGTTGAGTATATTATAAATTGAGGAGCTTGACAACTCTTCTTTATATGATATACGTGTGTAGGGGGAGCTTCACATCTCCTCTTATGCATTACATAATATGTGTTATGTGAGTTAGGGCTTGTCATCCCTTCTTCATGTAATGCATATGTGTAGGGAAGCTAACTTAGCGTCTTCCTCTTCATGAATGTATATCGCATATAACCTTTTATTGATATATTTGACCCTTATTGATCTCTTTGTTTATGACAAAAAGGGGGGAAAGATTTGAGGATTTTGTTTTACCTTAAACCCTTTGTTGATAATTGACAAAAAAGGGGAGAGGTATTTGCTATATATGCATGTTTTTATTAAAGGATTTATGTTTATGCATATATGTTTTGTTTTGCAAATAGGAGAAAAAGAATTTGATAAGTTTTATCTCCATACATTTGCATACATATTTATGAGCTTCATTGTCATATATTATTATTTATGTCTATGCATGAGTTAAGGGGGGGCTTCTTTGAAGCTTTACTTTAATCCATGCATATATAACTTCATGAGTTTTGTCATCATCAAAAAGGGGGAGATTGTTGGCCCAAAGCCTATCACCCTAGTTTTGATGATGATCAACTCATGAAGTTATGTTTACTAATGATCTTGTGTTTAATTAGTGACAGATTCATTATCAAGATCTTAGTAGGTGCATAGCTCAACAATGGATAAAATGTCAAGATTTGGAGCTAGCACGGTGTGATCCAAGAGCTTTTTGATCAAGCTTGGACCAAGTCAAGAAGATGAGAAGCCTTCAAGTGAAGACTTCAAGAAGATGAAGACTTGTGTCGAGGTATAAGATTTTTGTTTTTAGATAAAATGTAAAGGATAGAATAGTGGTGGATGGCTCAAGTATTATATCACACACACGCACTCTTGATAGATATGTTTTCATAAAAGATTTTTCTTTGTGACAAAATACTATTTGGATTTTGGTTTTCATGTTTACATATCTTTTGACCAAAATCATATTTAGAGCTTAATGCCAAAAACATAGATATTTCATCTTGATTGTGTAGTGGATCATATCCATACACACTATACCTTAAAATGAATTATAATATCTTGTTTTTGTATTTGAAGATGTTTTGAAAAAACAAAGTTTAGAAAACATGTTTTGGAAAATACAGTTTTTATCATGAGCCAAATTTTTCCAAGTTACAAAAATAGGCCAATCTTTTATAACATGCCTTGATTTTGTGCAAGCATGTTTGTATATCAAAGTATTATGGTAAAATTATTTTTGTAGATTTTTAAGTATTTTATGGGATTTTATTTAAGCCAAAAAGACAAACTTTTTAATCCCAGAAAATTGTTTCAGGCTTCGTATAAGTCGACTTACTACCTTTACAGTCGACTAATACTGAAGTCGGCTGACCGGACCGGTCGACCGACGTGCACAAATGTGCACGCCTTTGTGCACTGGAGGACGGCCGACCGTGCCGGTCGACTGCTCCACAGAGCTCTGCTCTCTGGAAATTTCGGCCGACCGTACGGGTCGACCGACAGAGAGTTGGACTCTTTGCTCCAGTGGCTCGGTCGACCCGGGCGGTCGACCGTGGCTCCAACTGTCGGATTTCTGACCGTTGGCGATCGACCGTACGGGTCGACCGGCAGCTCTGACAGAGCCCCAACGGCTAGTTTTCCAGACTCTATATAAAGGGTCATTTGAGGGTCTTGTCATTATTTTGTAAGAAGATTTTAGGAGAACTTTGAGCCAGTTTTTCCCATTCTTTTAAAAGGGTTTCTCCACATATTTGAGTGCAAATACTTCCAATTAAAAGGAGAGATTTATCCAGGAGTGTAAAAGTGATTTCTTTGAGTTTTCCTCCACCATCTCTTTCCTTATTTTCTCACACATCACTTGAGCTATCCATTGCCTTATCTATCCATAGGATTGTGTTGTGAGAGTTTGTAATTGGTGATCAAAGTGTTTTAGATCACCAAGAGATTTCCTTTTTGTTCTTTGAGGAGGCGGACAAGTGTGTTCGCGGTGGTTTAGAGTTCTTGTGTGAACTCGGTGGTTTGTGGTGCGGCCTCGGCGAGCTAGTGAGCTTGCGTGTGTACGGGACTAGGGAATCCGAGGGCTTGTAGGTGTTGCGGCACCGAGGAGAGATCCATTGGGATCTTGCATAGTGAAAATCCTTCGTGTGTCGAAGGCGGGGATGTAGAGCAAGTGTGCTCGAACCTCGAAACAAACCCTTTGTGTTTGCGATTGCCTTTCTCTCTCTCTCTCTCTCTCTCTCTCTCTCTCTCTCTCTCTCTCTCTTCTCTTGTTATATCTTGCATTCAATTATTGTCCTTATCATTTACATGCTTGATATACATTGTGCTTAATTGATATACTTGCTTGGGATTGTTGACTAACACTTGTATTCAACCAAGAGAGCCAACGCGGCACCTCAACCCATTCAAGGGGAATCTAGAGGAGTTTGTCCAGAGCCCTTCACGGGGAATTCGGTAACACTCTTTGGTTATACGTGGTGTTTAGTGTAAGAAGTTTTAATTTGGTCATAATTGTTTTAGCTTCTGCATTATTCGCATTATTAGGCATTAAGTGACCATTAGATTAGCCATCACCTATTTACCCCCCCTCTAGGTGAACCTTCATTTAGTAGTAAGGTCTCGATTGTGGAGACCTCCTGTGCTGAGTTGTTATCTTCCTCGTCCCAAGAACATGGATATTATTTCGGCGAGGAGGTCAATTTTGACGACGAACCCGCTCTTCCTGACACAAGTAAATTTTCGCACATCTCAGAGGAAGAGATACAGGGATACGATCCTGTGACGGCTTCACCGATAGCAATGATTGCTGCTACTAAAGGTATTTTCTTTGTCTTCTTGAATCGGTTTCCCATCAAGTTAGGAATGAGTTTTTACATTTCCTTTTGACTTTCTTCTACAGGGTTGGCTACTGATAGTGAAGCCACAACTTCTTCTCATATTGAGGAGATGATCCAAGAGTTGGCCCAGCAGGAGGGCCTTGAAGCTCCTGCTACCGGGATGCCTCAAGAGGGTACAACTGTCGAGGTCGAGGAGGCCTCATCCCCAAATGGCTTATCCAAGGATTTGTCGCCTTTAGATCCTCAACTTTGTAAGAGAATACTAATGTATTAGACACTCTTCCCTTTTTTTTACCATTACCACTAACATTTAATGTTGTGGTTTGTAGAGAGTACTGGGATAGCTCAAGTAGAGGATCCTGCGGTAAGCATTGGTGCAGAAGATAGCACAGTTTAAACTTTGGCTGGGGAACCCAGTGCCTAGAGTTTGCTGCTACTTCTGTTGTAGTGAAAGCTGCTACAACAATAACTGTCTTTGAGGTATCAGTGACTACCTCAGTATCTGACGAACCTATTGTCGGCCTCACCCCTACGCAAGTTGAACTAGCTCCCGTATCTCATCCTGTTATGGAAAGGGGTCCGGGAGTGTTGGACACGGAAAAGGAGGAGAGTGTAAAATTTCCTTGAATCAGATGAAAAATTACAACAGACTAATCTTCCGGTTACAAGGGAGGGAGGATGTTGAAGCTTGAATCCCCCTTTGTTTAGTGCTGGGTTTTTCGTGTGGCGGTGGAGAGTGAATCTTGTTCTCCGTTGACCAGATGACCGTCTGGACCGTCAAGGGATCTTCTCCTTGGCAGGTAGAAGGAGTAACTCAGCCCCGTCTACCAAAACTCTAAAAGAGAAGGTAGGCGAAGAGCAACTTGTACGCAGCAAGTTAGCTTGAAGAGTCGAGCTCTCTCTCTCTCTGTATGTGTCACGCCTGTTGATATCTCTCGGCCTCTTTATGTCTATTGATGCCCTTCGATTTTTTCTGATCTTCCAGGGTCCGACCCCTTTTTCATAGCGACGGGGCTATTTATAGAGGTCTTAGGGGGTGAACGTGCCCCCTAAAAATACTCCACTATGAGAGCCAACTTCCCCGCTACATGGGCGGTAACCAACCCACGTGCCTGCTAAAGACACGCCACGATGGGAGCTGGTCTCCCTTACGTGTGGGCAGTGATTGGTCCCTTAACCAAGGCGGTTATAACTGAGACGCGGGTTTCAGGCCGACGCGCCTTGATGCTGAGACGCGGGTGTCAAGTCGACGCGCCTTGATGCTGAGACGCGGGTGTCAAGTCGACGCGCCTTGATGCTGAGACGCGAGTGTCAGGCCGACGCGCCTTGATGCTGAGACGCGGGTGATAATCCCTCGCGTCTAGAGCTTTTCAATGGCTTGTCCTTCAGTAACTTTTGGACAGCCTACAGAACCCCCTCCAAAGTTTTCGATATTCCGCAGTTAACTGGGACGGATTTCGAAATACTTTGGACTCTACCTGAATTCACCTTCATGACTGGACTGTTGATGCTCCGGGTTCGATCTTATCTGGAGTTGGTCTTCGTGAGTGTACTGTTTGAACTCTTTGAAGCCACCAGAGTTGATCATGTTGAGTGTCTAGATGCACAGTCTAAACCTCCCCGATTGCTTTTAGTCTGTCACGAGTGTGCTTTAAGCCAGGAGTGGTTAGTCGTCTGCTTGCGTCAGTGTACTGTTGAACTGATTTTGCAGGAGCAGGAGGCCGAACGCAGGTTCTTTTCAAAAAAAAAAAACGAGATGGTACTGCCTTAAAGACGCGATTTCTGTAGGGTGCGTCCTTTGGCAACGGAAACGCGCCTGATCTTCTATGAGGCAGACGCGATGCTCCGTCGAAGACGCGAACTTCGGAGAGACGCATCTCTTGAGTATAGACGCGATTGTCTGGGCGCATTTATGGCGATGCTGACGGGGCATATCCATCGAAGAGACATGGCCGTCGGGTGCGAGTCCGTGCCACGTCATGATTGCGCTGCCAGTTGGCCTGGGGAACCGACGGGATTTCACCTTTTGGCGCGCGGATTTCCTGGCTCATTAAATGATCCGTGCCACGTGTCGAGCGACGATTCGCTGCAGAGTCGTGGTGCATGATCTTCTCTGTGCGTTAAAGTGATTTCGTTCCACGCGTCGAACAGAGATTCGCCGCAGAATTCATCGGGCCATACGCTGCGTATCTTCGCGAATCCTTGTGCCTATAAAAGGCCACAGTTGGGAAGATTCCTCTTCTTCTCCGAACGCACTCGCTGATAAAATTAAGAAAGAGAATTCCCCTTCTGTTCATCTGTCTAACCTCGGATTGAATTAGCAATGGCACCCAAGACCAAGCCGACTGCTTCTTCTTCAAGGCGACCGTCGTCGAGGCCTGGAGGGGCGGTTCCTCCTCTGCGCAAGATGTTGTTCTCCAAGGTCTCCAAGGTAAACGCCTTTTAGGCGTGAATTTCGCCATTAAAGGAAGTTCAAAGAACCCTTAAGAACCCTTAACACACAAATTTAAATCGTGTTTGATTCCCAGACGCAGTCTTTGGGTTGATAACCGAGGCGCGTGTTTGATGACCCGGTGCCATTAGGTCCTGCCTTTTGGACCCTTCACTTAGAATATTTCTAATTGTGAAGGGTTTAAACGCGGACTTTGATCCTTGCGTTCTGCAACATCAGGTGCTGGTTCTTACGGTCTGGCGCCTGAGTCCAAGTACTTGAATCTCATAAGTCTTGGTTTGCAAAACGCGGATCTTGCAGGTCTGGACGCGGATTTGATAATTCCTGCGTCCAGTATCTCCTCTGCGTTTGGACGTGGATGCGCAGGTCTGGACGCGGATTTGATAATTCCTGCGTCCAGTGTCTCTTCTGCGTTTGGACGTGGATGCGCAGGTCTTGACGCGGATTTGATAATTCCTGCGTCCAGTGTCTCTTCTGCGTTTGGACGTGGATGCGCAGGTCTGGACGCGGATTTGATAATTCGTGCGTCCAATGTCTCTTCTGTGTCTGGGTTATGAACACATAGCATTTTTTTCCTTGCTTTTGATAAAGTATCTAACTAAGTGTCCTTTTCTTTTTGCAGCGCCACACCTTACTACTTCACTCGCCAAGACGCGCCACTTTGGACATGTAGGTGGTGCTGACCGGACTTGACCTTTGTGCTACAAAGGACTGTTCCTGTGACTGCTGACTAGTCGCAGGCTCGTGAGGAGAGGCTCTCGAATGTTGACATGAGGACTCTTCGGGTGCTTATGACCGATGCAGCATTCGCAACGGATGCTGGCATCAAGCTGGAGAAGCCTGCCTTCTTCTTCAGAGATCGCATCCATGATGGCGGCTATCGCGTGTATGACGGAACTTGCAAATGGCTCCGTCAAATAAGGGGTGGAAGATTCTTTCTTCCGGACATGGAGAGGATGTTCCCGCTGTCCTATTTCCAGCACATGTCCGTCCCTCGGAAGATGGAATGGGACCTCTCTCGATATGTCCCTGAGATTACTCTCGGTGATTTGGGCTCCCATAAAGTACACCGTCATGATAGCCATGACAGGTCGGTTATCGGCCTTTTCCCTGGGTCGCGCAAGTCTGAGGTTCCGGCTGGAGAGATATCACAACTTGGCACTACCTTCCTCAACGCATTCATGGAAGCGGAGGGTGATTATCCGGTTGGGTTCCGTGCGCCCGGGTGGGTCCATTCCACGGAGAACTATTGGTGGGGCAGGATGGTCGGCTTTGTCCTTACCGAGCTCGGGGATCTGCTAAAGCGTGTGGGACTGTACTCGACAGTCAGAGCCGTGCAATGGGGGATCCCTCAAAGCTCTCAGAACTTCTTCGGGGTTCTAGAGCGTTATAATTCTTTGACGGGGACGTTCTTCACTCCGGTCGGGGAGATGGGCCTCGCTCTGCACGAGCTGCATGAAGTCTCAGGATTGGCAACAGGGGACATTCCCTATGAGGAATATGTCCCGACCACTGTGGAGCTTCACCTTTTGAAGGAGGAGTATCCCCTAATATATGAGACCTACTGGGAAGTGCTATGTCACTTCCACATTTGCGGCCAGATAACCAAATGGCGGTCGCAGGGAGTCAAGCAACTGTCTTGGGCCAGTTACTTGTTCAACAACGTCAACACCAAAGACCATCTGATAACCCGATTGGCTCCCAGCTCCGATAGGGAGATTGAAGACAGGATCGACCAGGCTTCTGACAATTTCTACACCACGGAGTCGAACGAGGACGGTTTCGACCCTGACTTGGTTTTTGAAAGCTTTCACCATCAAGCCCGGACCCCTATCTCCGATCGGGCGCTGTTGGCGGGCTTTATGATGCTGTGGCTGAAGCGTTGTGTGGTGCCCACGCTGCCACATGAAGTCATTGTTGCTGACGTGGTGTACCCGGCGGTGCTCCTGGCCCATGGCAACCCCATAGCCCTTCTCCCGGCCGTGGCGGCTGGTATTCAGAGCGGGCTGCGGGCACTAGCTAAGAATTTCTGCGAGCCACCGAAAACTGTAGACTCCGAGGGAAAGCTATATGTTGACTCAGAGGGGAATCTGACGGTGAAGCGTCCCAACCCTCGGGTCGAGCTGCCTTACACGTACCTCATGGCTTGGTACGTGATGCATTGCCCTTCCTTGATGACGGCGGTGCGTTGGAGGGAGAGTTCTGTCCCTTTTGTACAGCGGTTGGAGGGTTCGAACTGGCGTGATCCTTATATATATTACGTCCGGAAGTGCCTTTCAGACCCTGCGAACTACCAGCTCAACCGTTGCCTCCCCCAGATCCCTGGTGCATCTTTCGGGGATCTACTTATTGATTCCGCGGGCCCAGATGATTTCACGAGGTTATCCACGGGAGCCTTCTGGTGGTTGCTCAATATTCGGCCCGGATATGTGCTTTTCCGGTAAGGGACGTCATGCACCATTGAGCCGTACATGCCGAATCGCTTCGCTCGACAGTTCGGCTATGATCAGCTCTATGTCGGGAACCCCAATGCTCGACTCGCCTTCGAAGGGAACCTGTTGAGGGTGCTCGGGCCTGGTACTACAGTGTGGCTGGAGGGACGGGAGCAACTTTTCGTCTACCTCTCGAGGGGCCCAAGTGCCATATGAGCCTCAGCTTCTGCACTTGGTACTCCCAAGCCATCCAAACACCAGACTTTTTTCCGGCGTCTTCATGCATCGAGAGCATAAATGCAAGTCTCGAGGCAAGGACAGAGTCCGATAAACCGTCAAAACTCGTAGAACAGTACCTGAAGGCCCAGAAGGAGGTCGGAGAAGAACGAGAAGGGAGCCACGAGCCACGGAGCCACGACCACCAAGGGCGGAGCCGCAAGCGACTAAGGCGGAGCCGCGAGCAACAAGAGCAGAGCCGCAGGCAACTAAGTCTCGACAGGCGGTGAGCAAGCGTCGTCAGGGCTCTACTTCTACTGCTGGGCCTGCCCGTAAGAAGGTGTGGAGAGACTTGGCGCCAGCAGTTTCTTTACCAGCGGCCATCCCTTCTGGTGTCAGGGAACTGAGGGAGGAGGATATAGCTGAAGAAGAAACTCCTCTAGTCCGTGTTCCCAGGTCGCTTAATAGAAGCCAAGGGTCTGCGGAGGAAGGGGAGCTTGTTGATCGATCCACCGCCACAGACGAGGATGAGTAGCTAGAGGTCGACATCATGAGCGGAGGAGATGTCGATATTCTGGGGATTTTAGCTCATCCCGAGCCTTCTTCTACTCATGAAAGAAGAGATGAGGCACAGCAGTCGAGGTCTCCTTGTGTCTTCATCTCCACTTCTCGGGCAATTGATCCCAGTCCTACCACTGGGGTAATTGGAGGCAAGGCTCCGGTTGCAGAGCTTCCTCGCGTTGAGCTGTCTTCTTCCTCGTACTCAGGGGAAAGCAAGTTTGAAGACAAGGTCGACTACGGTGATGAACCCACCCTTCCTGATCCGAGCAAGTTCTCCCATATCTCGGAGGAAGAAATGTACGGGGGGGAACCGTTGACGGCGCCATCACCGTTGGCGACAGTTGCTCCCACTGCAGGTACTTTCACCCGATTTCCTCTTTGGTTTTGAAGAAGGTGTCTTAACATTCTTCTTTTACGCTGCAGGGTTGGCTGAGGATGCCGAGACTACAACCTCCTCGCATATCGAGGAGATGGTAAAAGAGGTGACCCAGCTCGAAGGAGTTGAGGCTTCGGTTGGCGAGACAACTTCGGAAGGGGCGATTGCGAAAACTAGGGAGCCCTCCGCTTTGCCGGAAAAGGAGGTACCCACTGAGGCTGGGGAAGCTCTCACTCTGCAGGATTCACCCAAGGGTTCGCTATCTCTGGACCTCCCAGGTGGTAAGGAAGTTCTGATATTTTGAATGTTTCGCTTTTCACCTTTGTGGCTAATGTTGCGGTCATTTGCAGAGAGAACTAAGGGGGCTCAGGTGGAGGTCCAATGATTGATATCCTCCAGAGGGCCACACGGCTCAGGTCTCGGCTGAAGTTTCTGAGGAGGAGGTTCCTGCAAAGATAGCACCTCTGGAAACGCCCGAGGCTACTTCTGCTCTAGCCGTATCGGTGGTCAGCACAACTCTTGTGCGAGAAGATCCGCCTTATCCCGTGACAGAAAAGGGGTCGGGAAGCTTCCCAGGTGGTGACATATGGGGGAACTGGCACGCCAGATGGTGCAACAATTCTTTGCTTCGATGGGATCATGTATTGATCTCATCTTACGTGGAAGCAGCTCCTTCAATTTTGCCCGGACGCTTCTCAGAAATCTGGCCGAGAACGTCGAATTAACCGGAGGCCCTTCACTTGCCCAGGCGTGTCTGCAGGTGGTGGAGCAACTGGGAGACGACCTGCACGAGCTAAGTCTTTGGAAAATACTAGCTCTTCTAGTGAGGCCCAGGCCACCCTAACCCGGCTCTTAGCTGCTCAAGAACAAGAGCGACAGGAGGCAGAGGCACAAATAGATGCAGAGATCCGCAGCCTCGAATATTCCCAGGCTGAGTGTCAGAAACTAACTGACGATTCAAGGGAATCCGAGATTGTCATGCAGAGCACGGAGCACGTCATCATCAGTGCTCGGGACACCATTGCCAAGGCTCGGGACACCATTGCCAAGGCAGAAGCTGTGCTTGCGATCAATGAGAAGAAGCTTGCTACCATCAAAGAGGAGCTTGCGGAGCAACAGGCGGCTAAGACGCGAGCTGAAGAGAGTCTGTCTCTACATTCTTCTAGGGTGGAATCTCTGCGAGCGCAGCTGGCTGCAAAACCCTTCCTATCTGAAGAGGAGCTGCGGGTCCAAGCCGTGATGGAGGCTGAGAAGGTACGTCAGATCAAGATGCATCATCTCAGGGAGCAAATCCGTTCCTTGGCGAACCAGGACATTTAGCCTCCTATTTTTTTTTTTTGAGAAGAAAAGGACACTCTATTTATCAGAGTGTTTGTATCCACTTTTGATATAAGAAGGACATTTTTGTTCCATCTTCTTTGCTTAGCTGTGGATGAATCCAACTTCTTGATCACTGGCTGTGAATACTGAACTTAGGTAAGACTAAGTTCTTTCAATGAAACGCAGCATCGATTCGCGGCCTCTGTTCACAGGGAGACGCGGGTATCAGTTCAGAAGAACTTGGGCAGAACCAAGTTCTTTGGGCGAAACGCAGCGTCGATCCATAGGGAGACGCGGCCATGAGTTCAGAAGGACTTGAGACGCAGCGTCAATCCATAAGGAGACGCGGCCATGAGTTCAGAAGGACTTGGGCAGAACCAAGTTCTTTTGATGAAACGCAGCATCAATCCATAGGGAGACGCGGCCATGAGTTCAGAAGACGCGGCATCCGTCTGTAGGGAGAGACGCGAATCTGCTTCGCTAGGACAGACGCGGATCAAGCAGATGCGAGGGATGCAGCCTTGTGCATTTTCCATTAATACCAAAATGGACTAAGTGTTCTCCTTTAAAAAGGACCCGTTTGCTGAGGGGACGCGACTTTGCATCACGCGGACATTCCTCTAGGACGCGGGTGATCGTCATCCAATCTGGGGAGGGGACGCGTATTTTGGATATGGTTCTTCAGTCTGCGTCTTGGTGTAACCTCCCAGGCGTTACATACAGCCTGTCATAAAGATTGATGTGATCTTCAAATCTCTATTGATGATCGGGAATGCAGATTTTCCGCTGTTTCCCGAAGCGGTTATCCACGCGTCGGCTTCTTATTGGTCTTGAGCGTTAATTCCCTTTAATGAGAAACCGATGCGGGTTGTTAGAGATTGGCGCCTGCGACGGTTTTCGAAGCGGCGTTACACGCGTCAGTCCCTTATTGGACCTTGACAATCGTGCGGTCAGGAGATCATTAATTGCAGTTATCGGGGGGTGCCTATAAATAGGGCGCACCCTCTCCCTTCAATCCAATCTTTGGACTGTTTTCTTTTTGAGAGCGAGCGCTCTGAGAACCTTCATCTTCTTCAGAGTATTGTCTCCATGGGTGAGGATGGCTCTGTGGATGAAGATGACCCAGGGCTTGTATGCTCCTGTTTGGTCTCTTCGGGGCAGAGTGTCTCTCTGATCATCTTGCACGTCCGCGTCTGGATGCGGAGAGCCCGACTCTTGGTAGAAGCCTCTATTGGTACGCCGTCCCGATTAGCCATGATATTTTAATCTACCACGGCCTGTACCTTGGCATCATCATTATCTGGACCCCCTCACGAAGTCTGTGTTGGTGCATTCCTTCTGGAATTTGCGCCACAGATTTGAACTTCTCTGGACGCGAGTGCAGGGGTCTTTGGCACTTGGCGCTGGCTTTGTTCACAAAGCTTGCGTTTCAAAGCCACTGTCTTGGCGCGTTTTATGGCTACTGCTTTGGACGAATTCCAAAAAGGTTTCAGACCCGAGCCTTGCAACTCTTGTTCACTCAACAAGGAGATGGCAACTTTCGGCGTCTGTGCCTTTCAACGTCTGTGCCTTTTCGGCGTCTGTGCTTTCGACTTGGGCGCAGAATGAGACCGCGTTTTGATTCGCGTTTGTCTCTGCTGACGCAGCTGTTTGGCTCAATGCGTGGGTCATTCCCGCGTCTGCTTGGCTGACTGCATGGATCATTCCCGCGTCTGCAGTCTGCATTTGCGACTTTGTTTTTCTCTGTTGAAACATACTAAGTTGCAAATTGTCCTGATTCCTTTGTTTCATTTTCTTGCAGGTAGACTTGCTGGTTTGCTGGGCCCCTGGAAGGATGCTTTGGCCGGCGAACTTGTTCGATGTTCACCTATAAGAGAGTATATTATGGTCCTCGTCACCTATAAGAGAGTATATTACGTCTCTGATGAGGACCCAACCCTCGCCAAGGTCTCTTCAGATCTGCTTCTCCATTCATGCTTGCTGGCAAGAGATGGTCAGGCTATGCATGACGGCGATGAGGGCTCCGGCGGTTGTGGTGGCGGACAAGATCCTCTTCCTCTCCCACCCCAGAAGTGACATCAAGGACAGTCTATGTCCGTTGGATGGCCTGCTAGGGAAAGAGACGCGCCTGAACGAAGGGTTGCAGGACTTTCTGTTGCCACCAGACCTCAAGAACACCATTGCTCTTAGCTTAGTCAGCTAGGGCGCTTTCGATGTTTATATCATGCATTGTGGTGTAACCAGCTTCTATTGTAGCCACAAAACATCGCGCACTTGGAATCAGACGCGGCTTATAAGGAGTGAGTGCAACCTCTAAGAGAGAGAGAGGGACTTCTTTGTACTCCTTAATTGTAACACTCAATCTTATTGTATAAGAGAGCGTTTTTACTGTAACACACTATCTTATTGTATAAGAGAGCGTTTTGTATCACTTTCATATGTTTGGAAATAAATAAAAGTGACACTTTTCTTTTTGCCTCTTTCATTGTCTTGAAATTTTTTTTTTTGTCTTAGACCCATAGAAGCAAAGAATCTCTGACTTTGTCAAAATCATGATGATAATCTCAACAAGTCAAACTTTGGAGGGAAAGATCCTATTTCAGGAACTCTCACAGTACTGGTCAGAGGTGTAATATTAACTTGACAGAGATGAAATAATTTTTGGTGGACCTGCCACTTTATAAGAGAAAGCGACAAGTAGAATTGGTACCCCCAGGGAGGGTGAACTCTGATCAGAGGTTTAGAATTAACTTAATCGAGTTTAGCTGGGGATTTGATGAAAATACTGTTAATTGGTGTAATATTAACCTAACAATGTTTTTAGGTGGACCTGTTATTCTATTGAAGAGAATAACAAGTGAGATTAGACCCGTGGAGAGTCTAGGAAGGTTTGTTACCATCAGAGGTGTGATATTAACTTGACGGGTTGAAAGTGGTCTTGTCGGAAGTGTAATGTTAACTTGACAAGGATGCGAGTCAGAGGTGTGATATTACCTTAACTCAGAAGTATTTCAGTTTTGTTTAGGAAAAACTGAGAGTGTCACTGCCATAGGTGTGATGTTTAACTTAACAGTGAGGTAATGCTAGAGGTGTAATGTTGAACTTAGCATTGGTCATCTCGACTTGGACAAGGAAGTCGAGGAAAGGTCATGGCCATAGGTGTATTGTTGAACTTAGCGATGACTCGGATGCTAGAGGTGTAGTGTTAACTTGGCATCATTCATTTCAGCTTCGATGTGGAAGACTGAAGAAAAGTGACCGTCAGAGGTGTAATATTAAACCTGGCAGAAACTTGAAGTACTGCTTAGAGGTATAATGTTAACTTAAACAGTAGTTTTGTCAGAGGTGTGATATTAATTTGACAAGAATTGGCTTGAGCCGAAAACAGTTTGAGGACCTGTCATTCTATGGATGAGAATTGACAAGTGAGATTTGAAGTGCCAGAGGTGTAGTGTTAACTTGGCAAAGTGTAGAGTTGACAAGCAAGATTTGTACTCTACAAGGGGTATCTCATTACCAGAGGTATGGTGTTAACTTGGCAACGATCGTTTTTTTTTTTTGTGGTCCTACCATTCTGTGGATGAGAATTGGTAAGGGATTTTGGAGGAAAAAGTGGAATCAAGTCCACTTAGGATTTTTAGCAAACCCCCAGCTATCAACGGATTTGAGGTGCCTTTACCAACTACCGTTTGAGTTGGGCTAGCCATGCTATTCCCCTCAGCATGATGAGTTGTCGAAGACTTATGTTGGACTTAAGAGCCAACATTTTCCTCTATCCTTAGCCGTCGGAGGCGTCGGATCAAATGGGAACGTGTCCCTTAGGATTTTTAGCAAATCCTTAGCTGTCAACGGGTTTGAGGTGCCTTTACCAACTACCGTTTGAGTTGGGCTAGCCATGCTATTCTCCTCAGCATGATGAGTTGTCGAAGACTTATGTTGGACTTAAAAGCCAACATTTTCCTCTATCCTTAGCCGTCGGGGCGTCGGATATTAATGAAGAAGCTCTTCTTGTTTTGATCAGAGGTGTATTTTTAACTTGATCAGCGGAAGAATACCATCTAAGGATAGTATTTCTTCAGGAATCTGCCATTGATTGGCATCATAAGTGTATCGCCATTCGAGGTTATGAGGCGATATGACCCATTTGAGTAGACTGACTCTACCACAAATGGTCCTTCCCATTTGGGTTGGAATTTTCCTTTTGTTTTGTGCGTCATCACCATGGGTCTTCTGACGGCTAAGACAAGATCGCCTTTTTTGAGAGTTCGTACTTTAACTTTCTTGTTGAAGGCTCTGGTGATTCGAGCTTGGTAGAGCTCGATTTGCTGTTGGGCTTGCAGACGCTTGTCGTCTAAGGCCTCCAGTTCCTGGAGTCGCTGTCGATGCTTCTCCTCTGTCGTCATCTCCGCTGTCAAGGCGACGCGTAGAGATGGAATTTGGATTTTCAGGGGAAGCACGGCTTCACATCCGTATACCAAGGAAAACGGCGTGGCCTTTGTTGGGGTTCGTACTGTTGTGCGATAGGCCCATAAGCATTCGCCTAGCTTGTCGTCCCAGTCGCGTTGACTCTTCGAGACGAACTTTTTGAGAAGCTTGCCAATGGTCTTGTTGAAAGCTTCTGCGAGGCCATTAGCGGCAGGATAGTATGCCGTTGAGGACACACTCTGGATTCTGAACTTAGCGTAGAATCTCTGGAATGCCTGGCTGATGAACTGGGGTCCATTGTCATGGACAATCCGCCGAGGTACACCAAAACGGTAAATAACGTGATGTTTTACGAACTTGATCACGTTGGACGACTTCACCTCCTTCAAAGGAATGGCTTCGGCCCATTTGGAGAAATAATCGGTTATTGCTAGAATGAACCGATGTCCCTTTGATGATGGTGGGCTAATAGGACCAACCACATGTTGGCCCAATGGCCTTCCACTCTAGTTTTGATGATGATCAACACTCATGTAGTTATGTTTACTAATATTCTTGTGTTTCTAAGTTTCAGATCATTAACAGGATATTAGTTGGTGATTAGCTTCAACAAGATGATTAGAAGCTTATCATGGTGATTCCGGTGCCAAAGCTTAAAGATCATACCTTTGCACTTGGAGAATCACGGAGTTTGGACCGAGTCTACTTGAAGATAGAAGATCGACAAGAAGACTTAGGTATCCTAATTTAGATAGAGTTTTTAGATCCATTTGTAAAGCTTAGTTTAGTTGATATGCTCAAGTGCACAAATCACACACGTTTTATGATTGAGTTTTGGTTTTCATGAATAGTTTATCAAAACAAGTTTAAATTAATATATGTATAGTTGCTTCATTCTATACATGCATACTTAATTTTTTAAACAAACTTATTTTGACTATCCTATTCATGTTTTGGAAAATTCTAGTTTGATAAAATACAAGTTTTGTTTTTGATAAAATTGGCAAGACACAAAAATGAATTGATATGATTGATATATGTCTTGAAATTTTTATCACAAGTTTGGTTATCAAAGTAAAATGATAAAACAAGTTTTAGAAAAACATATTTTTAGAAAAACAGTTTTTATTGTGATTAAAACTATTTTTTAGATTTACTGTGAATTTATGGGATTTTTATTGAGTGAAAAGACCTATTTTCAAATCCCGTATCTGTGCAGAACTGAGGACTGGCTGACAGGCTAAGTCGGTCGACCGGACCGGTCGACCGCACCAAGGGCCGGTCGACCGGGCCGGTCGACCGATGTGCACAGACGTGCACGTCTGTTAGGCACAGTGGACGGTCGACCGAGCCGGTCGACCGGGTCTGAGAGCTCTGCTCTCGGTTTGTTTCGGTCGACCGGGCCGGTCGACCGCTGTTGCCCAACGGTCACATTTCTGACCGTTGGCGGTCGACCGGACCGGTCGACCGGCAGTCTGTCAGGCTGCCACATCAGCCTAACGGCTAGTTTTTCCTAGGGGCTATATATACCCCATTTCTCCATTGTTTTGGCTATGATTTTTAGAGCTAAAAATTCCAGACTTTCTCTAGTGTTTAAAAGAGTTTTTAAAAGGGTTTTTAAGCCAAAAAGATTTCATCTTATTTGTTTTTGGGTTTTTGGAAAATCAAAGAAAGCTAGGGTTTTGGGATTTTGATTTGGTATTTCATTCTCTATCTTATACAAGAGATTTCCCAAGTAGTTTTTCTTTGTTGCTTGTTTTCAAAAACACTTTGATTCCACACTTGAGCTATATCTTCTATCCTAAACTATTAGGATCTTTGTTTTTGTGGAAAAAGAAAGAAAAAGAGAGTTTGTGATTTTTGAACCACTTGTTGTAAACCCTCCTTTATTTGTTGTATCCCTCTTCGGTAGAGGTGATCGGAGTGGTATTGGTTTGCTCCCTCTTCGGTAGAGGTGGAGTTTGGTTGTGAGCCTCTTCGGTAGAGGTGTGTGGATTGGTTGTTGTATTGGCTACGGGCCTAACCCCTCGGTTGTGAGGAGGTTGTTGTATTGAGAGAGGAGTTAGGTACTCCTAGAGTTGTAAGAAATCCTCTTCGGTAGAGGTTCCCTCGGTGGGAGTTGAGATAGTGGAAATCCTACACGGTGGTGTAGGCGGAGATGTAGAGCAAGGTGCTCGAACCTCGAAACAAATCTTGGTGTTTGCGTTTTGATCCATTGTCTCTCTAACTCTCTCTCTTATAATTGTGCATAGCATCATACTCATCATCATATCATACTTACTTGTGGTTAGCATTGATTCATTCATATCATATATTGCTTGTGTTGTGCCTTGCATTTCTTATTGTCATATCTATTATATGCTTGGCTTGATTGTGTGTATTTCATATTGCTTGGATTGCTTGTGTGTGTGTGCCTAACTTATACTCATCCAACAAGAGCTTCACATAGCACCTCAACCCATTTCAAGGGGAATCAAGAGGAGTTAGTCCAGAGCCTCGCAAGGGGAATTCGGCTACACTTGTTGTATTGTATTAGTTTGTGCATAATTTGCATTAGCTTCCGCATTTAGCGCACTTAGTTTGCATTGAGTTTCTTAGATTAGCAATTACACCTATTCACCCCCCTCTAGGTGTTTTTCAATTGGTATCAGAGCTAGTGCTCCTGATACTTAGGCTTAACATCCTAGGAGTGATCCATTTGCTTGCTAATCTGATTTGCATTTGTTTGTTTGCACATTCATATATAGTTTACCATGGACTTCATGACCCCTCCTAGCTTTGACCCTTCCAACATTGATGTTTGGAAGTATAGGATGTCCATGTACCTAAAGACCCTAGGTTTGCATGTCTTCCTTGCCGCCACCAAGAGATGTTATCTTGGTGATGGAAATCATATAGGGGCCAATGCACAAGCCCTAGAGGCCATTAGAAGCACTCTTCCTAAAGATTATCTCTTATGTGTTTCTAACTTTGATTCCGCCTTTGCAGTGTGGAACAAATTGACAACAACCACCACCTCCAAGCTTCAAGTGCCAAATCAACCGGAGGAATTTAGTGGAGAATCCGATTCTCAATGCTTCATGGTCCAAGGGAATGACTCCCTTGAGGTACATTCGGAACCCCACTATGATAGTGATGATTGTTCTAGTTCTTCAAATGATCATATTGATGTCCATGCTATAAATGAAGAACTTTCAATTGTTTGTGAAAAACTTATAGAAAAATATAAGATTTTGAAAAAGAAAAGTCTAGGAATTGAAAAAGAAAATAAGTGTTTACAATCTAGACTTGATATTGTTTTGCAAGAGAAGGTTGAGGTCTATAATGAAAGGGATTAATTGAGATCTCAATTGGAACTTGCTTTAAAAGAAAATAAATTTTTAAAGTCTAAAAATGATTGTGAAATTCTTTTGAAGAAAAATGAAAATATGTCTTCTAAAGTTGATTTTGTTTTAAAAGAGAATGTTGCTTTGAAAAACAAAATCATTTCTATTTCAAATGAGTTGAATGTTTGTTTAGATAAGAATATTGTTTTGCAAAATAAGATTGATGCACTTGTTTGCCATGCTAGGGTAGTATCACACACTTCACCTATTGCATGCCACACTTCTTCTTCTAAGATTAATGATGATATTTGTTTGCTTAAGAAGAAGGTTGATTGTTTGGGCTCCACTATGAGCCAATGTGCCTTGAACCACAATCGGTTGGAAACCTTGGTTCGAAAGAAACAAGTTCCATCCTTTATGCATGCACACCCTTCACGGCATACACATGCTCCTCACGGACACACCCATCACATGTATGCTCATGTGTACACATGTACACATTGTGGACGTAAGGGCCACCTTGCTAAATTTGTTTTGATAGATTACATACTACTAATTTGGCAAAGAAATTTGTTTGGGTTAGAGAAGGGACTAACCCCCATGGACCCAACAAGATGTGGGTACCAAAGACCACCCCTCCTATTGTTTTGATGTAGGTGTGGGCTCTCACATGACGTGAGAGTGATGACACCTTGGAGTGGATGCGTTCCGGACTTAAAGGAAATCATATGGATGCATCACTTTCAAGGGAAGGTTTGGTGGAGAGGACCACCATGCTTTGGAGACAAGGAGAGTTGCTTCTTCATTTTTTGGTAACAATCCTTTACTCCATTTATTATTTACATGCTTTTAATATTCATTGTTTATAGCATGTTTTTGATGTTTATGGATTAGTATGTTCATTCCATGTTTATTAGATCCTTGACATACATGTATAGTATTTGAGACACACATGCTTATTTGAATCATACTTAGTGTTCTCACTTTTGTTTAAGCTATAATGTACATCATGAATCTAATACATGTGAATTTACATAGTAGTCATGTTTTAGGTTTATCATGATGATTTTCATATTTGTTTTGATGCTTCTTGTTAAGATTACTTGTTTAGATGTTAGTTTTCATTAAGACTAGGAATTATACTTGTACATATAGTGGGCCACAAATAAATCTATATATGTTTGGGCTTGATTGCTTATTTGAACCCATTAGATGTGCTAGTATAGTCTAATTTTGATGATCCATACATTTTAGACTTGTATTCATATTTTTGGATTTATATGAGTTTTGATTTCATGTATATGTTTATTTTGCCAAAACATTAAGATATACATGTATACCTCTTGAGTCATTTGCCTTCCATGTAAATCTATTTATGGACTCAATTGTGTTTAGGGATATGTATGTATACTTCTTGTGTTGACAATTCATACATATACCTTGAAATGAAAATTGCCTTGATGAAAATTTAGCTTATCATGATTTTCATGTTTTTCATGTGTTCAATATTTAACTTCATGTATATGTCTATCTTATCCAAATTATTGACTATACATGAGTATCCTTTTTGAGCCACGTGCCTTCATGAATATACATTTAGTGGACTCGTTGAGTTTTGGATATGTATGTATATTTTAGCTTGTATTAGACATACATATGCCTTGAAGATTAAATAAGGAGTTTTATATAATTTTTCATGTTTTTGATAGAATTATGTTTTAAGGAATAATTGAGCTCAATGAAATATTTTTCATGATTATGATCTTCACATATTATTTGTACACTCATATCTATTGCTCATGTTTTGTTTCTCATGAGTTATGCTTTATTGGTTAGAGTGATGATTATCATGTGAATTTCAATTTTGTTTTATTCCTTGCTTGAAGGATTTCGTGCTAGTTAACAAGTTTTCCATTTAACTAGTTGCGGTGTTCTTCATTTTGGTAGTGATTTTCAAACAAAACTACATTTTCAAATATATCTTTGAAAACCCCTACCTTCCAAGGGCGGTAGGATGGGAGATCATGTTCATGTATGCCCTAAATTGAAAATCTTTAAAAATTGAATTATGATTGGGTGGTAGATAATATGATGTATACACTTGAACTTATTGTTATGTCAATTGGTATCATTGAACTCTTTCAATTGGTATCATTTTGATCTTCTTGTATACTCATATATGTTTTGTATGTATGTATGCTTTAAATTCCAAGTATATCAATTTCTATTGGTATCTATCTTTCATACATATATATGTTTGTGTTTATGCTAGTGCTTGAGTTTCAATTTTGTTTAAATTGATTACTTTTAAATTGTTATCAAGACTATGCATGTCTTTAGCTTGTATCTCATAAAGGGGGAGAAAATTTGATTTTGTATTTCAATTGGTATTTGTACTCCCACTCTTTATGATCAAAAGTTGTTATTTTGAACATATGATATCAACATCAAATTTGTTTATATGTTTTTCAAAATGAAATATATTCTTACAATTGGTATCAAAATTTGTGTTTAGACATTCAAAATTTGTTATGTTGTTTTACAATTGGTAATTTATTATGTTTAATTACAATTGGTATCTCAAAATGTTGTTTAAAGAAAATATTCAAAGTTTTGATTTGTATTTCCTATATGCAAGGAGAGCTTAACATCTCTCTTACATATAGATTCATGTTGAGTATATTATAAATTGAGGAGCTTGACAACTCTTCTTTATATGATATACGTGTGTAGGGGGAGCTTCACATCTCCTCTTATGCATTACATAATATGTGTTATGTGAATTGGGGCTTGTCATCCCTTCTTCATGTAATGCATATGTGTAGGGAAGCTAACTTAGCGTCTTCCTCTTCATGAATGTATATAGCATATAACATATATTGATCCTTATTTATTGGTATCAAGATGCTTCATTGACATATTTTTTAATTGATATCATGTTTGTAGTCACCCCTTATTGATTTTTTTTTTGTTTTAGACAAAAAGGGGGAGAACATTGTTTGTATTATTTTGATTGACAGAAAGGGGAGAAAGATTTTTACCCCTCATTTTATTTATGGTTTTGATTACCCCTTTGTTGATGATTGACAAAAAGGGGGAGAAAGATTTATGAAGTTTTATATGCATGCTTATGTTTATGCATATATTATGTTTTAATCTCAAGAATATTAAGTTTAATTGATTTATAGAGTTTGCTTTGTAATTGGTATCTAGAGCTTATTTTGTTTTGAATATTCCATTTGATATCTAGAACCATTTATTGTTTATGCATATGCATGTTTCATGTTTAATATTCATTGCATATATTTATTGTTTATCCCTATGCATGAGTTAAGGGGGAGCTTCCTTGAAGCTTATCTTTAATCCATGCATATATAACTCCATGAGTTTTGTCATCATCAAAAAGGGGGAGATTGTTGGCCCAATGGCCTTCCACTCTAGTTTTGATGATGATCAACACTCATGTAGTTATGTTTACTAATATTCTTGTGTTTCTAAGTTTCAGATCATTAACAGGATATTAGTTGGTGATTAGCTTCAACAAGATGATTAGAAGCTTATCATGGTGATTCCGGTGCCAAAGCTTAAAGATCATACCTTTGCACTTGGAGAATCACGGAGTTTGGACCGAGTCTACTTGAAGATAGAAGATCGACAAGAAGACTTAGGTATCCTAGTTTAGATAGAGTTTTTAGATCCATTTGTAAAGCTTAGTTTAGTTGATATGCTCAAGTGCACAAATCACACACGTTTTATGATTGAGTTTTGGTTTTCATGAATAGTTTATCAAAACAAGTTTAAATTGATATATGTATAGTTGCTTCATTCTATACATGCATGCTTAATTTTTTAAACAAACTTATTTTGACTATCCTATTCATGTTTTTGGAAAATTCTAGTTTGATAAAATACAAGTTTTGTTTTTGATAAAATTGGCAAGACACAAAAATGAATTGATATGATTGATATATGTCTTGAAATTTTTATCACAAGTTTGGTTATCAAAGTAAAATGATAAAACAAGTTTTAGAAAAACATATTTTTAGAAAAACAATTTTATTGTGATTAAAACTATTTTTTAGATTTACTGTGAATTTATGGGATTTTTATTGAGTGAAAAGACCTATTTTCAAATCCCGTATCTGTGCAGAACTGAGGACTGGCTGACAGGCTAAGTCGGTCGACCGGACCGGTCGACCGCACCAAGGGCCGGTCGACCGATGTGCACAGACGTGCACGTCTGTTAGGCACAGTGGACGGTCGACCGAGCCGGTCGACCGGGTCTGAGAGCTCTGCTCTCGGTTTGTTTCGGTCGACCGGGCCGGTCGACCGCTGTTGCCCAACGGTCACATTTCTGACCGTTGGCGGTCGACCGGACCGGTCGACCGGCAGTCTGTCAGGCTGCCACATCAGCCTAACGGCTAGTTTTTCCTAGGGGCTATATATACCCCATTTCTCCATTGTTTTGGCTAAGATTTTTAGAGCTAAAAATTCCAGACTTTCTCTAGTGTTTAAAAGAGTTTTTAAAAGGGTTTTTAAGCCAAAAAGATTTCATCTTATTTGTTTTTGGGTTTTTGGAAAATCAAAGAAAGCTAGGGTTTTGGGATTTTGATTTGGTATTTCATTCTCTATCTTATACAAGAGATTTCCCAAGTAGTTTTTCTTTGTTGCTTGTTTCCAAAAACACTTTGATTCCACACTTGAGCTATATCTTCTATCCTAAACTATTAGGATCTTTGTTTTTGTGAAAAAAGAAAGAAAAAGAGAGTTTGTGGTTTTTGAACCACTTGTTGTAAACCCTCCTTTATTTGTTGTATCCCTCTTCGGTAGAGGTGATCGGAGTGGTATTGGTTTGCTCCCTCTTCGATAGAGGTGGAGTTTGATTGTGAGCCTCTTCGGTAGAGGTGTGTGGATTGGTTGTTGTATTGGCTACGGGCCTAACCCCTCGGTTGTGAGGAGGTTGTTGTATTGAGAGAGGAGTTAGGTACTCCTAGAGTTGTAAGAAATCCTCTTCGATAGAGGTTCCCTCGGTGGGAGTTGAGATAGTGGAAATCCTACACGGTGGTGTAGGCGGGGATGTAGAGCAAGGTGCTCGAACCTCGAAACAAATCTTGGTGTTTGCGTTTTGATCCATTGTCTCTCTAACTCTCTCTCTTATAATTGTGCATAGCATCATACTCATCATCATATCATACTTACTTGTGTTGAGCATTGATTCATTCATATCATATATTGCTTGTGTTGTGCCTTGCATTTCTTATTGTCATATCTATTATATGCTTGGCTTGATTGTGTGTATTTCATATTGCTTGGATTGCTTGTGTGTGTGTGCCTAACTTATACTCATCCAACAAGAGCTTCACATAGCACCTCAACCCATTTCAAGGGGAATCAAGAGGAGTTAGTCCAGAGCCTCGCAAGGGGAATTCGGCTACACTTGTTGTATTGTATTAGTTTGTGCATAATTTGCATTAGCTTCCGCATTTAGCGCACTTAGTTTGCATTGAGTTTCTTAGATTAGCAATTACACCTATTCACCCCCCCTCTAGGTATTTTTCACCACATCCATCCCCCACATTTCAAATGGCCATGTAGAGGTCGTAGAGTGGAGGTACCCTGGTGCTTGATGGATAAAATCTCCATGTATTTGGCAAGCGTGACATCTTTTGGTATAGGCGACGGCGTCGGCAACCATCTTGGGCCAATAGTAACCCAATCTTTGGAGTCGATGTGCCAGTTTTGGGCCAGGTTGATGGGCTCCGCACGTACCGTCGTGGGCCTCTTTCAATACCTCCTGGGCCTCTTTTGGTGAGAGGCACCGGAGTAAGATCCCGTCATGCGACCGACGATACAATGTTCGTGTAATCGCATTATAGTAAAACTTAGGGGCTTTCCTTCGAATGGCAGCCGCCTCTTTGGCGTCCTCAGGCAGGATGCCGTACAAGACATAGTCGATGTAGGGGAATCGCCAGTCTTTAAGCTCTGGAACGGCCGACAATTCCAGCACTTCTTTGCCTCGACAATCTCCCTTTGACTCCTGATAGTCCTCGAGAGTATTTTTCGGGCAATGCAAGTCGTGGCTGTAGACGAATATTTTCTCCATTGCTCCAGCTGGAAGAGCTAGGGAGGCTGCAAGGGATGCGAGTGCATCGGCGTGCGCATTTTGCCTGCGCGGTACATGGTCGATGTAGAAGTTAGCAAACCCCTCGGCCAGGCGGATAGTTGCGTTGTAATAGGGTACTAAGTCTTCATGTCTGACTTCGTACTCCCCGCGAATTTGGCTGACGATGAGTTTAGAGTCACCGTATGCCTCGAGATTTTTAACGCCAATCTCATCGGCGAGCTGCATCCCGATCAATAGAGCATTGTACTCCACCACATTGTTGGAACAAGGCTCCGTTAGCGAGACAGCTCGGGGGATCACATAATTTTGTGGGGAGACAAGTACTACTCCTACCCCCGCCACTACGTGTCCCTTGGGGTTTGTCCTTGATGCACCGTCGAAGAAAAGTTGCCACACTTGACTTTCGAACGATGTCTGAGTCAGGTAGACTTCGGCCACTTCGTCTGGGAGATCCTCGTAGACTTTGGCTGCCCTCGGATCTGGGTGTTCAGCTAGGAAGTCTGCCACCGTCTGTCCCTTAATGGCTTTCTGCGACAGAAAGTGCATATCATACTGGGATAGCAACATGGCCCATTTTGCCAGCCGGCCATTTAGTGAAGAAGGCTTTGTCATAAGTAACCTCAGGGGGTTGACTTTTGATATGACATTTATAGTCTGGCCTACCAGATAGTGTCGCATTTTTTGAATGGCGAACACTAGTGCCAAACATTCCTTCTCGATCGGGTTGTACCGATGTTCGGCTCCGATCATCGTTCTACTCAGATAGTAGATTGCCTGTTCTCGTCCTTCTTCATCATTCTGAGCTAGTAGAGCTCCCAAAGAATGGTCCATTGCCCGGACGTACACCAGAAACGGCTTTCCGGCTACTGGAGCTGTAAGGACTGGTGGTTGGGTGAGGTATTGTTTGATTTCCTCAAACGCTTGTTGGCAAGCATCGTCCCAAATGAACGAGACACCCTTCTTCATCAACTTAGCGAAGGGCTGGCATCTTCCAGAGAGGTTTGAGATGAACCTGCGGATGTACGCCAATCGACCCTGTAAACCCCTGAGTTCCTTGAGGTTTCTCGGGGTTGCATCTCTTGGATAGCGCGGACTTTCTCCGGATCCAAATGGATTCCTGTGGAAGTTACAACAAATCCTAGGAATTTGCCACTGGCTACCCCCAGGAAGGACTTGGTGGGGTTCATCTTCAATTGATGAGCCCGCATGATGTCGAAGACCACCTTCAGATCAGCTATGTGATCTCCTTTAATGCGACTTTTCACCGCAATGTCATCGACATAACATTCCACCGTTTTGCGCATTTGCTGATGAAAAATGGCATTCATGGCCCTTTGGTAGGTTGCCCCCGCATTCTTCAGTCCAAAAGGCATGACAGTATAGCAATATACCCCTAGAGGAGTCCTGAAGGAGGTATGCTTTTCATCATCAGGATACATTTTGATTTGATTGTATCCTGAGAATCCATCCATGAAGGACATTCGTTCGAATCCACAAGTATTGTCAATTATAACATCTGTGATTGGCAATGGGAATTCGTCTTTGGGGCAGGCCTCGTTTAGGTCGCGGAAGTCGATGCAGATCCTGATCTTCCCGTTCTTCTTGGAAACGGGGACGATGTTGGCTACCCAGTCGGGATGTTGTTCTTCCCTGATGAAGCCAGAATCAATAAGTTTTCTGACTTCTGATTGAATTGCCTCCATTATTTCTGGGCGAAATCGTCGCTGTTGTTGTTTGACAGGCTTTACGTCCGGATTGATGTTGAGGCGGTGCATGGCCACTTGAGGATCAAATCCTAGCATGTCCTCATAATTCCAGGCGAAGACGTCTATATACTCTTGTACAAGAGATATTAGATCCTTCTTCTCTGAAGGTGACAGGCCGTCACTTATGAAGATGGGCTTAGGGTTAGCCTCATCT
Organism: Agave tequilana; assembly: GCA_038442645.1. NCBI lineage: Eukaryota > Viridiplantae > Streptophyta > Magnoliopsida > Asparagales > Asparagaceae > Agave > Agave tequilana. Next base: position 274,137 of record JAVJIF010003065.1, read on the forward strand.
CCTAGGTTGATCTGAACAACCTTGTCTTCTGTGGGTGGCTCACGCTGTTCAAAGCGGGTATCCCAAAGAGCATTTAAATGTTTGATCCAAGGATCTGTATCAGATTGGATCATTTCTTCATTTCCATCTTCCAGGTGGCTTGTCGAAACCATGTTCACTGAAAGTTCCTTGAAGATGTTGCCGACACTGACATCTGACTCCTAAGATGATGTGTCTGAAGAGTAATCGTTGTTCGACGATTCTCGAGAATCGGAGGCTGATGGGACCGGAGTTGATACATAGCCCAACCCCCGGCGCGTCCGATGATAATAATCGGGGGCCTTCCCTTTCGGCACAAAGGATCGAAGTAGCGTTCTCCTTCCTTTGCCGAAGTTCAACCCGGGTCTGTTGGTTAGATCATACCCCACGCACTTCATCATTTTGAGCGCTTTTGGTTCATAATGACTGAGCTGAGGGGATTCCTCCTCACTTTCCGATTCTTCGCGGGGCGTTGGTTCAGTCGTCATTCGCCCAAAAAGGATTGGTTTTTGGCCTTTTCGTCTTGTCGGAACCATGAATATAGATTCCTGCACATCACCATTATCCTGATATGTCCCGAAAGATGATTTTACTGGTACATGCAATGATGTCAAAGCATCCATTGCCGACCAGATGTCATCGTCTACGTCGGTACTAGTATCCGACGGTATTGAATCGGATGCACACGCAGAAAAATACTCAAAGTCTAAATTCTCATTAATATACCAACCGCCTGCATCGTCGGTGGTATTATCAACATCGAGCTTATTAGTGCTCTTTACAAGTGGTTCCAACTTCCACAGGCACTCTTCTTGCTCGGGCTCAGTGTCAGCCTCATTACCAGAGTCTGGCACCTCCAGTTGCGGGGTTTCATCCACCGGATCCTGATATAGGAGGGAGTCCGTGAAATAATTTTCGACCCCCTTAAACGGATACCTTTCGGCAACCAACGTTTGCACCTTCCACTCGCGTCAATGTATTTCATGACTTGGTGAAGAGTGGAGGGAACGATGGAGTTGCGGTGGATCCATGGTCGTCCCAGCAGCAGATTGTAGGAAGTGTCGGCATCGATGACGTAGCACGTCACCTCTGACTTGAGGCTCCCAATCTGGCACTTGAGCTTGATCTTCCCCATCGGACGGGTGCCGTTGGCATTGAACCCGTAGATGGTCGTCTGTGTAGGGCTCAAACGGTGGGTAGGGATGCCGAGGTGTTGCATGACTCGGCGGGGCATGATGCTCAATGCGGACCCTGGATCTACCTGAATGCGGTTCACCTCAGATGATCCGATATAACCTGTGAAGTACAGGGGTCGATCATGCTTCCCTTTAACCTGCATATCATCTGCCGTGAAGGTAATGTAGGGAGCATTCTGGGAGGTGTGGAGACAATTCTCTACATCTTCCTTCTTTGGCACCTGGGTCATAAAGACCTCAGCATTTGCCAGAGCTTCTTGTAGAGCCTCCCTGGTCGACTTTGATAGTCTTAGAAGCTCATACAGGGTGATCCGCGCCGGGATGTTGGCCAATTGAGCCAAGACATCAAAGCGGTAAGGCGTTGTGGATCCTTCCGCTATACCCTTTTGAAGAGCTCGAGAGAATCGAGTCTCTTTTGTTTCTCTACTGGTGGCTTCGGGGAGGGCCTAGTTAGCTCTGCAGCCGGTTGTGGAGGGTTTGCCGCCACTTCACCGTACTGCTTTAAGTAGGGCTGTCCTGAACGAGTCCCCGTCATTGGTTGGTTGGGCTCTGCGGCCAAGACCATTGTTTCTTCTTCTGAATCAGTCAGTGAGGGAACATCATCCTCTGCTTCTCGGGAGGAAGCACATACCACATGGCAGGACGAAGCTTTTGCCTTGCCTTTGGATTTCCTGTTGGTTACAGTAGTCCACTGCTGGCTGTCCACTAGGTCAGGGTGGACCCACATAGTTTCCCCTTGAGGCGTAGGGACGGGTACCAAGCCCTTCTCCTGCTGCTGGTGAGGGTCTGTGTTGACCACTCTTAGTTCTCCTCTTGGGATTGGGACCACCCCTGCAGGTGCTGGAGGTTGTTTTCCAAACTGGAGAACCGACGTCATGTTGGCTGTCACCTCCTTCTGTTCTGGTCGGAGTTTCAACACCTCCGCGTCAATCAGAGCCTGAAGGATGTCCTTGAAGATGTAACAACTTCTGGTAGGGTGTCCCAACATCCTGTGGTACAAGCAGTAGTTGGGGTTGTCGGTCTTACCGACTTCCTGAGGGCGCCTGGCCTCAGGGAGCTTCAGTCGGTTGCTCTTGTTGAGTAGCTTGAAGAGTGAATCGACATGTTCCTCCTTGAAGGAATACTGCTTGTTGGCGCGGGGTTGGCATGAAGAGCCACTCGCCTTGGCTGGTTGAGGTTTGGTGGGAGATTTGGTCTCCGTCGCCAAATTATCCTTCCGCTTCGTCTGGAGGGAGGTGTCTGGCGCTCGCCTAGTTGACCTTTTCGGCCTAGGCTTGCCTTCTTCTGCCCTGACGCGGGCAATAATCTCCTCAGCCTGTTCACCTTGTTGGACTAATTGTTTTCAGGTGCGGCTTTCAGCAACTCCTATTTGAGCAAGGAGTGAGGTTTGGAGGTTGTGGCGGCATGTTTCCACCAGGGTGGCCTGGGTCATACCGCTTGGACACCGGAGTGCCACGTTCCGAAATCTTTCCACGAAAGATTTGACGGACTCTCCCTTTTGCTGTCTCGTAGCTAACAGGGTGGGCATTGTGACCTCGGAGTCATCTTCGAAGAAGCGTGTTAAGAACAGCTTCTCCAAGTCGCCCCAGTTCTTGATAGAACCTTCCGGGAGTTTCATGAACCACTCAAAGGCCAACCCTTTCAGGGTGCCGATGAACAGTCGCGCCAGGATGGCGTCATTATCTACTACATTCCCGGTTTGGGATTTGAAGTAGTAGATGTGCTGATTAAGGGACCCCTTCCCATCAAAGGTTTGGAGGGTTGGAGCCTTGAACTTAGGAGGGTACGAGACTAAATCCCACTCAGCTGGATAGGGCCGGACCACTCCAGCTTCTTGGAGGTCTTTGCGACTGGCAAGGGCATTGAGGCGTTCCTCCAATTGACTCATCCTTTTAGCATGAGCCTTCCCTGGGTCTCGGTCGCCCTTTGACGAGGGTTTGGACGAGCTAGAAGTAGATCGAGGCTTCTCTTCAGAAGGCTCGGAAGATGAGCTTCCTCCCTTTCTCTCTCTGTCCCTCGACCTCCTAGGAGGAGATCTCCTCCTGTCTTCGAGCAGTTGTGCAAGCGCCAGCTTGATAGCATCGATAGATTCCTGTTGAGACACAATCATCTCCATTTGTCTCTTTTGGATCTGTTCCAGACGTCTAGCTGTCTCATCAGGAGTGCCTGTCATGTAGGCAGAGGTCTCCTTCTCAACGGAGGAGTTTGAAACCCCTGATTCCACTACGGCGGAGTGGGAATCGTTCACTTTAATGCCATGGGCTAAGGCATTATAGTCAACCGGGGGAATGGCCCCAGTTCGGGTACGAGTGTGTTGATACACCCCTTCCGGTTCAGAGTCAGACTCATCTGAGCTGACCGCAAGCCCTTTTTCCTTGCTTCTGCTTATCATGTTCGCAGTAAGCTCTGGGTATTCAACGTCAGAGAAGGTTCTCCTTCTATAGGAGCGCCTTCTTTTGGCTGACGGGGGAATCGAGGTCAGCTGTCTAACTAAAAACTGCTGGTGCACACTCGACCCGCAACGGCACTCCGAGAGCATGGAGATGAGCTGTTGGCAGCAACACGACGAAGTGGCCTGATTGGCACTTCTTTTCTTTGTTAAATAATCCCTCAAATCTATGGAAGAGGGATCGAAGAGACTAGCCTCACAACTTCGAAGACGGGAGGCATCCATGTGCTGTGCAGAATGGACGCAGACTTCAGGGACGCAGCTCTCGCGTCGTGGCTGTCTGATGCGCGCCTGGCGTCTCTGTTGAGATGAGACGCGGGTCTCGCGCTGATGCCTGGTGCGTCCGGGCAGAGACGGGTGAGAGAGAGTGGGTTGCTGGGCCCCATGCCTGTGAGCGCGTGTTTCTTGCGTTTGACGAGACGTAGAGGTCTCACCTTGGCGTTTGATGAGTTGGTCCTCGGAGGACCTAACTGGAGGAATCTCGCGTTTGGGACGCCAAACGCGGACTTCACGTACTGGACGCGGTGTGGGCAAGGCGCGCGATTGTACGTCGCGTCCAGCCTCAGTTGGACAACCGACGGTTCCAACTTGCAGCTGACGCGCACGTCTCCTCTGTCGACGCTCAGCATTTCGGTTGCGTCGCGGAGGAGGAGAGAAACCGACAACATCCTGATGTTGAACATCAGGGGTTTTAACCACGCGGGTCCTCTGAGGGACACTGACGCGGGTCTTTTGTGCGACGCAGTTGGTCGCAGCAGCAGTCGCGCGTGAGACCACGCGGGTCTTCTGTGCACAAGGGACCGTAGCAGTGGCGCCCAAGAGAGCCTCAGTTCGAGCTTCGGAGTTATTCCCCGCCGAGACCCTGCGACAGACGCGGGTCTTTGGGCTCTTGGAGCCAGAAGAGAGGAACTCTTTGTACTTCGCCTGGTCGAACTCGACAACGAGCGATTCGACCATCTTTCCCTTATGGTGGACGTCATCTTGCGCCACTACCTGTTCATCAGTAACGAAGGTTGTCCCCAGCGGAGTCGCCATCTCTTGTTGGACACGGAAAAGGAGGAGAGTGTAAAATTTCCTTGAATCAGATGAAAAATTACAACAGACTAATCTTCCGGTTACAAGGGAGGGAGGATGATGAAGCTTGAATCCCCCCTTTGTTTAGTGCTGGGTTCTTCGTGTGGCGGTGAAGAGTGAATCTTGTTCTCCGTTGACCAGATGACCGTCTGGACCGTCAAGGGATCTTCTCCTTGGCAGGTAGGAGTAACTCAGCCCCATCTACCAAAACTCTAAAAGAGAAGGTAGGCGAAGAGCAACTTGTACGCAACAAGTTAGCTTGAAGAGTCGAGCTCTCTCTCTTTCTGTATGTGTCGCGCCTGTTGATATCTCTCGGCCTCTTTATGTCTATTGATGCCCTTCGATTTTTTCTGATCTTCCAGGGTCCGACCCCTTTTTCATAGCGACGGGGCTATTTATAGAGGTCTTAGGGGTGAACGTGCCCCCTAAAAATACTCCACGATGAGAGCCAACTTTCCCGCTACATGGGCGGTAACCAACCCACGTGCCTGCTAAAGACACGCTACGATGGGAGCTGGTCTCCCTTACGTGTGGGCAGTGATTGGTCCCTTAACCAAGGCGGTTATAACTGAGACGCGGGTTTCAGGCTGACGCGCCTTGATGCTGAGACGCGGGTGTCAAGTCGACGCGCCTTGATGCTGAGACGCGGGTGTCAAGTCGACGCGCCTTGATGCTGAGACGCGGGTGTCAGGCCGACGCGCCTTGATGCTGAGACGCGGGTGATAATCCCTCGCGTCTAGAGCTTTTCAATGGCTTGTCCTTCAGTAACTTTTGGACAGCCTACAGGGAGTACATCAACAAGGTTATCTCCAGCTAACGATATCATGGAAGAGCTAGCACGTCAAATGGTGCAACAATTTTTTACTTCTATGAGGTCCTGTGTTGACCTGATCCTTTCTGGGGGCAGTTCTTTCTACTTTGCCTGAATACTTCTCGAAAATCAGATCGAGAACATTGGTCATACTGGGAGTCCTTCGCAGGCTAGGGCATGCATGATGCTAGTTGAACAGCTGGGGAACCATCTGTAGGAGCTCAAGACCTTGGAGAATGCTAGCTCAATGGATGAGGCTCGGTCGACACTGACTAAGCTTCTTGCCGCTCAAGAATATGAGCGAAAAGAGATAGAGGAGCAGATGGCTGAAGAAGCACGCCATCTTTAGCGCTTCCAGGCCGACCACCAAAGACTGATTGGCAATTCAAAAGAATCTGAAATCGTTGTCCAGAGTGCAGAGCAAGTTATCACCACTGCTCGATTACCATTGCCAGGGTGCAAGCCTTCATCGAGACCAATGAGCAGAAACTTGTTGCTGCAAGAAAAAGGCTGGAAGAGCTGAAAACTGCTAGGACACAGGTTCAAGAAAACCTCTCTGCTCATTCCTCCAGATTGGAGTCTCTTCAAGCATAACTGGCTACGAAGAGATTCTTGTCTGAGACGGAGCTGCGGGTCCAAGCTCTGGTGGAGGCTGAAAGGGCACGTTAGCACGAGATGTATCGCCTCTGGGAACAAATTCGTTCTTTGGCGAAGCAGGATTATTAGCCTTCTTCTCCTTTTTGTATTGTTACCCCCTTTTTTTGTAACACTCCATTTGTCAAATAAGAATGTCTATATTACTTTTATCACTTTTGAGTCAAATAATAAAAGTCTTCAAAATTTTGTCTCATCTTTATCCTTTCAGATTCTTTGCTGGCTGTAGATGAACTCGATTTTCATAACTGTAATCCTTGGTTGTTTGTGAAAAAGCAGTCTTTAGTCATTTTCATAGAGTACGACCATGAACAATAAACTCAGGCTGAACTGAGTTCTTGAGCGAGACGCGGCTCTCATTTGTAACGGAGACGCGGTTCTGAAAAACACGACTTTGACTCACTAATGGAGACGCCGTTTAGGCTCACCAAAGAAGACGCGCGAAATTTTCTTTTTGATAAGGACGCGGCTCCGGCTTAAAAACAAGAAAGGCGTTATTCTGAGACGCTAATTTGTGTTTTTCAGTAAAGGGAACACATCCTTCATACATATGGAAAGACGCGGATCCATGGATGCGGCCCTTGATTCTGTCAGGATATAGAATTCAAGATGTAGTGGAGACGCGGTCTCGGGCTCCTCAAGACTGACGCACGGATCTCAGCTAGTTGATGCGGATGCGGCATTCGCTCAATAGAGACGCGGCTCTGGTCCGCAAACTTAGGCTGTACTGAGTTCACGTTGGGGATGTGACGTTCATCTTACAGTAGAGGCACAATTTTGGGCTCCTCAAGAGCGACGCGCGGGATTCTGCTGGTTATTGAGGACGCGGACTTCGAGAAGCAACCTTTAAATCTCGCAAGTTGACGTGAATTTAAGACGCAACCCCTGAATGGACCCAATTCGCTGAGGAGACGCGGCTCTAAACCACTCCAAGAGACGCGATTGTGGATCTTTTAGCAGGAATGAAAAGAACGCGGCATTCGGGTTCATGAAATGATGCGGATTTCAGGACACGACCTTTGAGTCTGCGCTTGACGCAACCTCCTTAGCGTCACATGCAGCCCGTCTTAAAGATTTGGTTGGACCTTTAAATGCCAAGTCGGCGTTGACGATTGCGGAATTGTGTCCTCTGATGTTTCCCTCAGTGGCAATCCACGTCAGCTCCTTATTGGGCTTTGAGTTCGTGTAGGAATAAGGCTGACGGCTCTGATTTTTACACCATTAATTGTAAGCCTCATGGCTTGCCTATAAATAGGCCTCATCTTCTTAACAGTCTGTTATTTAGACTATTTCCCTTAAGAGCATGCGCTTTGAGGATCTTCGTCTTGACTTATTTTTCTTCTCCAAGGGGATGTGTTCCAATGGACAGCGAGAACTCGAAGCTTTCATGCTTTCCTTTAATCTTTTCCAGCGATTATAACTGTCAAGTGATTTTAAGATCAAAAGGCATCGCTTTAAGTACCTTTTACGGCTGCGCCTTGATGCATAAAGTTCAACCTCTAAAGGTTTCTTTTACGGGGCCGTTTGTTTCGCGTAAAACTCCGTAATTCGTAAATGACTTACTACCCAGTTACAACTACGGCGTTTGTTTGGACCATAATTCGTAAAAGACTTACGTAACTCAACTAACACTCACTTGCAACCCAGTTACCACTCACTTACAGCCCAGTTACAGTTAATTTTGTGGTCATACAAATTTATAATATTTTTTTATATTAATATTAAATTTTTTTAATATTTAACTTTTTTAATATTTATTTGCAGTATTAAAACTTTTAAAATCACCAAATAGTTAATTTTGTGGTCAACTTTTTCACTTACGACTTATACATTACGACATCCAAACACCGTAAAGTACAATACACTTTCTCACTTTATAATTTTATATTACCAACCAAATACTGTAAAATTTACATACATGTAACTCATTTACAATTGTAAAACATTTTACCAATTACAACTACGAATTACGGCCAGTTACGACAACCAAACAGACCGGTAGGAACTGTTTGTCGCCATGAAATACTCAGTCCCGCTGAGTTTCTATTTTCTTGCCTCTCAAAGAGAGTCGATCGCTTGATCTCTCTCCGAAAGTCTGATGGATGCGCCCGTTATTCGGAAGTCACGTCTTTTAGACTTCTTGATGAAGCCTGAGTTGATTGACCTCGAATTCCAACTCAAAATCCTTTGAATACGAGTGTGATGAACTCTGTATTTGGATCTTGAGACACAAGCTTTGTATATAAAGTCCGCGTTTAAGGTTCTTGACTTAAAGAACTTTAATTCTTTCGTGGCCTCTGGACTTGGATGTGGTAACCCCTATTTCTCAAACGCGAGTGTGGCGACTACTGCGTCTGGCCTACCTTGCATCTCGTATTTTGGACGCGGGTCTAAAACCAGACCGCGTTCAAATCTGTACTGGTTAAATCCATGTCTGAAGTCCACAACTTCAACCACATATGTCCTTTAGTTTTTATGCTGTTGCCTTGACAGAACTTTAGAATTTCTACACTAGTCATTTCTACATCTGAAGTTTACCACTTCAAGCCGCGTCTGCTTTTACATTTCTATTTCTGTCTTAATAGAATTTTAACCTTCTGATTTTTGTTCCTTACAGATTATGGCGGTCTTAGTCAGCCTTTTGCATCTTCACTAGGCCCTTAGGAGAATATTTTGACCAGCGAGCTTGGTCAATGGGTGAACACTAGAGAAATCAAGGCTCCTGTTCATGGGCGAGGAGGATTTGCGCGATTGATGACATCCGTCAAGGCCTTATTGGACATGATGCACCAGCAGTGCCCCCGAGTTTGTCATGGTCACAGTGGATATGGTGGTGGGTATGGTCCTCTTGTAGGTCACGGGAAAGAGGACGTCACCTGTAAGGTCTCAGATCCTCCCTTCACCAATCTTACCCCCAAAGTGACATCGATGAAAAACCCATGCTCATTAGATGACTTTCTGGTGGTGGAGATGTTTATCAATGAAGGATCATGACCTACACCAGTTGGTCGGATGGAATCAGAATATTCTTCTGCATTTCGACCTCAAGAAACACCATTATTCTCGGTCAGCAATGAGCTTCTTCAATGTTTACATCATGCATCATGGTGTAATCAGCATCCGTTTGTCTCCACATTGATCAGTCTTTCTTTGGCGCTCTTCCAAACATCTTATATTTGGAGAAGTGTAAATGCCTTAAGGAGTGAGTGCAACCTTTTACTGAGAGAGATGGACTTCTTTGTACTCCTTTATTATAACACTCAATCTTATTGTATAAGTGAGCGTCTTGTATCACTTTCATATGTTTGAATATAAATAAAAATGACACTTTTTTTTGTCTTTTTATATTGTCTTGGATTCCTTTTTCGCATTGAAAATCAGACAAATAGAAGTAAGGATTTTTGACTTGCTAAAAATGTGATAATAATCTTAACGAGTCAAAGTTTGGGGAAAAATCCTGTTTCAGGAATTCAAGAATGCTGTCAGAGGTGTGATATTAACTTGAAGGAGTAAGAAAGTTCTTGTGGACCTGCCAATCTATAAATGAGAATGACAAGTGAAATTTGTACCCCCACGAAGGATTACAAATGAGTTTTCATCAGAGGTTTAGTATTAACTTGACTAAGACCCAGCTGGGGATTTAATGAAAACACTAGGTGTAATGTTAACCTAACAATATTTTTAAGTGGACTTGTTATTCTATTGACAAGAATAACAAGTAAGACTTAGCTCGCGGGGGATCTAGGAGAACTTTTACTGTTAGAGGTGTGATATTAACTTAACGAGTTGACTTAAATCTGGTCAGAAGTGTGATGTTAACTTGACAAGGATGTGAGTTAGAGGTTTGATATTAACTTGACTCAAGAGTATTTCAGCTTCATTTAGGAAAACTGAAAGCGTCACTGTCATAGGTATAATGTTAAACTTGGCAGTGAGGGTAATGCTAGAGGTGTAATTTTGAACTTGGCATCGGTCATCTCGACTTCGACAAGGAAGTCTGAGGGAAAGTCATGGCCATAGGTGTATTGTTGAACTTAGCAATGAACTGGACGCTAGAGGTGTGATGTTAAACTTAACATCGCTCATCTTAGCTTTAATATGGAAACCTGAGGAAAAACAACTGTCAGAGGTTTAATATTGAACTTGGCAGCAACTCAATCATTGTTAGAGGTGTAGTGTTAAACTTAACAGTAATTTGGCAAAGGAGTGATGTTAACCTAACAGTAGTCGATTTCCGGTATGAGCAATTTTGAGGATTTGTCATTCTATTGATGAGAATTGACAAGTGAAGTTTAGAATGTCAGAGATGTAGTGTTAACTTGACAAATTTGAAGACTTCTACTCCATATAGAGTTGAGACAAGTAAAGTTTGCACTCGCTGGAGAGTATTGAAGTTTTTAATTGTCAGAGGTTTAATATTAACGTGACAGAATCAAGTTCATTTCATTAAGGAGATGAACACCGGTATTTTTTTATGATCCTACCATTCTGTGGGTGAGAATTGGTAAGAGATTTTGGAGGAGAGAGTGGGATTAAGATCACTAGGATTTTTAGCAAACCCTCAGCTATCAACGGATTTGGTGTGCCTTTACCAACTACCGTTTGAGTTGGGCTCGCCATGCTATTCCCCTCAGCATGATGTGCTGTCGAAGACTTATGTTGGGCTCAAAAGCCAACATTTTCCTCTATCCTTGGCCGTCAGAGGCATCGGAGGTCAGTCAGAAGAGTAACTAAGCTAAAAACTAGAGTTTCGCTTTTTGTTTCTTTCTCAGTATTTATATCATGTATCATGATGCAACTAGTGCTCGATCTAATAAAGGAAAGAAGCTCTTCTGGGATTTGGAGTTTTGATTAGAGGTGCAATATTAACTTAATCGGGGGAAGAGTGCTATCAAGGGTAGTATTTCTTTAAGAATTTGCCATTGATTGGCATCATGAGTGTATCACCATCTGAGGTTATGAGGCAATATACTCCATTTGAGTAGACTGACTCTACTACAAATGGTCCTTCCCATTTGGGTTGAAATTTCTCTTTTGTCTTGTGTGTCATCACCATGGTCTTCTGATAGCTAAGACAAAGTCACCTTTCTTGAAAGTTCGCTCCTTAACTTTCTTGTTGAAGGCTCTAGCAATTCGAGCTTGGTAGAGCTCGATTTGCTGTTGGGCTTGCAGACGTTTATCATCTAAAGCCTCCAGTTCTTGGAGTCGCAGTCGATGTTTCTCCTCATTTGTTATCTCTGCTGTCAAGGCAAATCATAAAGATGGGATTTGAATTTCTAATGGGAGTACGGCCTCACACCCATATACCAAGGAGAATGGTGTAGTCTTCATTGGGGTTTGTACTGTCGTGCGATAGGCCCATAAGCATTCACCTAATTTGTCGTTCCAACCACGTTGGCTTTTTGAGATGAATTTCTTGAGAAGCTTGCCAATAGTCTTGTTAAAAGCTTCCACAAGGCTGTTAGCAGCTGGGTAGTATGCCATTGAGGACACACTCTGGATTCTGAACTTGTTGCAGAACCTCTGAAAAGCCTGAGTGACGAAGTGGCGCCCGTTGTCGTGGACAATTCGTCGTGGCACACCACATTATAGGACGAAACTTTCACCTTGCCTTTGGACCTTCTGTTGGTAACAGTGGTCCATTGCTGGCTGTCCACAAGGTCAGGATGAACCCACATAACTTCCCCCTGAGGTGTGGGGACAGGTACAAGACCCTTCTCTTGTTGATGATGAGGGTCCATATTGATCATTCTTAGTTCCCCTTTGGGATAGGAACTACTCCGAAGGGTGCTGGAGACTGTCTTCCAAACTAGAGGAATGATGTTATATTAACCGTCACTTTCTTCTGCTCTGGATGGAGTTTTAGTACCTCTACCAATTAGAGCCTAAGGATGTCTTTGAAGACATAACAGCTCTTGGTGGGGTACCCCAGCATCCTATGATACATGTAGTAGTTAGGATTATCAGTTTTATCAATTTCTTCAGGACGTCTAGCTTCAGGAAGCTTCAATATGTTGCTCTTGTTGAGTAACTTGAACAACGAATCAACATGTTCATCTTTGAAGGAGTACTGTTTATTGGCGCGTGGCTGACTTGAAGAGCCACTTCCCTTGACCGGCTGAGATTTGACAGGGGATTTTGCCTCTGCCGCCAAGTTATCTTTCCTTTTTGGTTGAAAAGATGTTTTTGGCGTACGCCTTGTTGACCTTTCGGCTCTGGGTTTGTTTTCTTCTGTCCTAACCCTGACGACAATTTCTTTAGCCTGTTCACCTTACTGGACTAATTGCTTCCAGGTGCGACTTTCAACAACTCCTATTTGGGCTAGGAGTGACGTTTGTAGATTGTGGCAGCACGTTTCTACCAGGGTGACCTGGGTCATACCGTTAGGACATCGGAGTGCCATATTCTGAAATCTCTCTACAAATGATTTGACTGACTCTCCCTTTCGCTGCTTTGTGGCCAAGAGAGTAGGCATTGTGATCTCTGAGTCATCTTCAAAAAGCGCGTTAGGAAGAGCTTCTCCAGATCACTCCAATTTTTAATGGAGCCTTCTGGGAGCTTCATGAACCATTCAAAAGCAAGCCCTTTTAGAGTGCCGATGAACAAAGTGCTAAGATAGCATCATTATCTACCACGTTCCCCGTCTTAGACTTAAAGTAGTAGATATGTTGGTTCGGTGACCCTTTACCGTCAAACGCCTGTAGAGTCGGAGCTTTGAACTTGGAAGGGTATGGAACAAGGTCCCACTCGGCCGGATATGGCCGGACCACTCTTGCTTCTTGGAGGCCTTTCCGATTGGTAAGAGCCTCTAGACGTTGCTCCAATTGACTCATTCTTTTAGAATGAATTCTTCCATGGTCCGAGTTGCCTTCCCCCTTAGATGAGGATTTAGATGACTCAGAAGTAGATTGCTCTTTCTCCTCGATATGTATAGAAGATGAGCTTTTTCCTTCTTTTCGTTTGCCTTTAGACTTTTTAGAGGAGGTTTTGTCGGTTGACTTCCTCTTGTTTTCAAGCAATTGTGCAAGCATCTGCTTAAGGGTATCGATAGATTCTTATTGAGCACGAATCATACCAAATTGTTTCCTCTGGACTTGGGCTTGTTGTTCAAAGCGCCTGGCCGTCTCCTTCGGAGTATTGTCCTGTATGCGAGGGCTTCCTTCTCTATGGAAGAGTTCAAAGCCTGTGATTCTGCAACGGCGGAATGTGATTCATTACTTCAATGCCCCGAGCTAGGGCACTGTAGTTGATTGGGGCGACCGCACCAGTCCGAGTACGAGTATGCCGATACACTCCTTCTGGTTCCGTGTCGGATTCGTCAGAGCTGACGACTGGTTGTTTTTTCCTTCTTCTACTTGCCATATTTGCAGTGATTTCAGGGTACTCCGTGTCAGAGAAGGTCCTCCTTCTGCGGGAGCGATATCTTTTGGCTGATTGGGAAGTTGGGTTGACTGTCTGAATATCAACCGTCGGCTCGCATGTGAACTGTAGTGGCACTCAGAGAGCATTGTTGTGATAAGCCGTTCACAGCAACAAGATAGAGTGATCAAATTAGCACTCCTCTTCTTTATCAAATAATCTCTTAGGTCCATGGGAGGGGGATCAAAGAGATCAGCCTCGGATTGTTGAGGGCTTTTCAGCTTCTGAGAGCTATCCTTGCTTCGCAAAGCTGAGACGCAAAGTTCTGAGATGCGGAGCACACGTCCTGTAAGATAAACACGGCTCTCACGTTTTGGCTCTGAAATGTTAGTCTTGCGCCTTTGCGGAGAAGAGATGCGGCTCTCCCGTTGCTGATTGTCGCATTTGGCTAGCGACACTTGAGGAACACAGGCCTTCTGGGTCCCACGTATAACTGTAGAGGCACGGGTCTCGTGTGTCAGATGAGGGGCACGGACCTCGCGCTACTGATCGTTGCGTTTGGGAAGTGGAGCTTCAGAAATGCAAGTTTGGTGAGCCTCACGTTTAGGTTTCCAAGCGCGGATTTCACGTGTCTGACGTGATTCAGAAGAAATGTGGGCTTGAACCTCGTGTCCTACATCTATTGGGTAGACAGTTGTTCCAGCTTCTCGCGCCTGTATAGTTGACGTGCATGCCGTCTTTATCGTCGCTCAGCATTCTGGTTACGCCGTAAGGGTTAATGGGAACCCCCGGTAACTTGGTGCTGAGGAAGGGGATGGGCATGAACGGGCTGAATATCAGCAATGTTAACCACGCGGGTCTCATGGGAGACGTTGATGCGGGCGTTACGTATGATGCGGTTAGCCATGACATCCTTCTTGGCCGTCGCGTCTGAGGGGATCTCAGAGCGGACTCGAGAGCAAGTCCCCGAGGAGACTTTGCGGTACTGCCGCACCTTAGGGCTCTTGGAGCCAGAAGAGAGAAACTCTTCATACTTTGCCTGGTCGAACTCCACGACAAGTGATTAAACCATTTTTCCCATATAGGTGGCGTCACCTTGCGCCACAACTTGCTCGTCAGTAGAGAAAGTATTCCCCAGGAAAGTCGCCATCTCATGTTTGTTAGAGGGAAATTGAAGATCGAGGAGTAAATTCTTTATTTGACTATAAAGAAAGTTACAGCGGATCATAATCCTCTTATAAGAGAGGGAAGATATCCAAACTTGAATCTTTCCTTTATTTAATGCCGAATTCTTGATGTGGCGATAGAAAGTGAATCTTATTTTCGTTGACCGGGTGAACGTCAGGACCTTTTGGGAATCCTCTCTTGGATAGTAGACGAAGTAACACAGCTTCTATCCACCAAGGATCTCAAAGAGAGTGTAGGCAAAGACGAACTTATACGCAGCAAGTTGTTAGAAGAGTTGAACTCTCTCTTTCTTATCAGCTAAAAATCTTGGTGTTTATACGGCTTACAACCGAAGTTCTTTTGATCAAGAATTATCCGACTCCTTTTTCATAGCAAACTGGGCTATTTATAGAGGTTTCAGGGGGTGAACGTGTCCCCTAAAAATGCTCCAAAATTGGGGTTAACTCCTCATTACGTGGGCAGTAATTGACCCAATAATGAGGGCAGTTATAACTGAGACGCAAGTTTTGAGCCTCGCGTCTTGTTGCTAAAGTGATGCTTGAGGAACGCGAGCTTCCAATTATGCGTTAAGCTTCACGTGAGACGCGGGCTTTGAACTCTGCATCTTGGCACTGCAATAATACTGGGATGCGGGTTTCAACCCTCGCGTCTCGGTCCTTGAAGTGATGTTGAGACGCGGGTTTCAACCCTCGCGTCTTGGTGCCGCGCTGGTGGCGATGATTAGCCTTGCGTCTAGAGCTTGGATTCTGCTTTTTGCTGACTTGTCTTCAGTTATTTTTAGACAGTCTACCTAAGTTTAAGGGAGAATAATTTTTGGTGGACTTATGATCTTAGATCGCTTATATTTTTGTAAAAATATTTCATAAATTTGTCTCTCTTTCAAAATGCGTTTTCAAAATACTAACATTTGTCTTCTTTCTTTATGAATTTTGTGGGTGCAATCCCCTGAAAACCTTCAGGAGACAAAACTCCTCCTCTAGGGGATAACCTAGATGTTTAATGGCTTGTTGCACACGCTCAGTGCAATCGCGTCACCTGTGAAAGTGGTGTAATAACATTTGTAGTATAGTTTTTCTTTTCTTGATTTGCTCAGGACGAGTAAAAGATAAGTGTGGGGGTGTGATTAGTTGATTGCTAAAGAAAGAACAATCAAAGAGTTTAAGAATTTACCGTGTAGCTTGTGGCTAACGGGTCGTATCCACGAGGAGGAATGCGATGGAAGCTTTTCGGTGATTCGTTTAAAAACAAAGAATTGTGTTCGTTTTTTTAATTGAAAAGAGAATGGAAGAAGAGATGATTAAAAGAGAAAATGCAACTTTGGAGAAGACTTTGGAGAAGGTGAAAATAAACTTTGAAAATTGTTTGGTTTGTTTTAGATATAAGAGGAGAAGATCCGGGCTCACTAATGTTTAACTCAACTATATACTTATCTCAAGGAATTTGGGTTGCATCACTTTTATTATGAACCATAAACTTTTAGCTTCTTTTAATGTCCAAGTAAAACAAATAAGATCATCTCGTTTAAATCTTAAGTCCTCTCATTACAAATCATTAAGAAGTGAATATTAAACCATCAAGAGCGAAGAAGCGAGCATGGAATAAAAATAGTTCAAAGAGATTTGTGTTTGAAAAGTACACGTTTAAAGTAAAGAAATCCTCATGTGCTTTCAAGAACAAAGTTTTAACTAAGGCACTTTATGCTTTAAAAAATGTTGCTTGTTATAGAATCAGTCAAGAGACAAGGGATAGAAGAGGTCCATTAGTGAGCCCAGAAAATGAATTAGCTACTCATTACGAAATGAAATCAAACAATAGAATGAAAAGCAAACTTGAACATACCGAATTCGAGTTGAGTTGATCAGGCGAGTAGAAGCTCCTTTGATTGTCACTTCAAAGACGAATTACACACTCAATTCCACTCTTCTCTCTGGTGTTTGCACTGAACTAAAATTATAAATCAAAATACAACTTCTATACTATCTAACAAAGAGCCTAAATCCCTAAAGAATAAATAAAAATTCTAATCCTAGTCTTCGCTACATTTTTCTTTGCTGAAACCAGTATTTATAGGCAAAAACCTAAAGGAGAGGATCCCGGGAAGATTGGGGGAGCAAACGCTCCCCCAACTGAATCAACTTGGCCACAAAAACGCGGCTTGGGCCGCGTTTCCGTAGCCCTGGTGTGGCCAGGTGTCCACACCCAAAGGGGGATCTCCTGGTTTGGTGTTTTGCCCGTATCTTCTGCTGGTTTTCTTGTTCTGCTCCAAATGTTGACGAAACAGCCTTTGATTGTGTGGCTTCAATCGCTTGATTCAGGGAGGATTCTTCTCAACCTCTTGATATGCCAAGATTTTGCCCTGATTCCTTCATTTCGAATTTATTCTGCATTAAATCAGAATTTGGTGGCTTTTGGGCTTGTTTCTCTTTTCTTTCTTTTGTCACTTGGGCTTACATTTAACAAAGAAAAGAAGACTTATTAATAGGCTTTATTAGCTAAAAAGTATGGTAAGGTGACAATGTAAATGCAATATATGTGACTAATCACACCCCCACACTTATCTTTTGCTCGCCCTCGAGCAAAACATCAGACTGATTCTAATCAATTATTAGACCACTTTCGCAGGTCACTCGGTTGCACTGAGCATGTGCAACAAGCCGTTAAACCTCTAGGTTACCCCTAGAGGACGAGTTTTGTCTCGTGAGGGTTTTCAGTAGATTGCACCCACAAAATCCATGAAGAAAGAGAAAAAGGTTAGTATTTTCAAAAGCAATTTTTTTTTATAAGGAGAAAATATTTGAAGTATATTTGTGAGAGTTTAAGTAATCTATAAGTTATAGGAATATCAAATTTTCATTCCTAAACTTAGTCTCTATTCAACAACATGTCTTAATTAAAGTAAGGAGTCAAATTGTTTTTCTCATCTAGTCTATTAATTTACCCAGAGTCGTATGCACCATCGTGACTGTGAAGTTGACTAAGGGTTCTTTAACATTAACTCCTATGCCTTATATTTATTTATTTTTGGTGAAATTTATTCCTCAATTTCATTAGGCTTTCTAATCTGCCCATATAACGAGTATTCAGTCGGTGACACCCAAACCGGACAGTTTTAGGGCACCAGGTGAGAAAACACCCCTAAGGACTTAAACACTCGAGCAGATAAGGCCACGAAACTAAAGTTTTTATTTATAAGATGTACCCCTTTTAGGCGTGAATACTTATGCTTCATGAGGCATAAATACCCGCTTAATCAGAGGATTTATATACACATTTTTTTTCAAACTTATCTAATTATCTTTTGCTTAAATACTAAGGCTTGCTTAGGCCAAAGCACCTAGCTAATCAATAATTAGACTTATTTTTTTCTTTTTCATAATATATTTTTATAAGGCATAAGAGTCTCTGTTTTTAAACCCTAAGTGTGTAAGTGTATTTAGTGTGCATATCTCATCAAGGTAAATATCAAGACTAAATTACTTTCACAAATTTTCTTCCTGACCCTAAAAATCAAACAAGTTATCTTATTTTGACCAAGTGTAAGAAATCCTAATTATGATTCTCCTATTCCTTTAAATTGACTTAATTTCTTACAAAAAATATATCAAAATATTGTTCTACCCCTTTCAAAAAGTTTTTTTATTTTTTTTGAGTTGTGTTGTGTTAGAACCCTCCCCCACACTTATCTCATGCATTGTCCCCAATGTATGAAAGAAATGTATGTATGAAATGAAATGTAAAAGAGGTGCTTATATTATACAAAAATATGTACAACATCAAGTTTCACCCACACCTAGAGCTTTTTCGGTCTTATCCCTCTAGCTCTTTTCCCATCATTCCAATGGGTCCTCTTTATAGGGCACAGTGGGGAGGCAAGTGTTTTTTCATTTTAGATTCCTGCCTCCCCAGTCTCACCTTCTTTAGGTGTTTCTTCCTCATATTGCCACAATCATTATTCAAAAATTTACCACCACCACCCTTCTCAGTTGAACTTCCTCATTATGAACGCCTAGGAATTCTAACTCAGTTCCATAGATCTCCTCAAAGCTTAAATCAACACTTTCACCTAGAAATGTATAATTAACCAAATGATCCCTAGTTGGTTCATCCAAACACATGAGTTCTTCTTCGAAAAGGTTTTCAAAGAGTATGTCAATCGGAGGTTCTTGAACTATATTCTCATGCGATACATTATTGGTTGGCTCATCGAAAGTGAAGATATTCAAATCAACTTTCCCCTTTTCAAAGGGTACTTTAACATTAGGATCTCTGACATATGCCTTCTCATCAAGATAATCGCCTTCATTGAATAATTCACTAAGAAACAGCGACTCATCTTCTATATCTTCACTTTTTTCATCACAATTATTTTCAACAAAATTTACCTCAAATGATTGATCCCTTATCTTACGAGGTTGTTTTTCAAGGTTGAAGACATTGACTTCTCTAGTCATGTCCCCAAAAGTTAACCTCATGGACCCATTCCTATAATTGATGATGGCATTGGCAGTAGCAAGGAATGGTCGCCCTAGGATAACAGGAGTTTGAGCCCTATGATTGGAGTTGGACACAGGTTGTGTCTCTAAAACTATGAAATCGACAGGGTAAATAAACTCCCCTACCCGGATAAGGACATCATTAATCTCCCCTTTTAGAACTTTCACTGAACGGTCAGCCAGTTGGATAGTGACTCGAGTTGGACTAAGATCGCCCAACCCGAGTTGTTGATAACTGAGAATGGAAGCAAGTTGATACTTGCCCCCAAGTCAAGAAGTGCACGACTAATCTTGGCTTGTTCTATTGTGCAGGCAATGGTTGGACTACCTGGATCCTTGTACTTAACAGAGATCGGACCCGATAGTAGCTCACTAATGTTAGTGGCTAAGAAGATCTTTTTAGGTACATTAGTCTTTCTCTTCTTGGTGCACATGTCCTTAAGAAACTTAGCATAAGATGGGACTTGTTGGATGGCATCAAGAAGTGGCACATTTATCTTTACTTGATTAAAGATCTCAATTATCTTATCCATGTGTGGATTTTGCTTGTTTTTCAGCCTATTAGGAAATGGTGCTATAGGCTGGTACACATGACTGGTTGACTTATCTTTTTCGGATTCATCAATTTAGGAGGGGTGGGATTAGATGAGGTAGATGCTGAAGTGTGATTGTGTTGACTAGGATTACGTGGTGTTGACAATTGGTTATCAACTTTCTTTCCCGACCTCAATGTATGAACAACATTACATTGATTCAGTGATTGATTCTTAACCAAATGAGCTTGTTGTGAATTCCTAGGATTCATAATTGGTTGACTGGGCAAGGTACCCTTTTGCCACTCATGTTGTGGGTTGGCTAACTGGCTCATTTGATCCTCTAGCCTCTGTATTATTTGCATGGGAGAATCTTGGTTCTTCATGTACCTTTCCATGTTTCTCTCAAAATCAGTCATTCTCCTTTCGAGTTGAGGATTCTGGAAGGAAGATGGTGGAGCTTGGTTGGGAAAACTTTGTTGATAATTTGAAAAATTGTTGGGAGAATTGTGAGGGTGATTGGAAAAGTTGGGTTGATGATTGGAAGAATTGGAATGATGGAAGTGGCTTGCATGGTTTGATCGTGGGTGGTCATTATTTTGATGGCTCCATGAGAAATTGGGGTGATTTCTCCAGCCAGGATTGTACGTTAGAGTGTAAGGATCATTGTTTGGCCTTGAGAAAGCCGCATTCATCAGTTCAGGAAAATCTTGGTGAGCTTGAAATACAGGACACTCCTCAAACACATGATTCATGGCCTGACAGTAGTACAACCTGGAGTTGAAAATTGGTTTGGGCTAATTTGATTGACTGAACTTGGTTCCTTAGTTTTTAGAACTTCCAGTCTTCTCGCTAGGTTAGCTAACTTAGCCTCATTAGCTATGGATGATTCAATTGAATGGTGACCTCCTTTTGAAGAGATAGAGTTTGGATTTCTAGAGCTTTACTAGTAGGTTCCCATTGGATGGTCTTTTCAGCTAGATTCTCATATAAATCCCATCCTTCATGCTCATCCTTCTGCAAGAATCCCCTTGGCACATGCTTTCTAAGAGGGTCTTGGTCGAGTAGTCTAAACCGTCATAAAGAATTTGGCATTGTCGCCATTTCTCTATCCATGATGTGGACATTTGACAAGGAGGTCTTTGAAGCGTTCAAAGTACCTCCAAAATGTTTCACTAGGTTGTTGCTTGAACTGCATGATGTTTTTCCTAACGAGAGCGGTCTTGTGGATTGGATAGAATTTCTTCAATAAGACCTTGATGAAACCATCCCAAGATGTGATAGAGCCGGTCGCTAAGCTATAGAGCATTTCTTGGCTAGGTCCTTAAGAGCAAATGGGACAAATCTCAACCTAATAGCATCATCTGCAAGGTGTGGGATTTTCATCATTAAGCATACTTCCTCAAATTCTCTTATGAAGAAATAAGCATCTTCGGACTCTAAGCCATGAAACTTAGGGAGTGTATTGATGAACTGTGGCTTAAGCTCAAAGTTGTGTTCACCAACCGATGGAAGTTGGATGCAGGATGGAAGTGATGTTCTAATGGGATAAAACCTATCCTGCAAAGATGTCGGTCGATCCATAACCGAATCTGGTCTTGTTCGAACTTGGGTAGTAATGTGTTTCTAGTTAACCTAGATGAATTAGGGTCTCTTGACCACACTTGCATACACAAACACTATCACAAACAAGTTCACCAATAGTCAAGAAAAGAAAACAACCAAGCCTAGTCTAAGATAACATTGACCTAGACAACTCCTAACTGGTTGATTGTCCACTAGAAGTATATGTGACTTTGACCACAAGCTAATCAGCCAGGTCAGGGTAAGATTTGTGGGAGGTTATCCGTCAAAGACGTTCCTTAATTAAGTAACCACCAATCTTTGGCTTTCGGCCCTCAGTCCCCTTCCTAGACACTGATTTGGCAGGAGTCAATTTCCAACTCCTTTCCTCTTAGGATAATCTCCTAATGAGTTTGAGATGTCCCTAAGGCCAACGTCTATTAGATTTTACTTAGGCTTAGGTTGTGCGTGCTTGGAGATGTTTGTGGGCTAAGGAAGGGTAATGACTTCCCCACCTTATCTTGACTTGGATTTTGCCCTTAGAATTTATTTGTGCAAAGTGTGCAAGATATAGAAAGGTAGCATTCAAAAGCAAATATCACCCAAGAATGTTTCTTAAACTATATGCTATGCATACGTACCTTGTCTCCAGCTCTCTTCAACAGTAAAGTAAATGAATTGAAATGACTCGTGCCTAAAATGCAAACGTCTAATCAATTTTTTAAACTTTTCAACAAGTATTTTACAGTTGGCTTAAAACAGGGATGGTGGATAGCAGAAATAGCACAAATATAACATACAAAAACTTAAATTTTTGCGAGCAATATGTCCTGAAAAAAAAAGTTTTTAGTAGTCCAATGAATTTTTCAGTTTTGCAACGAAATTTCTTGAAATTATGTTTCCTGCTTTCGAGAGTAGGGGCACAGAATTTGTAAGTCTTCTCTTGCAAAGCTTGAATGCTAGATCTGAATCTTCAAGTCCTTGAAACAATACACAAAACTTATTAGAAAACAAATCACCGTTCCCTCCCCAGCAACGGCGCCAAAAATTGATTGCTAAAAGAAAGAACAATCAAAGAGTTTAAGAATTTACCGTGTAGCTTGTGGCTAACGGGTCGTGTCCACGAGGAGGAATGCGATGGAAGCTTTTCGGTAATTCGTCTAAAAACAAAGAATTATGTTCATTTTTTTAATTGAAAAGAGAATGGAAAGAAGGAGATGATTAAAAGAGAAAATGTAACTTTGGAGAAGACTTTGGAGAAGGTGAAATTAAACTTTGAAAATTGTTTGGTTTGTTCTAGATATAAGAGGAGAAGATTCGGGCTAACTAATGTTTAACTCAACTATATACTTATCTCAAGGAATTTGGGTTGCATCACTTTTATTATGAACCATAAACTTTTAGCTTCCTTTAATGTCCAAGTAAAACAAATAAGATCATCTCATTTAAATCTTAAGTCCTTTCATTACAAATCATTAAGAAGTGAATATTAAACCATCAAGAGCGAAGAAGCGAGCATGGAATAAAATAGTTCAAAGAGATTTGTGTTTGAAAAGTATACGTTTAAAGTAAAGAAATCCTCATATGCTTTTAAGAACAAAATTTTAACTAAGGCACTTTATGCTTCAAAAAATGTTGCTTCTTATGGAATCAGTCAAGAGAGAAGGGATAGAAGAGGTCCATTAGTGAGCCCAGAAAACAAATTAGCTACTCATTACGAAATGAAAACAAACAATAGAATGAAAAGCAAACTTGAACATACCGAATTCGAGTTGAGTTGATCAAGCGTGTAGAAGCTCCTTTGATTGTCACTTCAAAGACGAATTACACACTCAATTCCACTCTTCTCTCTGGTGTTTGCACTGAACTACAAATTATAAATCAAAAATACAACTTCTATACTATCTAACAAAGAGCCTAAATCCCTAAAGAATAAATAAAAATTCTAATCCTAGTCTTCGCTACATTTTTCTTTGCTGAAACCAGTATTTATAGGCAAAAACCTAAAGGAGAGGATCGCGAGAAGATTGGGGGAGCAAACGCTCCCCCAACTGATTCAACTTGGCTACGAAACGCGGCTTGGGCCGTGTTTCCGCGGCCCTGCTGTGGCCATGTGGCCACACCCAAAGGGGGGATCTCCTGGTTTGGTGTTTTGCCCGTATCTTCTGCTAGTTTTCTTGTTTCTGCTCCAAACGTTGACGAAACAGCCTTTGATTGTGTGGCTTCAACCGCTTGATTCAGGAAGGATTCTTCTCAACCTCTTGATATGCCAAGATTTTGCCCTGATTCCTTCATTTCGAATTTATTCTGCATTAAATCAGAATTTGGTGGGCTTTTGGGCTTGTTTCTCTTTTCTTTCTTTTGTCACTTGGGCCTACATTTAACAAAGAAAAATAAGACTTATTAATAGGCTTTATTAGCTAAAAAGTATGGTAAGGTGACAATGTAAATGCAATATATGTGACTAATCATTAGTCTACAGTTCTGCATTATTATATCACATTTTCTCACTGATTTATGAATAAAATGTCAGTCTAAACCGTGTTTTGGTCTCACTTGCAGATAATCAAGACAAGGAGGGCAAATGGGTAATAAGAGTTTAATTAAACCCATTTTTGGGTAATTAAATCCACATTTCTTCGAGGCCAAGTAAGGGATCTTCTAGAAGATACATCGAACCTAGACCTTTGCGCACGTCAGACGAATATACGGATGAAAATACCTGAATCAGAGCATATCTATAAGATCCCCTAAGCGCCGCGCATCCTCGCACCAAAACCAGGGACCTAGGCCCTGGTATTACCACAGAAACGCGGTAATAGCCACGTTTCCTCGGTAATAGCAATGTTTCCACGGCAATTGGTGGGGCCACGCGTCAATCTTCGATACGTGGCCACATGTCATCTTCTGGAATCTCCTTTTGCTTATAAATATGGCAGGGTTTGGCCGAAACGCAGGAGATTTTTTTTAGGCTTGGTTTCTCTCTTCTAGTTGTAGATTAGGATTTTTTTTTCTTTTATTTTGTATTTTCATTTTATTTTTAGATCTTGTAGTAGGGCTGAGAGATTCAGAGAGAGATAGAGAGATATTGATGTAATGGATGTTGACAATCTATGTAAGGCGTCTCCTTTCTTCTCCAATAATCTTCTCCATCTTCTACATGATGCTTAGCTAGATTTTCCTCTCATGGTGACTAACTACTAACTAGCTAACTACTTACTTGATAATCTACATGAATCTAGTAGCCTCTACAAGGCCTTGCTCTTGCAAGAGCCATTGATGACTCATGATGAGTGGTTCTAACATCTAACTTGCTAACTTGCTAACCAAACTAACTCTCTTATTTGATGCTTACTTCTAATGGTTTGATGATCTAATGTTTGTATTAGCTTGCTCTTGATGCAAGTTTGAATGTGAAGAACCATCTTATTTGTCATGCTTTATATCGTCTCTTGAAGCCAAGGACCAGTGATGGCCAAGGATCCATGTGAGGCAACTATAACTAAGAGGTTAGCATGTTAGTGGAGTAATTAGTAGATAGAAATCATGAGAATTCTTTCATAGTATTCACCTTTCTTTTACTTTGCTTTAAGAATCATTTTCAAAACTCTTCTTTTATTTTTTTTATCGTTGTTTTAACCATCTTCTTTGTTCGCCTTCATTTTCATTTTTTTACCACAAGCTTCATCTTCTTTTAGTTTTCAAAACTATTTCTCTTTATTTTCACATCGCCGTTTCATCGCCTTTCTCCATCTATCACTTCTGGATTTCCTTTTCTTTTATTTTCTTTTTCATTCTTTTAATAAAGAAGAACTTGTTAACATACGACGTGAATAAAAACTGTTAATGCTTCTATCGCCTCCCATCCTTGTGGATTCGACCCATTGAGCCAATGCTATAACGGAAGTATCGAGGGAATATTAACACATACAAGCTTTTCATTGATTTTACAAAACACACGTTTCTGAGTGCTAGTTCCGCTCCGATCAGTTATCATAGAGAGTGATACAATATTACAGGATAATACATCATTAGAGAATACAAAAGTATGATAAACAAAAGGATAGACATAATCAAAAGCTGAGAGGTGCTCACGAGCAGCAAGAGGAGTCTCGAGAGCCTATCAGGAGAGGAGGTGGGAGGAAAGGGCAATAGTGGCATCTACTAATCCATGCCTCTACTGCGCCCTCTGATCAGCTATAGTAAGGTCAACACAGTCCATACTCTAGGATCTGGATATGAGAATCCAGGGTTATCAGATGCAATCCGCGAGTACATATGATAAAGCCAAGTGGCGTGCATATCAGGCACATGTGTACATGGTCAAGTGATGTGGTTCAGGCATACAGGTACAGGTAAGGACAAGTAACATAAAGGAAATTAAAGGAACGACAGTAAATCCGAAATGAAGTAAATACATGTATATCGATAAGTCTGAATCAGAAAAACATGCATAGAAAATGGTGTCGAGAGTATAGGTGCATATAAACATGCTATAAATACATTAAACATGTGATAAATGCAAGTATGGACTAGTTGTACAAGCTCAGATTATAGATTCATAGGATAAATACGTCAAAGGAATAATCCAATCAAGGAAACTCTCATTATATATCACATATCTGATGTCACCATCATCTGAGTTCATACAACTTGAGTTGCCCTCAGAGTAACAAAACTAGAGTGTGTCAGTAGTAATCATTGTGCTACATAAATCATATGTCATAAAGCAGGGTGTCAACTCAGAGCATACCACTTGATTAAATGATTTATCATTATAACTGGAGAATATAAATGTGTTGCATTTTAAGTTATTCAATAATAATAATCAATACCATTTGATATTTCAATCGCCTCTCTACCACCGCTTCACATCACTGATAGTTTATACTAGAGTTCGCACTCTAGTAGAACTTACTCGGGTCTGATATGTGAGTATCAGGACCTGAACAAAGGATAGATTAAATATCACACGTTCCTAATATTATTACTGTTTGGTTGTTACATTCTTATGTTAATCATCTGATCCATATACTTAGGTATATGCTACCGGTACACATACATCCACTTATGAATAAGACGAATTATTACTTAGAAACTGATAAATCTGATGACTCATATATATAGTGGGTCCTGTTTCTGCCCGGGACTAGGCTCTGGAGTACAGGTTACTACTTCCGGGGACTTATCATTACGTGCCCCACACCTTCAGAAATAACCCCCATTATAAATATGATATCATACCGGTATCCATCAGTTTCCCCCACCCCAGTGTAAGTTGAGTAGTTTATTTTATATATATATAATCCAGTGATAAAGTCCACAAGGTGTTCACAGTAATCCAACATCCATGATTATACAATTACGGGGATCAACAGGAGTATAATATCAGGAGCATAATATCAGGAGTCTCCCTGTTACAGGGGTTCAGGAATACAGGAGTTCAGGAGCACAGGAGTTCAGGACTACCAAAGGTCTGATAACAGTATAATAATCATGCCAAATCCCCGTAAAAGTGATAATCATGAATATGCAACGTAATACAAGTGCCAGGTACAATAGTATCCAGTCAGGTGTCATAATATCAGGTCAAGTGTGCTTGTACCAGGTGATAGCATATGTCAAGTATCAAGTGATCGCATGTCAATTGTCAAGTGTCATATATCAGGCGTCAGGTATCAGGTGTCAAGTGATAACATGTCAAGTACTGGTGTCAGATGTCAAGTATCAAGTATCAGATGTCAAGTAATAACATGTCAAGTACCGTGTCAGATATCAAGTGTCAAATATCAGGTGTCAAGTAATAACCTGTCAAGTACCAGTGTCAAACATCAAGTGTCAGGTATCAGGTGTAAAGTGATAACATGTCGAGTACCGGTGTCAGATTTTATATATCAACTCGTATAGCGATGTATCATGCACTAAAAGCCAGAGTATCAAATGTTAGGCATGTAAAGTAGTGAAAAGATATCCACATATCAATATATCATGCAATAAATGTTAGAGTAGCAGTTACTAAACATGATAATAAAGCACTCGCCTAAAAATTGAACCACAACACCGAGTTAAAATCTGGGAAGTCCGCGAACACGTGCGAGCATGCTACTAGTCCAGATATTAAAAAATATATATATATATATTTATATATATTAGAGAGAGAATGAGAGAGGAGAGAGAGAGAGAGAGAATTAGTTAGAGAGAAAGGAGGCTAAGAGAGAGAGAGCGTTGTGGATAAGGTGAGAAATTATGAAATGAGGGGAAGGGTAAATGTGGAAAGAAGGAAAAAGGAAAGGAATAAAAGAAAGAAAGAAGAAGAAAGAAAAGAAAGAAGGAAAAAGAAGAAAGGAGGGGAGAGGGTGGGGTGGCCGATGGTTGACCACCGCCTGCGGCCTGGGGGGACGGCGGCGCCACGCGCCGCCGGAGGTGGGGGACGGCGGCGTGCCTGGGCCCGGGGGAGGAGGGGGTGGAGTTTGGTGTTGGATTTTTGTTGATGTTGTTGTTGAAGGTTTTGGTGGTGGTGGTGGTTGTGGTGGGGTTTGTTAAAGATGGGGGCGGTGGGGAGTTAGAGGAGGAGGAGGAGGTGGTGGTGTGGTGGTGGAAGTGGAGGAATTGGTGGGATTGATGGAGAATTTTGGAGAAAAGGAGGAAGATAACGTGATGGGTTTATGGAGAATTGGAGGAGAGGAGATGGAGTTTGGAGAGGATGAAAGTGGGGAAGGGAAGTGGGGAGGTTTGGGGCGGCGCTGGCAGTTAGGGACGGCAGCGCTGGCGGCCCTGGTGGTGGAAGCGGCGGTTGAGGAGAGTTGGTGGGAGAGATGAAGAAGGAGATGGAGAAAATGGGAAGGGAAAAAAAAAAGGAAATATATATAGAAAGAGAGGGAGAGGGAGGGGAGAGGGAGAGTATGGGAGGTGATTGGTCACTAATGTTACATATTTAGTATCATATTTCCATACTTATTATAGAATAAAATCTGCATTGTCCTAATTAAATGCTTAATTTATTTGCAGGCCCATTCCTTAAGGAGATGAAGAGAAATGAGCCCAAAAGCCTACCAAATTCTGAATTAAATCAGAATTAATTTGAGCTCAATGAATCAAGGCAAAATCAAGAGGCTGAAAACTGGTTGAGAAGAATCCTCTCAGAATCGATCGGTTAAAGCCAAGAATCAAAGGCTATTTCGTCACAATCCTGGACTCAAACGAGAAAAACCAACTGAAGATAAATGCAGAAGGAAAAATCAGGGAGACCCACCAACAGGGTGTGGCCACCTGGCCACACCCTGGCCGCGAAAAGTGGCCAAAGCCGTGTTTTCGCGTCTTGGTTAAGGAGTTAGGGGAGCATTTGCTCCCCCAATCTTCCCGGGATTCTCCCCGTATGGGCTTTGCCTATAAATACTGGTTTCAACTGAGCAAAATGGGACGACCATGCAGAGATAGGATTTAGTCTAGTTTTTCATTTTTTAGTGTAGGTTTTTGTTTTTCTTTTCATGTAATTTTTAGCTTTTATTTATGTAATTCAGAGGAGATCAGACTTTCATAGAAGAACAAGAATGAAGCTTGAGTTGAGAGTGACACCGATGTACCCTCCTCCTTTCTTCCATTGTTTCTGCAAGCAATAAGAGGTAAATCTTTTTTATATTCGTCTCTTTACTTTTGTTTTCTTTTTCCTTTTCCTCTTTCTACTTCACCTCTTTCGGTTTTGATGAGAATGCAAGTGAATCCAGACGCATAAGTATAACACTGTTTTTGTGAGTGCCAACGATACTTCATGAAGATGTTTTCCTCCTCAAGATCCGTATCACTTCATTCTTGCTCGGCTTGATGATATAATGCGAATGGGGACTGAGCTCGATCCTATGACTTATGCGTTGAACGCCTCCGAAGCAAGGTAGAACATGCAAGGGTTCCAGGTAAGTCATCAACCAAACTAGGTGAGTAATTCCTTAATCTTCTTTCTTTTCTTTTATTTTTAGTTTAGATCACCAACACGATTTCTTTCACCACATCTTCCAAATCTTTCTTTTCCAATTCATTTGTACATAGTCATTTTCTAATTTTCTCCACCTTCTCATCTATCGCTTTCTTTTTAACTTTAACCTAACTCTCTTTTTCATTTTCATTACTTAAAACAAAGAAGAACCTTCATTTTTCTTCACAAAGACTTTAATACAAACCTTGAATGCTTTTATCGCTAACCCTCCTTGTGGATCATGACCCACATAGCCACTTGCTATTGCGGTAGAATTGAGCACTTGCACATCTTTATTTTTAAGTTCTGTAATTCCGTATTTTGTGTGCAGGTAAAGCTTCAATCAAATTTTTGGCGCCGTTGCCGGGGAGGGTAACGGTTTTTATTGAAATCAGGTTTTTATTAATTTTTAGAACTAAAACGAATTTTCTTTTCTGTTGCAGGTTATAGGGCAAGAAAAGCAGGAAAAAAAGATTGCAGTAATATATAAGTGGTCTTGGGCCTCTGTTCCAGAAAACAGAGACCAAGTACCCTCTGAATTGCCGCGTTTGCTCGGCTTTGGCCGCGTTTCCGCGGCAAGGAAGAGTTCACTACTAATTGGCTTTTTGCAGGGCTGCTTGCTTTGCAAAATGATAGTTTTCTGCATACTTTATTTCTTATATGCCATCACCATAAGCCTGCTAATAAACCAACAGTAAAACATTTGTTGAAAAAGTTAAAAAATTGATTAGACGTTTGCATTTTTAGGCACGTGTCTTTTCAATTCATTTATTTTACTGTTGAAGAGTGCTGGAGCAAGGTACGTTCGCATTACATTTAGAATAGGACTCATCTCTTGGTTGATTTACATCGCTTTGAGTGAATCTTGTTTACATATCTTGTATACTTGCACAAACTGATCTTAAGGGCACCACCCTATAACAAGATAAGGTGGGGATTTAATCACCCTTCCTTGGCCCAAAAATCAGATTCCAAGCACTAACTAACCTGAGCCTAACTAAAAATGAGTAGACATTGGCCCTAGGGACATCTCGGACTCAATTAGGAGATTTTCCTAAGGGGAAAGGTGTTGGAATTTGACTCCTGCCAAATCAGTGTCTAGGAAGGGGATTAAGGGCCGAAAGCCTGAAGATTGATGGTTATTTAATTAAGGAACGTCTTTGACAGAAACCTCTCACCAATCTTGCCCTGACCTGGCTGATTAGCTTGTGGTCAAAGTCTGCATTATACCTCCCGGAGTCGTCTAGGTCATAGGTTTACCTTAACTTAGGTTAGAATTTTTTCTTTTTTGTTTGCTTATTTGTTTGTTTTTCTTTCTTTTTGTTTGTATTCTATTGTGTGATATGGCTTATAATAACAATTTTTTCAATTTTAATAGTAATCCATATTATATACCGACTTCATTTTCAGATATTACCAACCCGGCATATCATAACTTTAACCAACCTAGTGTGCCGGATTGGTCTTATCCGAATCAATATAACCCATGTCCCCAGTCTTATAACCATAATTTCCATAATAATTTCAACTCTTCACAGAGTCAGTGGGGATTCACCTCCCCCGAGTCCAATTTTCAACCAACTTGTCCTCCTTATCCACCTTGTCCACAATATATCCAAGATTCATACTCAGTTCCACTAGTCCAAAATAGAAAACTATCAATTTTGGAAATGAGTATGCGTGAGTCCAAACAATAATCACAAAATCTGATGGACTCACAATTTCACCACCAATTCCAAGGCAGCACTTCATCTTTTCAACAAAATAATGAACCAATCAACTATGAAAAGATGCTTGAAGCCATGACTCAGGCTCAAAACGCTCGTAATCGTGACATAGATATAATGGTCCAATCTCTACGTTCTCACCGTTTGACCACTTCTGATGTCGCTAACCATTCTGTTAGAGCCGAAGAGTCATGTAGTCTTGGAAAACAAGGTTCCATTTCAGAACAATCATTTGAACTTGTCCAAACCCCAAAATTTGAAAGTGACATTGACAGTTTGGCAAGTTATCCTTTTCCTGAAATTGAACTTGAAAATGAATATGAACATGAATCTCAACTTAGTGATTCAATTCTACTTCCTGATTCAATTATGACTCTGGTATCTTCACCTGATTTCAACCTCTTTCCCGAGTCAACATTAGATCCTGTGCTAATTCATCATGAAATTGAACCACCCATCTTTGATGATCATATCGAACTTGACCAATTTTACACTTTTGAAAGTCCTATTGACAAATTGGCAAGTTCTCCTTTTTATGACATTGAACTCAATGAGAAATGTGACCTAGATTCTCAAATCTGTGATCCAGTTTAACTTCTCGAATCAATATTGACTCCTGTTTTGTTACTCGACTTGAGTAATATTTTAGAGTCAGTTTTGATTCCCACACCTATCTTTTCTGAACTTGAATCACCAATATTAAGTCACATTCCATTGTTGAAAATAAATGTGGACTTGAGTTTCAACTTCTTGACTTGGACACACTTCTTGAACCAATCTCGACTCCCGAACCTTTACTTGACTTAAGTCATTTTCCTGAGTCGGTATTAGTTCCAGTACTTCCTGAGTCCAAGTCAATCATTCTATCTTTTGACACTCCATTTTGGGATAAGGCGGTTGACAAATTTCACTCCGAAATTAATTATGGAATATGGAAATTAGATGGGTTAAATTTTTAATAAAAATCCTTTATGGATATATCATCTTAATGGGTTATATTAGAGAAATTTCTGGTGGGTTCCTCCGAACTCCACAAAAATTTGATTGGGCCGCATTTCGTGGACCAATCAGACCACCACCGGAACCACCACCTTAAGGTAACATTTTCCTTCCCTTTCTTCTTTTTCATGCATCTATGCATTAATTCATACATTGAGGACAATGCATGAGATAGGTGTGGGGGAGGGTTCTAACATAACTTAGGTCTTTCTTTTTATTAAAAAAAAAATTTAACATTTTCTTTGCTTTTAAAACTTTTTGAAATAGAAACAATATTTTGATATATTTTTTGTAAGAAATTAAGTTAATTTTAAGGAATAGGAAAAGTCAAATTAGGATTTCTTATACTTGGTCAAAATAAGATTATTTGTTTGATTTTTAGGGTTAGGAAGATAATTTGTCAAAGTAATTTAGTCTTGATCTTTACCTTAATGAAATATGTACACTTCATACACTTACACACTTAGGGTTCAAAAACAAAGATTCTTATGCCTTATATATAAAAGAAAAAAAGAAAAAAATATATCTATGAATAATGAACAAATCTAATTATTGATTAGCTAGGTACTTTGGCCTAAGAAAGCCTTAGTATTTATGCGAAAGATGATTAGATAAGTTTGAGAGAAAATATATGTAACGCCCTGATCCCAAGGATACGGAGACGTTATGGCGACGTACATACGCGAGGTGAAAACAACCTCACGCGTACGTTAAGCCTCAGTACAGTACAATACCTCCATATAGATATGAGGTCCAGCATGAAAGCAGTACAAGATTACCTGCAGAAAGAGGTCAGCGATCATAACAGATATGAAAACAAGGATAAATAAGATAACAGAATAAAACACTAAAATATCTATGAATAGTCCTGATGCGGAATCTCCCATGTGACTTCAAGGCACTCTTTGCTACTCCGAGAACTCGGATCTCCAATCTGGGCATGCAAACTCAGGGTCGTCAGAAAGCGACCTAGTGAGTGGTAAAATGAAGAAGGCAGGAATATACTATAATAATACAAGCACGATAATAAGGTATAAGATATGATGTGGTAACAGTAATAAGCAGTAGACAAATTCATAAATTCAGAAAAATCCCCGAAAATACCCTAACGTAGAGAACACGATTCTAAGGCACATGGTGAAAGCGGATTCTCAAAATTCTACTCTATTTATGAAATAAAAATCGTAGAGCCGATTATCGGTATCGGTCGACACCGACTACAGAGATTTTCCAAAATAATCCAGAAAATTTTCCAGAAAATCCGGAAAAATCTCAAATATTAGAAAATGATTTTTAAAACTGAAATCGGCTTAATCGGACTACTACGGAGGTCAAATCAATTTTGTACGTCGTATCGCATACCGATACTGTGATACGTACACCGGGGATCAGGGGTTACAATATATATAAAAATCCTCTAATTAAGCTGGGTATTTGTGCCTAATAAAGCATAAGTATTCACGCCTAAAAGGGGTTCATATAATAAAATCCTTAGTTTTGTGGCCTTGTTTGCTCGAGTCCTTAAGTCCTTGGAGTTTTTCTCACCTGGTGCCCTAAGACCGTTTGGTTTGGGAGTCATCAATTAGAGGCTCGTTACATGGGCAGATTAGAAAGCCTAATAGAACTAAGGAATAATACCACCAAAAAAAAATAATATATATATATAAAAAATAAGGCATAAGAGTTAGAGTTAATGAACCCTTAGTAAAAATTTTCACGATCACAAGGTGCATATGACTTAGGGTAAAGTAATAGACTAAATGAGAAGTACAATTTGACTCCTTACTTTGATTGATAACAAATATTTGAATAGAAACTAAGTTTAGGAATGAAAAATTCAGGTTTCCTATAATAACAATTTTTCCAATTTTAATAGTAATCCATATTACACACCGACTTCATTTTCGGATATTACCAACTCGGCATATCATAACTTTAACCAACCTAGTGTGCCGGATTGGTCTTATCCTAATCAATATAACCCATGTCCCCACTCTTATAACCATAATTTCCATAATAATTTCAACTCTTCACAGAGTCAGTGGGGATTCACCTCCCCCGAGTCCAATTTTCAACAAACTTGTCCTCCTTATCCACCTCGTCCACAATATTTCCAAGATTCATACTCAGGTCCACCAGTCCAAAATAGAAAACTATCAATTTTGGAAATGAGTATGCGTGAGTCCAAACAACAATCACAAAATCTGATGGACTCACAATTTCACCACCAATTTCAAGGCAGCACTTCATCTTTCAACAAAACAATGAACCAATCAACTATGAAAAGATGCTTGAACCCATGACTCAGGCTCAAAACGCTCGTAATCGTGACATAGATATGATGGTCCAATCTCTACGTTCTCACTATTTGACCACTTATGATGTCGCTAACCATTCTGTTAGAGCTGAAGAGTCATGTTGTCTTGGAAAACAAGGTTCCATTTCAGAACAATCATTTGAACTTGTCCAAACCCCAAAATTTGAAAGTGACATTGACAGTTTGGCAAGTTATCCTTTTCCTGAAATTGAACTTGAAAATGAATATGATCATGAATCTCAACTTAGTGATTCAATTCTACTTCCTGATTCAATTATGACTCTGGTATCTTCACCTGATTTCAACCTCTTTCCCGAGTCAACATTGGATCCTGTGCTAATTCACCATGAAATTGAACCACCCATCTTTGATGATCATATCGAACTTGACCAATTTTACACTTTTGAAAGTCCTATTGATAAATTGGCAAGTTCTCATTTTTATGACATTGAACTCTATGAGAAATGTGACCTAGATTCTCAAATCTGTGATCCAGTTCAACTTCCCGAATCAATATTGACTCCTGTTTTGTTACCCGACTTGAGTAATATTTTAGAGTCAGTTTTGATTCCCACACCTATCTTTTCTGAACTTGAATCACCAATATTAAGTCACATTCCATTGTTGAAAAATAAATGTGGACTTGAGTTTCAACTTCTTGACTTGTCACACTTCTTGAACCAATCTTGACTCCCGAACCTTTACTGGACTTAAGTCATTTTCCTGAGTCGGTATTAGTTCCAGTACTTCCTGAGTCCAAGTCAATCATTCTATCTTTTGACACTCCATTTTGGGACAAGGCGGTTGACAAATTTGACTCCGAAATTAATTATGGAATATGGAAATTAGATGGGGTTAATTTTTAATAAAATCATTTATGGATATATCATCTTAATGGGTTATATCAGAGAAATTTCTGGTGGGTTCCTCCGAACTCCACAAAAGTTGATTGGGCTGCATTTCGTGGACCAATCAGACCACCACCGAAACCACCACCTTAAGGTAACATTTTCCTTCCCTTTCTTCTTTTTCAGCATCTATGCATTAATTCATACATTGAGGACAATGCATGAGATAGGTGTGGGGGAGGGTTCTAACATAACTTAGGTCTTTCTTGTTATTAAAAAAAATTAACATTTTCTTTGCTTTTAAAAACTTTTTGAAAATAGAAACAATATTTTGACATATTTTTTGTAAGAAATTAAGTTAATTTTAAGGAATAGGAAAATCCAAATTAGGATTTCTTATACTTGGTCAAAATAAGATTATTTGTTTGATTTTTAGGGTTAGGAAGATAATTTGTCAAAGTAATTTAGTCTTGATCTTTACCTTAATGAATATGCACACTTCATACACTTACACACTTAGGGTTCAAAATAAAGATTCTTATGCCTTATATATAAAAAAAAAGAAAAAAATATATCTATGAATAATGAACAAATCTAATTATTGATTAGCTAGGTACTTTGGCCTAAGCAAGCCTTAATATTTATGCGAAAGATGATTAGATAAGTTTGAGAAAAAATATATATAAAAATCCTCTGATTAATCTGGGTATTTGTGCCTAATAAAGCATAAGTATTCACGCCTAAAAGGGGTTCATATAATAAAATCCTTAGTTTTGTGGCCTTGTTTGCTCGAGTCCTTAAGTCCTTGGGGTGTTTTCTCACCTGGTGCCCTATGACCATTTGGTTTGGGAGTCATCGATTAGAGGCTCGTTACATGGGCAGATTAGAAAGCCTAATAGAACTAAGGAATAATCCACCAAAAAAAAAGAATATATATATATATATATATATATATATATATATATATATATATATATATAATAAGGCATAAGAGTTAGAGTTAATGAACCCTTAGTAAAAATTTTCACGATCACAAGGTGCATATGACTTAGGGTAAAGTAATAGACTAAATGAGAAGTACAATTTGACTCCTTACTTTGATTGATAACAAATATTTGAATAGAGACTAAGTTTAAGAATGAAAAATTCAGTTTTTCTATAACTTATAGATTACTTAAATCTTACAATTATATTTCAAATATTTTTCTCTTTCAAAATGCTTTTCGAAAATATTAACTCTTTGTTTCTCTTTCTTTATGGATTTTGTGGGTGCAATCCACTGAAAACCCTCACGAGACAAAACTCGTCCTCTAGAGGAAACCTAGAGGTTTAACGGCTTGTTGCACATGCTCAGTGCAATCGCGTGACCTGCGAAAGTAGTCTAATAATCCTTAGTATAGTTTAGTTGTTTTGCTCGAGGACGAGCAAAAGATAGGTATGGGGGTGTGATTGGTCACTAATGTTGCATATTTAGTATCATATTTCCATACTTATTATAGAATAAAATCTGCATTGTCCTAATTAAATGCTTATTTATTTGCAGGCCCATTCCTTAAGGAGATGAAGAGAAATGAGCCCAAAAGCCCACCAAATTCTGAATTAAATCAGAATTAATTCGAGCTCAATGAATCAGGGCAAAATCAAGAGGTTGAAAACTAGTTGAGAAGAATCCTCTCAGAATCGATCGGTTAAAGCCAAGAATCAAAGGCCATTTCATCACAATCCTGGACTCAAACGAGAAAACCAACTGAAGATAAATGCAGAAGGAAAAATCAGAGAGACCCACCAACAGGGTGTGGCCACCTGGCCACACCCTGGCCGCGAAAACGCGGTCAAAGTCGCATTTCCGCGTCTTGGTTAAGGAGTTAGGGGGAGCGTTTGCTCCCCCAATCTTCCCGGATTCTCCCCGTATGGGTTTTGCCTATAAATACTGGTTTCAGCTGAGCAAAATGGGACGACCATACAGAGATAGGATTTAGTCTAGTTTTCCATTTTTTAGTGTAGGTTTTTGTTTTTCTTTTCATGTAATTTTTAGCTTTTATTTATGTAATTCAGAGGAGATCAGACTTTCATAGAAGAACAAGAATGAAGCTTGAGTTGAGAGTGACACCGATGTACCCTCCTCCTTTCTTCCATTGTTTCTGCAAGCAATAAGAGGTAATCTTTTTTATGTTCGTCTCTTTACTTTTGTTTTCTTTTTCCTTTTCCTCTTTCTACTTCACCTCTTTCGGTTTTGATGAGAATGCAAGTGAATCCAGACGCATAAGTATAACACTGTTTTTGTGAGTGCCAACGATACTTCATGAAGATGTTCTCCTCCTCAAGATCCGTATCACTTCATTCTTGCTCGGCTTGATGATATAATGCGAATGGGGACTGAGCTCGATCCTATGACTTATGCGTTGAACGCCTCCGAAGCAAGGTAGAACATGCAAGGGTTCAGGTAAGTCATCAACCAAACTAGGTGAGTAATTCCTTAATCTTCTTTCTTTTCTTTTATTTTTAGTTTAGATCACCAACACGATTTCTTTCACCACATCTTCCAAATCTTTCTTTTCCAATGCATTTGTACATAGTCATTTTCTGATTTTCTCCACCTTCTCATCTATCACTTTCTTTTTAACTTTAACCTAACTCTCTTTTTCATTTTCATTACTTAAAATAAAGAAGAACCTTCGTTTTTCTTCACAAAGACTTCAATACAAACCTTGAACGCTTTTATCGCTAACCCTCCTTGTGGATCACGACCCGCATAACCACTTGCTATTGCGGTAGAATTGAGCACTTGCACATCTTTATTTTTAAGTTCTGTAATTCCATATTTTGTATGCAGGTAAAGCTTCAATCAGGAGGAGTGGGGGGGGAAGATGGCTGCTGCAGCTGATGGTGCTGCTGCTGTTACAGGTCGGCAGGGGATGGGCGTATGGGGTGCAGGTAAGGGGGAGAAAGAAAGAGGAAATAAGAAAAGAAAGAAAAGAAAAGACGGGAAAGGAAAATAAGGAAAAGGAACAAAAGAAAAATTAATAAATAAATATATTATTAAATATTTAAATTAATAAGATAACCTGGGAGTATAAAGTAGTGGAGTGGAGAAAGAAAGCAAGTAAAGAAAGAAAGAAAAATATATTATTATTTAAATAGGGTAAAACTTGACTGTTTCAGAAAAGCTCCGAAAAATTCTCAAAATAGAAAATTTATTTTAAGATGCTCAGTGAAATAGGATTTGAGAATTTAGTTTGATTTTCAAATTAAAAATCTTGGAATCTTTCGGCGATACTCGTCGACAATAAGATCAGTCAAATTTTGATAAATTCAGAAAAATCTCAAAAACATGTATTTAGATATAAAATAAGATTCTAAGAAGTAATGTGTAAACTATTTCTAAAAATTCAACTTCATTTGAAAACTAAAAATCTGGGAATCGATCAGCGATGCCAATCAACACCAGTTTTGAAGATTTTGCAGAATAATTCTGAAAAATTTCAAAAAATCATGAAAAATCTAAAATATTGGAAAACAGTATTTGAAACTAAAATCAATCAAATCGAACTACCAAAAAGGTCAAATCGGGCAGTATGCTAGTATCAGGTTCCCGGTCCAGGTCAGGGTTGACTCTAAGATTGAGAATCCAGATCCGATACCAAATAACATAAGCAATCACAACTCAAAAATAAATACTAAAAGAATATTGAAACAATACGGTCAAAAAAATTGGGACACATATATGGGTACGTATCCCGAGAACGGGGTGCTACTGCTAGTCCTTGGTTCAAGAGCATTTCAAAGCATGACCCATAAGATAACTCATCATATTCAAACTCAATAAACAAGTGCAAGTTATACTTAAACCATCAAAACTAAACAAGAGTAAGTATGAAATAAAGTAATGTTAGCTTGTTAGAGAGTTAGGATGTTAGAGTGTTAGAATCCATCATCATGAGCCATCAATGGCTCTTGCAAGAGGAAGCCCAAGTAGAGGCTATTAGATTCATGTGGATTATCAAGTAAGAAGTTAGCAAGTTAGTGGTTAGTAGTTAGTTGCCATGAGAGAAAATTAGTTAAACATGTAAAAAGAGTTAGAGAGAAGAAAACAAAGAGAGGTGAAGAAAGAACCTTTCATAGTTTGTCACCTTCTATTACAAGCACTCTTACTTTCCAACCATGTACCACTCTCTCTCTTATTACAAGATTTACAAGAAATAGAAAATATAAAGAGGAGGAAGAAGAAGCACTAATCTAAACTACCCTAAACTACAACAAGAGAAAAACCCTAAAAACTAACCTAAAAACACATCAAAACTCCTCAAAACTTCTCCTCCTCATGCTCTGAAAATCCCAGGGTATTTATAGGCAAAACTTGGCACCAGGGTACCGGTACGGAGCCGCGCGTTAAATCTTGGCGTACGGCTCTACACTTGAGTTGTGGAAACGCGGCTTGGCGCGCGGCTCCATACCAGAGCCGTGAAAACGCGGCCAAGCCGCGTTTTCATGGCTGTACTAGGGCACGCCGCCTGCTACGTGCTGCCCGCTTGCTGCATGTCTTGGTTTCTAGTTTTGGGCCCCTGATTTTTACTAAACTGAAAGTACACCTAGAGGGGGTGAATAGGTGTACGGCTAATCTAGTGAACTAAATATGGAATTTAAAAACTAAATTGCAACTACACTTAATGCAACCAACGAGTGTCCGAATTCCCGGTGAAGGGCTCTGGACTAACTCCTCTTGATTCCTCTGAATAAGAGTTGAGGCGCTATATGAAGCTATTGTGGTTAAGCACAAGTGAGGCACACACAAACAAGCCAAGCATATAATGAATGTATGACAATATGAATGATGCAAGACACAATAGTAAAAGAGAGAGAGTTAGAGAGACAATGGATTAATCGCTAACACACGGATATGCTTCGAGGTTCGAGCACACAGCTCTACGTCCCGGCTTCACACAGAAGGATTTCCAATCCACTTGTCCACACAGGACTCCCACACAGGGAACCTCCACTGAGGATTTTGGGGCAAATACAACCGGGAGTACACAACTCCTCTCTCGATTACAAACACAACCTCTCACTAGAGGCTAGGCACAAAGCCACCAATATCAACCTCACAAATGAGGGATAGGCACAAAGTCAATACAACCAATCAACCTCTCACTAGAGGGATAAGGCACAAAGCCACCACTCCAAAATCAACCTCTACACAAGAGGGATAACACAAAGTAGGAGGGTTACAACTTGGTGATCAAAAGACCACAAACAATTCTTTTCCACAAAAACAAGGATCCTATAGAGAGGATAGAATGATATAGCTCAAGTGTGGAAAACAAAGAGTTTGAAAATCGAAAACTCAAAGAGAAACTCTACGGAAAACTCTAGATAGAATTGAAAGTGAAGATCAACCAATTCCCAAAGAATTTTCTTTTCAAATGATTTTCCAACCCTTTTTAAACAAAGCAAAGATCAAATCTCTAAAGCTCTAAAACCTCTTTTGAAACTAGTAATAAAACGCTAGAGAGTAGGAAATTTTTGCTCTTCAAAATCTTAACCAAAACAGCCCACAAATGGGGTTTTTATAGCCCCTTTAAAAAACTAGCCGTTGGCTGCTGACTAGGCCAGAATTGGCCTTCCGGTCGACCGGCCGGTCGACCGGCCAACGGTCGAATTTTTAACCGTTGAGCCTTCCGGTCGACCACCCGGTCGACCGTGCTAATCCAGAGAGCAAATTGCTCTCTGGCCGGTCGACCGTGTCATGCTTCACGGTCGACCGTCCAGTCGACCCCCCCACCCGAGAGTGGGGTACTTGCAGTCGGTCGACGGCGCGGTCGACCGGCCCAAGTGGCAGGTCAACGTGCACACTCTTGTGCACGTCGGTCGACCAGTCTGATCGACCGACTCTGGGTCCAGTCGACCGGCCCGGTCGACCGCCAGAGCCTGGCAGGGCTTAATTAGGGATTGAAAAAACTTGATT
Organism: Agave tequilana; assembly: GCA_038442645.1. NCBI lineage: Eukaryota > Viridiplantae > Streptophyta > Magnoliopsida > Asparagales > Asparagaceae > Agave > Agave tequilana. The sequence continues at coordinate 315,297 of JAVJIF010003065.1, forward strand.
TTTATTTGTCAAATAAATCCCATAGAATTTCTAAAAATCCACAAAAATAAGTTCAGTATAATACTTTGAAAATCAAACATGTGTGAAAATTTCAACACAAATTTCAAACTTTTTGAACCATTTTTGTGACTTACAAATTTTGCCAAAAACCAAAAACTGTATTTTCTAAAACTTAGATTTTTCAAATAGAAATTCGATTTTTTCAAAACTCATCCAAATACAAAAACATGATATTTGAAACAACTTGAAGCATATAGTATATGGATATAATCCATATATATATATATATCAATGTTTTTGATATTAAATCCAAAAAAATGTTTTGTTAAAAACACAAAATTCTGAACACATGAATAGGCATGTCAAAATAATTTTGTCTAAGATATGAAGCATATATGTATATAGAACAAATCTAATATACACTAAATCATGTAAACTTGTTTTGAATCTATCTATTCATGAAAACCAAGATCGGTTAAACCAAAAACCGAAACCAAAATATGAAAACTTAAACAAGTGTGTGTGTTGTGAACTTGAGCATATCACACTATCTAGTCTTTACAAATGGATCTAAAATATAAACTAAACTATGTACTGAAGTCTACTTGACGAACTCCGTCTTCAAGCCGACTTGATCCAAACCGTGATCCACTGAGCTTGACTCCAACGAGTGCTAATATGACTTTGTCGCTCGGGCTCTTGAATCACCATGTGAGAAGCTCCAAAATACCTTTGTTGAAGCTAATCACCTACTAATATCTTGGTTAAATACTGAAACTTAATATCACAAAATTATTAGTAAACATAACTACATGAGTTAATCATCATCAAAACTAGAGTGGAAGGCCTCTGGGCCAACAATCTCCCCCTTTTTGATGATGACAAAATTCATGTAGTTATATATGCATGGATTAAAGTTAAGCTTCAAAGAAGCTCCCCTTAACTCATGCATAGCAATAAACAATAAGATATGCAATGAATACTAAACATGGATATGCATAAACATGCATAAAAGCAATGAAATGAACATGCTCTTGATACCAAACATGAAATAAACATGCTCTTGATACCAAACTTTTCAAATAAATTCCTTTTTTTTTAAAATAAACATGTTCTTAAGCTCTTGATACCAATAAAAATTTCAATAAAAAACTTAAGCTCTTGATACCAATCATGATACCAATCAATAAAACAAAATTCTTAATACCATTTGGAAAGATAATCACTAAACAATAAATATGCATATAAACTCAAATACTTCTCCCTTTTTTTATCAATCATCAACAAGGGGTCAAAGAACAACAATATTCTCCCCTTTTTGTCTTAAACAAAAAAATATTAATAAGGGGTGAACTCAAAACAAAACTTTCTTTATACCAATTGTAAGAAAAATATATCAATTGAGTGCATCATGATATCAAAGAAATATACCAATTGAAAGTACATAATTGAAAATACATAATGTGGTACATACAACAAACATAGATTTAAATACCAATTGATACGAATTGTAAGTAAATACCAATTAAATACCAATTGTAAGTAAATAAGTCAAAAATTTTGATATCAATAAAACATACCAAGTTTAAGTAAACATATAGATAATCTTGATACCAATTTGTAAAGTTTAGTACCAATTGAAAGTAATTTTTCATTAAAAGCATATGATACCAAAAATAATCAATATCATTTTTTTAATCATATTTAACATAAAGTGTGGGAGTAGAATACCAAAACCAATTGAAAGGTGAAATATAAATTTTTCTCCCCCTTTATGAAATACCAAATAAAATGATGCATAAGCTTGTATAAGATACCAATTGAAACATAATCAATTGAAATATAATAAACATTTGAAATCGAGCTTAACATAACCAAAATTTGTGCTCAAAGATATAGAGATATAGTAAGGACAAATAAAACATATATATGAGTATAAAAAATGTCAATAGTGATACCAATTGAAAGGATCTAATGATACCAATTGAAACACAATAAGATCAAGCGTATAACTCATACTACCTTCCACCCATTTCATGCACATGTTTAAAAAGATTTTCAATAATAAGCACACAAGGCATGGTCGCCCAACCAACCGCCCTTGAATGTATAAGATTTTCAAAAATAGGTTTGAACATATAGTATGTTTGAAAAACTCTACCATATGAAGAATACGAACTAGTTATATGAAAAATTTGTAAAACTAGTACGAAATCCTTCAAGCAAGGAATAAAATAAAAATATATTTCATGAAAAACATGTAAATCACATTATCACTAAACACTCAATGGTCGATAAAGCATATCTAGTCTCATGAAAACAAAACATGAGTAAACATCTAATATGAGTGTACAAGTATAATGCGAAATACGAAGTCATGAAAGTAGGCAATCGAACTTAATAAGAAATTTCTTAAAATATGAAAATCATCAAAACAATTTAATCTTCAAGGTATATGTATGTCATTGTTCAAACCAAAGAATACATACATATTCAAAACATAACGAGTCCACAAAAGTATATGCATGAAGGCAAGTAGCTCAAGGATGTATATGTATAGCTAATTGTTTAGACAAAATAGACATATACATGAAGTTAAACATAAACATGAAAACATGTATAAAATGGGGAATACAAGTCAAATGCATAAATCATCAAAACTAGGCTATACCAGTACATCTAATGGGCACAAATGAGCGTTCAAGCACAAACATATAATGGTCTATTTGTGGCTCACTAATTGTACAAGTATACATCCAAGTTTAAATGAAAACTAACATCTAAACATGTAATCAAAACATGAAGCATAGAAATCAAAACTCATAAACATACATATGATCATTATGTATATGCATATGCATTAGGTTTAGGACATACACATTAGTTAAAAACAAATGTGAGAACACAAAATATAAATCCATATTAAACATGGGTGTCTCAAATAACTAAACATGTATATCACTAATCTAAATCTCATTGCATATAACATACTAATCATAAAACATCAAGACATGCTAAAAATGAGTAATATGAAAGTATGTCAACATAAATGGGAGTTAGAGATCGTTACCAAACCAATAAGGGCAACTCTCCATGTCTCCAAAACAAGGTGGTCCTCCCACCAAACTCCCCTTGAAAGTGATGCATCCAAATTGTCCTCTTTAAAGCTCGGAACGCATCCACTTTAAGGCACCATCACTCTCACGTCATGCAAGAGCCCACACCTACATCAAAAATAATAGGGTGATCTTTGGTACCCACACTCTTTTGGGTCCATAGGGGTTAGTACCTTTCCTTACCCAAACAAATTTAGTTGCTAAATTTACATCATATATCTTATCATAGAAAAATTTAGCCAGGTGGCCCTTACGTCCACAATGTGTACATGTGTACACATGAGCATACATCGTGTTATGGGTGTGTACGTGAGGAGCATGCGTATGCTGTGATTTGTGTGCATGCAAAGATGGAACTTGTTTCTTTCGAACCAATGATTCCAAACGTGTATGGTTCAAGGCATATTGGCTCAAAGTGGAGCCCAAACAATCCACACTCTTTTTTAACAAACAAATATCATTTTCAATCATGGAAGAAGAGGTGCATGCAATAGGTAGGCTAGGTGAAGCTATACTAGCATGAAAGACATGTGAATCAATATCATTTTCAAAGAAACATTTTTCTTTAAAACAATTTCCAATTCCTTTGAAATAGAAACAATTTTCATTTTTAAGAATCATTTTCTTTTAAAACAAAATCAGCTTTTAAAGATAAGTTTTCATTTTTCTTCAAAATTATTTCACAATCATTTTTATTTTTCAAAAATTCATTTTCTTTTAGGGAAAGATCTAGTTGGGATTTAAGTGAGTCACGTTCACTTGAAATCTCTTCCTTTTCTTGCAAAATCAAATTTAGTTTTGAACACAAATCCTTATTTTCTTCTTTTAGTTCAAAACTCTTCTTTTTCAAAAGATTATACTTTTCTAACAATTTTCACAATTTTCAGCAAGTTCATTATTTATGGCTTGAGCCTCCATACACTCATTGCAATATGAACTAGCATCTAATTGAGTGTCCGAGTGTACCTCAAGGGAGTCATTCCCTTGGACCATGAAGCAACGTTCATCGGACTCGTCTCTCCTAGATCTCCTCATCTTATCGATAATATTTGGTAGCTCGGGAGAAGTCAAAATGCTCCATACTGTAAAAGCCGAATCATAGTGAGAAAACACATGTAAATATTCTTTATGAAGAGATGCTCTAAGTGCCTTTAGGGCTATTGCATTGGCCTCTATATGCTTGCTATCATTAGGGTAGGATTCCTTGGTAATGGCAAGGTAAACATGCAAGCCTAGGCTTTTAAATGACAACTCATAAGAACCTTCCATATGTCAAGTCTAGAGATATCAAACTTGGGAGGAACATCCATGAGTACAAACTATATGTGTGCAAGTGCAAATGTAAAAGATAGATTAGCAAAACCAAGATCACACTCCTAGATGGTTAAACTAAATATCAGGAGCGTAGGCTCTAATACCAATTGAAAGTACACCTAGAGGGGGTGAATAGGTGTACGACTAATCTAGTGAACTAAATACGGAATTTAAAAACTAAATTGTAACTACACTTAATGCAACCAATGAGTGTAACCGAATTCCCGGCGAAGGGCTCTGGACTAACTCCTCTTGATTCCTCTGAATAAGAGTTGAGGCGCTATATGAAGCTCTCGTGGTTAAGCACAAGTGAGGCACACACAAACAAGCCAAGCATATAATGAATGTATGACAATATGAATGATGCAAGGCACAATAGTAAAAGAGAGAGAGAGTTAGAGAGACAATGGATCAATTGCTAACACACAGATATGTTTCAAGTTTCGAGCACACAGCTCTACGTCCCCTCCTTCACACAGAAGGATTTTCAATCCACTTGTCCACACAGGACTCCCACACAGGGAACCTCCACTGAGGATTTTGGGGCAAATACAACCGGGAGTACACAACTCCTCTCTCAATTACAAACACAACCTCTCACTAGAGGCTAGGCACAAAGCCACCAATATCAACCTCACAAATGAGGGATAGGCACAAAGCCAATACAACCAATCAACCTCTCACTAGAGGGATAGGGCACAAAGCTACCACTCCAAAATCAACCTCTACATAAGAGGGATAACACAAAGTAGGAGGGTTACAACTTGGTGATCAAAAGACCAAAATAATTCTTTTCCACAAAAATAAGGATCCTATAGAGAGGATAGAATGATGTAGCTCAAGTGTGGAAAACAAAGAGTTTGAAAATCAAAAACTCAAAGAGAAACTCTAAGGAAAAACTCTAGATAGAATTGAAAGTGAAGATCAAACCAATTCCCAAATAATTTTCTTTTCAAATGATTTTCCAACCCTTTTTAAAACAAAGCAAAGATCAAATCTTTAAAGCTCTAAAAACTCTTTTGAAACTAGTAATAAAACACTAGAGAGTAGGAAATTTTTGCTCTTCAAAATCTTAACCAAAACAGCCCACAAATGGGGTTTTTATAGCCCCTTTAAAAAACTAGTCGTTGGCTGCTGACTAGGCCAGAATTGGCCTTCCGATCGACTGGCCGGTCGACCGGCCAACGGTCAAATTTTTGACCGTTGAGCCTTCCGGTCGACCACCCGGTCGACCGTGCCAATCCAGAGAGCAAATTGCTCTCTGGCCGGTCGACCGTGCCAAGCCTCACGGTCGACCGCCCCCACCCGAGAGTGGGGTACTTGCAGTCGGTCGACCGCGCGGTCGACCGGCCCAAGTGGTAGGTCAACGTGCACACTCTTGTGCACGTCGGTCGACCAGTCTGGGTCCAGTCGACCGGCCCGGTCGACCGCCAGAGCCTGGCAGGGCTTAATTAGGGATTGAAAAAACTTAGTTTTTATTTGTCAAATAAATCCCATAAAATTTCTAAAAATCCACAAAAATAAGTTCAGTATAATATTTTGAAAATTGAACATGTGTGAAAATTTTCAACACAAATTTCAAACTTTTTGAACCATTTTTGTGACTTACAAATTTTGCCGAAAACCAAAACTGTATTTTCTAAAACTTGGATTTTTCAAATGGAAATTCGATTTTTCCAAAACTCATCCAAATACAAAAACATGATATTTGAAACAACTTGAAGCATATAGTATATGTATATAATCCAATATACATATATATCAATATTTTTATATTAAATCCAAAATATGTTTTGTTAAAAACACAAAATTCCAAACACATGAATAGGCATGTCAAAATAAGTTTGTCTAAGATATGAAGCATATATGTATATAGAACAAATCTAATATATATTAAACCATGTAAACTTATTTTGAATCTATCTATTCATGAAAACCCAGATTGGGTAAACCAAAAATCGAAAACCAAAACATGAAAACTTAAACAAGTGTGTGTGTTGTGAACTTGAACATATCACACTATCTAGTCTTTACAAATGGATCTAAAAACATAAACTAAACTATGTACCGAAGTCTACTTGACGAACTCCATCTTCAAGCCGACTCGATCCAAACCGTGATCCACTGAGCTTGACTCCAACGAGTGCTAGATATGACTTTGTCGCTCGGGCTCTTGAATCACCATGTGAGAAGCTCCAAAATACCTTTGTTGAAGCTAATCACCTACTAATATCTTGGTTAAATATCTGAAACTTAATATCACAAGATTATTAGTAAACATAACTACATGAGTTAATCATCATCAAAACTAAAGTGGAAGGCTTTTGGGCCAACAATCTCCCCCTTTTTGATGATGACAAAATTCATGGAGTTATATATGCATGGATTAAAGTTAAGCTTCAAAGAAGCTCCCCTTAACTCGTGCATAGCAATAAACAATAAGATATGCAATGAATACTAAACATGGATATGCATCACATGCATAAAGCAATGAAATGAACATGCTCTTGATACCAAACATGAAATATACATGCTCTTGATACCAAACTTTTCAAATAAATTCCTTTTCTTTTTTAAAATAAATATGTTCTTAAGCTCTTGATACCAATAAAATTTCAATAAAAAAACTTAAGCTCTTGATACCAATCAAGGCCTCTTGATACCAATCAATAAAACAAAATTCTTAATACCATTTGGAAAGATAATCACTAAACAATAAACATGCATATAAACTCAAATACTTCTCCCCCTTTTTGTCAATCATCAACAAAGGGGTCAAAGAAAAATAATATTTCTCCCTTTTTGTCTTAACAAAAAAAATTAATAAGGGGTGAACTCAAAACAAAACTCTCTTGATTCTAATTGTAAGAAAAAATATATCAATTGAGTGCATCATGATATCAAAGAAATATACCAATTGAAAGTACATAATTGAAAGTACATAATGTGGTACATAAAACAAACATAGATTTAAATACCAATTGATGCTAATTGTAAGTAAATACCAATTAAATACCAATTGTAAGTAAATAAGTCAAAATTTTTGATATCAATAAAACACACCAATTTTAAGTAAATATATGTACCGAAGTGTACTTGACGAACTCCGTCTTCAAGCCGACTCGATCCAAACCGTGATCCTCCGAGCTTGACTCCAACGAGTGCTAGATATGACTTTGTCGCTCGGGCTCTTGAATCACCATGTGAGAAGCTCCAAAACACCTTTGTTGAAGCTAATCACTTACTAATATCTTGGTTAAATATCTAAAACTAAACATTATAAGATTATTAGTAAAATAACTACATGAGTTAATTATCATCAAAACTAGAGTGGAAGGCCTCTGGGCCAACAGAAACCACCCTCCAAGACTAATGACTATCTTTATAGGCTTTTAATCACCAATTAAATGGCGATTTTGGGTCTTCTTCTTCATTTCATGCCATGGAACTAGAAACATGCAAGAGAGGTATTATTAACAGGATTTAATATTAAATAAATGTGAAGATATGGTATGAAATATGCAATTTTAGAGACTAATCAGATATGTAGATGCATAATTGGATACTAATCAAGGCTCTTGTAATTGAAGGTGACAACATCAATAACAAGATTTTTTTCTCTAATTTATCTTTATTTACTTGTTTTATTTACTTGCTTTCTCTTTTATCATGCTTTCTTTAGATTCTCTCATGAGTAGCTAATTTTCTTCATTACTTATGAATCTCTACCCACTACTACTTTTAGTTCTATATTAGAATAAGCCGATTGGATCTTATACATACTTAAACTCTAGAACTAGCTAATAATCTTGAAGGCACATGACGATAGTTAAATCTATTATTTGCTAATATTTTTCAATAATTTTTCTTATTCTATACTTAGATAGCCTTGATAGTTTAATGTTGGTTATTCTTCTTATTTTATGCTTGAAAAACTTTGATAGTTTAATGTTAGGTGTTGATTAGTGATTATTTCAAATAGGGTTTCTCCATCTTATGTATCTTACTTGAATTGAATGTAACTCTAAAGTATCATTTTTTTATGATTCAAAGTGAAGTTTAATCTAGCATAGGTTAGTAAATTAGTGGTGGGAGATGATTAGTAAGCCATCTTTTTTTCTTTTGAAAATCAAAACCCTAATCTTCAAAACCAAATTATATCTTCATCTTCTTTCTCTCTCTAACATTTAATATAGTTATTTTCTTTTAATATAAAGAAAAACAACTTAACCAATCTACTTTGTAAAAAGATACTGAAAAACTTCAATGCAATTTCTCCTTGTGGATTCGACCTACATAGCCCTTCTATCGCGGATATATTTTGAAAGATAGAGACACGCCTTCATTCAGATAACATCCTTCTAACTCTTAACTTTATCTCTGTTTTTTGACAATCAACCATATTAAATCTTCTTGTTATTGTTATTACTCTTTTGTCTTAGTATTTCTAGTTTGCTCTAAAATAGTTTTCTTTTACAAGTATTGTCATATCACCACGTTCTGCAATATCGATCTCGGGAATAATAATTGGTATCAAAGCATATCAATCTTGATTACAATTGATATCAGAGCTAAAGGTTGATGTAAGGCGATATGTCGAAGATAGAATTTTTTCTGAGCAAGTTTGAGATCGGGAATTCAATGGCAAAGAAAACTTCGATTTTGATCGTACAAGTATATGGCATTATTTATTAGTACATTCCTACACTTATCTTGTAATAAACTCTGCTAATTACCTTATCTTAATGTCTAATTTGTGCAGGTGATGATAAATGGAGAAGGAGAGGATAATCCCAAATATATCACATTTAATTCGAATTTATTCTCTTAGCTTGAAGAATCAATGGAAATAATTGCAAATCCAAAAGCCTACAGGAAATCCTATCTATATACAAGAATCATGGATATAATTGTAAATCCAAAAGCTTAGAGAAAATCCTATCTATATACAATGGGATAACAACAGAAGGGAGATCCACACACTTAGGATCTTGCTCAATGGCTAGATCCTGGCCGCCCGGCCAGGTAGAGGCTGTTGGGCCTGCATTTTGGTATCGTTCACAAGCACGCTTCTCTCCCTCCATTTCTCCTATAAATACCACCAGTTCTGAAGGCTGACAAGCACCAGAAAGCAAAGAGTTAGGATTAGGATTTTTACTCTAGTTTAACTTAGATTTTTCTTTTTATTTCAATGTAATTTTCTATTTATTTGTAAACTTGATTACAGAAGAGATTCATGAGAGAAGGAGAGGAAGAAATGTATTTAGAGTGACACTTAATGTAATCTTTTTCTTTTCTTTTATCATTTTTCAATTTAATCGGAGTTTGCCTTTTGATTTCTTTTTCTTCTTATTTTTACTTCATTTCTTTTGGTCCTTGTTTGCTCTTCAAGTGAGTCAAATAGCATCAGAATCGCTTTGCCTTTGTGAGTGCCACTAATAGCTCATGACGATGGGTTCTAGTCTCAATCTATATCATTTTAAGCTTACATTGTCTTGATAATGTAATGTTGAAGAGACTCAATCTGATCTTATAGGTTATGCGCTGATCAACTCTGAATCCAGATAAACCATCGCCAATGATCCAAGATAAGTAATCAGCCAAAAGAGATAAGTATACTTTTTTTTTTTTCTTTCTTTTAATTTCTTATGTAACCCCCGACCCTAGTTGTACATGTCACAGTATTAATACTTAATACAGCGTGACGGTCCCAAGTTTAGTTATACAAATCCTTTACTTATACATTTTCAGGGGAGTGATTATCATGCCATTACAATATCTGTTTGAAATTTTGACTGCATCTCCTCTTTAATTGTCACTTGTCCAAATACAAGCATCCTTAACAGCCTCCTCAGCTTAATAGCAATCCAAATATCAAGTATGATAACAAACACCCACGCAATTGAATATATTATTTCGGCTTGACATCGCCTACTTAAGTTGGAAGAAGAACATGCATCATACCTTCGGTTTTGCCGAATCCTACACTTACCCTTAAAAAAGTTACAGGAGCTACTCCTAAAGCGTAAAAAGAATTCACCACTGATACATTAGGTCACAAGGGTGCATACACAACAGAGTAGAAGGTTTACATAAGAGTCTTAAGTTCAACACTATTACACAACCATAACATAGCAAAGTTATAAACAACAAAAGCTATCAAAAGGGGTGATGTCGTGACTTAAACTTCCGTATTACAAGAGATTAGTACTAGACAAAGCCTTTACCCTTATTCTGACCAAAAAACATAATTAATTTAAAAAGTAAGCTCAACAGCTTAGTGAGTGAAGAGTCATAAAATTTTCAATTTAATTAAATGATCAAGCATATAAATATGCAAAATTTTATGATAAGCATAAATGGGCATGGTTCACATGATTCGAAAACTACTTAATATTATTGCTCTTAATATATAATGTAATCATAGCATAGGTAGTAAACATCAATATCTACATCACCAATTTTGATATTTTTCTTTTATAGTCAAATATGCACCATTTGGGCACACCCCCTGTCCGCCATGAATCTAAATAATTAGTACTTCACCACATACTCCAATATATATATATATACACACACACACATGTATATATATATATATATACACATGTATGTATATATATATATACACATGTATGTATATATATATATACACATGTATATATATATATATACACACACACACATGTGTGTGTGTGTATATATACACACACACACACACACACACACACACACACACACACACACACACACACATGTATATATATATGTGTACATACATATGTGTGTGTGTACACATGTATATATGTATGTATATATACATGTAAACACACACACACACACACACACCCCCTCCCCTCTATGTGCAGTGTGTGTGTGTAACTCTATATATATGTATATGTATATGTATGTATGTATGTATGTATGTGTGTGTGTGTGTATATGTATATATATGTTTATATATATATATGCGTGTGTGTGTGTATGTATATGTGTGTGTGTGTGCGCGCGTGTATATAGACACACACACACACACACAGAGATAGACTTGTGTCCTTTATTTGACCCTGAATTCTTTCCACTCAAATTCAACCCTCGGACATTCAAATACAAGATCCACTCTATTGAAGTTAATTTATATTATTTCAAGTATTTATAAACCATAAATCAAGTGTTTTGAATATTTTTGCCTATCCATTAAGCGGCGTAAAATGGATGGCCGAAAGTAGTGTGTTGGTTAGACCTATGTCTTTAGACATACAAATTCTCGATATAGTCATTTCATTATAATATAAATATTTAAAAACCCGTACAACTAATTTTTGTTAGGTTTCAAATGTTTTACACCGTTAAACTAACCAACTCACTATTTAGGCCGCTCGATTTTCTCTTACTTGATGCATGGGTAAAAAGTATTCAAACCACTTGATTTTTGATTTATAGATACTTGAAATAATATAGATCAACTTCAATGGAGTGGATCTTATATTCGAATGTCAGAGGGTTGAATTTAGTGGAAAGGATTCAGGGTCAAATCCTTTGGAAGGACACAAGTTTACATATGTGCACACGCGCGCGCGCGCACACACACACACATGTATATGTGTGTGCACACACCACGCACATATACTCACACACACACACACACATATACATATATGCGTGCGCTCGCGCACACACACACATATACTGTGTGTGTGTGTGTGTGTGTGTGAGTGTGTGTGTGTGTGTGTGTACACACACACACACATACATGTACACACACACACACATATAAAGACACACACACACACACACACACAAACATGCAAGGATATATTAACATCTAGCATAACAATCATTAACAATCATACACGTTTTCATATTTAATAGTAATGGCACTCTTAATTAAGGTTTATCAATTACTTATGTTCTCATGAGGGTGTCCACATAATTTACTTATATAACACATATCACACATGTATACATTTTAGAATAACACACCCACATCACATTCATCATATGCTACAATGAGTTCTAGTTAGCTATTTTCATGCCAATTCATTTGTATAGTATATATTTTACCCAAAAAAATCATCATTTCAGTCTCCTATCATGCTTAATGTAGGACTCCACTCACCTTCTTAGATGATTCCTTCACAATTCCTTAGCTTCGTTAGTCCTAAATACAACCAACAACAACTCCTAATCAAGAGATACCATAAGTTTACATTTTAGTACCCACATCAATATGTTCATGCAGCTAAAAAAAACACTCTTACTAATCTAAATTTTCTATAAAAATTTTATTTAAGAATTTACCCTAGGATGATGAATTTAGCTTCCAAAATTTTAATTTTTGAGTTAGTGAGCACCACTAAAGGCTTGAGATCAATCCTATCTAACATCCTTTCCCAAAACCCTAGCTTTTCCCCTCTGGTGGCTCCTCCCTGAGGTGGTACTCCTCCAGGCCCGTGGCCTCCCCCGGAAAGGCCGAGCTCGGCCTGGGTCTCGCTGCCAGAAAAAAGAAAAAGAAAAAGAAATGAGAGAGAGGGAAAAGGGGAAGAAGGAAAAAGAAGAACAAGGGAGAGAGATTTAGAGTAGAGGAGGTCAAGGAATGAATTTCTCATGAAGGGGAGAGCTTCTAGGGCTTTCATAGTGGTTTTTGGGAGAGAAGAAGAAGATGAAAGAAAGGGGGTTTATGAAATTCAGTTTCAGCCCTATTTACAAGTTTGCCACTCCCATTTCTCCAAGCGTCCCTTGCCCAAATCAAGATCATCCTAGCCCTAAATCAAGCCCTCTCATGCTTACCTACTCCCTCCACTATCTTAAAATTATACACACATAAAAAAATTATTTAATACCCTTATACTAGTATAAATTGACTGTATTTGTGTTATATATATATATCCCTTTTTACAATGGTGTATCAACAACTATCTTTAATAAATCATCACTCTAATCAGTCCTTTTAGGGTTTATACTTTCAGTTATTCATTAAATTAGGGATAACCAGGTTTAAGAAAATACGGATGTTACAGTTCTACGCTCCTTAAAGAAGTTTCATCCTCAAAATATTGCGTACCTTAAAACAAGTAGGGGTAGGATTTTCACATCTTTTCTTCGGGTTTCCAAGTGATCTTTTCAAAGAGGAGAAGGATGGCGGAATTGCTCTTCACCATCACTTTGATCGTGTATCGGCGCATTAGCCCTGCAGGTTCCCTGAGGGACGTTGACACGGGCTAGTTAGGCTGGATGAGAGGTTTTCAGAACCTTGTTAGAAGTGGGAACGCTTGCATTATGAGCAGTGCCACGGGCCACTTTAGGAGAAAACTCTGAAGAGATTCGAGAGCGAGTCTCAGAAGAGACTTTGTGGTACTGTCGCATTGCCTTGGGGCTGGGAAAGCCTGAGAAAAGTATTTCCTCAAACTTTCCTTAGTCAAATTTAATGACAAGGTATTCCACCGTCTTACCAAGAAGCTGGATATCAGCTTGTGCCATGGTGTTCTTATCTGTAGAGAAAGAAGTCCCCCGCGGAGTCGCCATCTTTTGTCTGATCGGAAGGTATACTCGATGTAAAGTTTCTTGAGTGGCCTAAAAGTTACAACAGAACGATTTCGATTACAAAAGAGGGGAGAACAACTGTTCTCCTCTTTGTTTAAGGTTGGATTCTTCATGTGGCCATGGAGAGTGAATCTTGTTCTCTATTGACTGGATGAATGTCAAGCATCTCTTTAGAACGCTCTCAAAAATCAATCAGAAGGGGGCTCTATTGTTAACACATTAAGTGTTTAGAGTTTACTAATTTCTCTTTTATGAAAAAGTAAGAGGAAAGCAAGTTGCTTTTAGGTTGAGAATTCTCAGCTCTCAAGCAAAAGCTTCTCTTTCTCTTCTTTCGATTTCTCTCCGAAAGTCTCTTTGCTCAAAATAGGGCCCCCTTAGCTCCAAAAAGAGACATCCCGTCTTCATAGCTCCTTAGGCTATTTATAGGGAGTCATAGGGGCGTTATTGTCCCCTAAAATTTCTCCATAATAGGAATTAACTCCCACATTTCATGGGGAGTTAATTGACCTAGTAGTGGGATCAGTTATAATAGAAATATGGGTCTCGCACTGAATGCGGACCTCGCGTTGCTTGTTGTAGATACGGACGTCTCCGTCAGAAAACGAAATTGCTCAGAGCCGCATTTAAAGTGAGATGCAGGGTTTCTTAGACCTGCGTCTGAATTAGAGTGCAGAGTTGCTCAGAGCTATTCTTGAAATAGGATGTGAATTTGCTCAGACCCGCGTTTGAAGTGAGACGCAGGATTCCTCAGACACGTGTCTAAAGTGGGGCGCATAGTTACTCAGACCTGTACTTGAAGTGAGACGTGAGATTTCTCAGACTCGTGTTTGAAGGGCGCACAGTTGCTTAAACCTACTCTTGAAATAAGACGCGAGGTTTCTCAGACACGGATTTGAAGTGGGGCACAAAATTGCTCAGACTTACGTCTAAAGTGGGGCACATAGTTGCTCAGACCTATGCTCGAAGTGAGACGTGAGTCTCCTCAGACTCGCGTTTGAAGTGGGGTGCACAGTTGGTCAGACCTGCGCTTGAAATAAGATGCGAAGTTACTCAAACCCATGTTTGAAGTAAGACGCAGGGTTCCTCAGACCCGTGTCTTAAGTTTGCATTTCTTCTTGGATGCGAGGTCCGCATTTTAATTGAAACACGACCTTCGCATTGGGAGATTCGCCATCTGATGAATTACCTTTAACGATTTTTAGATAGCCTACAAGCACAAGATCTCCCAGTAGATTGCATACACCTGAGGACCATCCCTCTTCAGTAAATGTAATTCTTCATTATTGAGGATATACTCCTTATATGGCAAATCCCCTATGGTCAGCCCTGAACTTCAAACCTCTCATGCAGGGCGAATCCCATTTCTCCAATTGGAGTAAAAATATGCAAGTGTCTGGGTTGTACTTTTCAAAAATTGTAAAGAAGTTATAATTGCTCAGGGCAATCCCATAGCACACGACCTTGAACGCAGGATACAACTCGCACTGGACCAATGGTTCCTCTAATTCTTTGAGGATGAAGCAGATCATTTTCACCCACCAAGAGGTTGTTGTTGAATGCACCCATCCAGGTGCCCAGAAGTCAGACCGAGGGAGTTCACCCTTCACTTCCATGAATCTACTGATGAAAGTGGCAGCTTTCTTGGGAGTCTCTCCTGTTGAAAACTCCTGTTTCATCGAGCGCAGGAGTAGTTCAAGAATCTCCATACTATAGCTAATGGGAAAAGTAGCGTGATTAGAGATCCTCCCGATTGCGACGCCCGACTACGCTCTAACCAAATCCCAGTCCATACACTGGTAAAGAGACATGGACTACAAATATAGTAATGGAAATATCTATTCCATGTTAGGGGGGAAGAATCGACACTCTCCGATTTGACGGAGCCACTTGTAGTTCCTGTCAAATAAAACCTCCTCGTTTTCTTCAATGGTGTCTCCAAAAAGGAACACCGACTTTCTAAACAGATGATGGCTGGTGGACTCAAATCTTCCATCCGAGATGAGTTCTCGCATGGTAGAGGTAGTACCATTAATTAAGCGGGCTTGGTGCTCCTCATTTGTTCTGGTGAACGCAGGGATTATTTTTCTCAGGCTAAAGAGGAGGTTAAAATTAACACCGCTAATATGACCAAAGTGATTTCTCTTGGTCAAGGGGTTTGAGGAGTACCTCACTACAAAAAGAAAAAGAATACAAAGTTAATACTTTGAAAAAATAGTGATATTACACCAAGTGTTGGTGTTCAAAGGCGGGGCTCAACACATAAGACCCGCGTTCTGTGATTAAAACGCGAGGCTCACATGAAACCCGCGTCTGAACTCTACACTTAAAAAAAATATTTCTTAAGTCTTGACTCAAACGAGAGTCTCACAAATGAGACCCGCATTCAGAAGTCTTGAGCCGCGGAGTCTATGGATTCGCGTTCATTTCGCAGAAGTGAAAGTCACATTGATAAAGCAGAAAAACGCTAGGATTACCAGACTCGTGTTCTGCTCATCAACATGAGAACCATGTTTACAAATCAAACGCGGACCAGCGAGATCTGCGTGTTGGCCCAGAGGCCCATCACTCTAGTTTTGATGATGATTAACTCAAGCAGTTATAGTTTACTAATAATTTTGTATTTAAATAGTTTCAGTGATTGACCAAGATATTAGTAGGTGTTTAGCTTCAACAAAAGAGTTTTGGAGCTTATACGTTTTGATTCAAGAGCTCGAGTGTCAAGACCACATCTAGCACTCGGTTGGAGTCAAGCTCGTTGTATCGTGTTTGGATCAAGTCGACTTGGAGAAGGAGTTCTACAAGAAGTTCTCAATTTGTTTAGTTTAGATTTTGTTTAAATCTTGTGTAAAGATTAGATAGTGTTGATATGCTCAAGTTCACATACACACACAAGTTTAACTGTTTGGTTTGGTTTAACCGATTTTGGATTTTATATCAAAAACATAGATATATATCTTACTTGTATATTGGATTCTATCCATATACAATATGCTTTTAAGTTGTTTCAATATCATGTTTTTGTATTTGTACAAGTTTTGGAGAAAACGGTTTTCTATTTCAAAAATTCAAGATTTTGGAAAATACCAATTTTGTGTTTAAGCCTAATTTTAATATCACAAAAATGGTTCAAATTTTTATAATATGTGTTGAATTTTAGTCACATATATTTTTTTTCAAAGATCTTATAAGAACTTATTTTTGTAGAATTTATGTGATTTTATGGGATTTAATTGAAGATAAAAAGACCAAGTTTTTATTCCTAAAATAGTTTGACCTGGCCTTTTGTCGGTCGACCGGATCGGTCAACCGAGGCAGAAGTCGATCGATCGGTTTGGTCGACCGATGTGCACAAATGTGCACAGGCCATTAGGCTAAAGGGCCGGTCGACCAACCCGGTCGACCGCCAGAGAGCTCTGCTCTCTGGATCTGAGGGCGGTCGACCGGCAGAGAGCTCTGCTCTCTGTCCAGGCCTCGATCGACCGGACAGTCGACCAGTGGCACAACGGTCAGAAAAATGACCGTTGGTCGGTCGACCAGGCGGTCGACCGACAGTAGAGTTTTCTGCTGAGATGGCCCAACGACTAGTTTTCATATCGGTTATAAATACCCATTCCTTTGGGCTGTTTTGAAAAAGAATTTCAAGAGCAAATTTTCCCATCTTCTTAAGTGTTTTAGCAATAAGTTTTCAAGATTTTTTGGGCTTAAAGATTTTATCTTTATTTATTTTAAAGGGTTGAAAAAATCAAAAAAAATAGAGTATTTGGGATATTGGTTTTGATCTTCATTTTTATCTTATTCTAGTTGTTTTCTCAAGTATTTTTCTCTGTAATTTTTGATTTTCAAACTCTTTATTTTCTCATACTTGAGCTATCTATCTATCCTATCTATTAGGATCTTGTTTTGTGAGAAAAATTGGTTTGTGGTTGTTGAGACCATCAACAGTTGTAATCTTTCTTTGCTTTGTGTTATCCCTCTTGTGTAGGGTGATTGTGGAGGAGTTTAGTTTTGTTGGTATCTCTTTAAGTGTAGAAGTGATAGTGGAGGTTGTGTTGGTATCTTTCTAGTGAGAGGTGATTATTATTGTTTGGCTTAGTGTCCTATCCCTCTATTGAGAGGTTGATCTTGTGTGGCTTAGTGCCTTGCCTCTTGTGTAGAGGTTGTTGTTGTTTGAGAGAGGAGCTGTGTACTCTAAAGTTGTATTATCTAAATCCTCAGTGGAGGATCCCTGTGTAGGAAGTCCTATGTGGACATATAGTGAAAATCCTTCTGTGTGAAGGCGGCGACGTAGAGCAGTGGCTCGAACCTCAAAACATATCTTTGTGTTTGCGATTGATCCACTATCTCTAACTCTTTCTCTTTAATATCTTGCATTGATTCATATTGCTCATATCATATATGCTTGGTATTATTTGTGTGCCTCACTTGTGTTGAATTAAGAAAGCTTTACATAGCACCTCAACTCTTATTTAGAGGAATTTAGAGGAGATAGTCCAGAGCCATTCACCGAAAATTCGGCTACACTCTTTGGTTACACTAAGTATGTTGCAATTTAGTTTTAAGTTCGCATCATTTGTCATTAGATTAGCCATACACCTATTCACCCCCTCTAGGAGTTCTTACAATTGGTATTAGAGCCTACCTCCTGATATCAGGTTTAACCATCTAAACCATCTAGGAGTGAGATCTTGGTTCGCTAATCTAGTTTTGCTTTTGCACACATATTTGTTTTGCCCCTCCATGTTTGATGTTTCTAACATCGATATATGGAAGCTTAGAATGAGTGCTTACTTAAAAATCCTAGGCTTGCATGTTTACCTTGCTACTACCAAGAAATCTTATCTTGATAATAGCAAGCATATAGAGGCCAATGCACAAGCCCTAACTGCACTTAGAAACACATTAAGCAAAGATTATCTTATGATGGTTTCTCATTGTGATACTGCTTTCGCAGTGTGGAACACTTTGACCTCTCTCGCACTACAAACGACGAAATATGTGGAGGAGGAATTTAGTGAAGATGAGTCCGACCAAGCTTGCTACATGGTCCAAGGGAATGACTCCCTTAAGGTAAACTCGGACACCTATCTAGATGATTGTGCTAGTTTTTCAGGTGATGATTATGTTGATGCTGATGCATTAAATGGAAAACTATCTATTGTTTGTGAAAACTTGTTAGAAAAATACCAACTTTTGAAAAAAAAGAGCTTTAGATTAAATAAAGAAAATAAGGATTTGTGTTCAAAACTTGATTTGATTTTGCAAGAGAGGGATGAGATTTCTAATGAAAGGGACTCATTGAAATCCTAACTTGATCTTATCTTAAATGAAAATAAAATCTTAAAGAGTAAAAATGATTGTAATGATGTTTTGAAGAAAAATGAGATTTTGTCTTCAAAACTTGATATTATTTTAAAGAAAATGATTCTTTGAAAAATAAAATTACTTCTATTTCAAAAGAACTAGATTTGGTTTCTAAGAAAATATCTCTTTAAAAAATGATATTGATTCACATGTTTGCCATGCTTCACCACCTAGTATACCTATTGCATGCTCCACTTCTTCTAACATTGAAAATGATATAAATATATTAAAGAAGAATGTTGATTGTTTGGGCTCCACTTTAAGCTAATGTGCCAAGAACCACACACGTTTGGAATCTATGTTTTGAAAGAAACATACTCCACCTATGCATGCACACAAATCACGGCATACACATGCTTCTCACGTTCATACACATGACACTATGTATGCTAATGTGTACACTTACATACATTGTGGACGTAAGGGCCACCTTGTAAAGTTTTGTTATGATAGGATACATAATTCAAATTTTGTAAATAAATTTGTTTGGGTTAGGAAGGTGCTAACCCCTATGGACCTAATAGAGTATGGGTACCAAAATTCACTCTTATTTTATTTGATGTAGGTGTGGGCTCTCGCTTGACGTGAGAGTAATGGTGCCCTAATGGTGGATGCTTTTGTGCTTGATGAACACTACTTTGGATGCTTTTGTGCTTGATGAACACTACTTTGGATGCATTACCTTCAAGGAAGTTTGGTGGTAAGACCATCTTGGTTTGGAGAACTAGAGATAAGCCCTAATGGTTTTAATAACTATCTCTAACTCCTATTTAGTTTACATGCTTTCATTATTGATTTTTAGCATGTTTTAGTTTTTCACGATTATTACGCTAAATGCCATGTTAACTAGACTAATGACATACATGTATAGTATTTGAGATACACCCATGTTTATATGGATTCATATTTTGTGTTCTCACTATAATTTAGCAATTATGTATATCATACCTCTAAAACATGTGCATCTATCTTAATGATCATATTAGTTTTTGTTTATGATTTTGCACTTCATGGTTTTGATTACTTGATTAGATGTAATTTTCATTAAAACTTGTATATATACTTGTACAACTATAGTGAGCCACAAATTGATTATTATATGTTTGTACTTAATTGCTCATTTGTACTCATTAGGTATACTTGTATAGCCTAGCTTTGATGATTTTTGCATTATAAATTGTATTCCCTATTTTGGACTTGTTTCTATGATAATGTGTTTAGTTTCATGTATATGTTAACTATTTAAAACTCTAGATATACATGTATACCTTGAGTCATTGCCTTCATGCAAACTCTTTTATGGACTCGTTTATTTTTTTAGGATATGTATGTATACTTATAGTTTTTAACTAAACATACATATACCTTAAAGTTATATTATTTTGATGAAAATTAAATTTTTTATGATTTTCATGTTTTCATAGATATATTCTTATTTTATTTCTTACTTGAAAGACTTCGTACTAGTTTACAAGATTATCATAAACTAGTTGCGTTTTTCTCTCATTTTGGTAGAGTTTTCAAATATGTTAAAATTATTTTCAAATCCTATTTTGAAAACCCTACCTTTCAGGGGTGGATGGATGGGCGACCATGCCTTGTATGCCAAATTGAAAATCTATTTAAATATGTGTATGAATAGGGTGGTAGGTATGAGTTATACATTTGATCCTCATTATATTTTCAATTGGTGTCACAATTGATATTTTTTTGTATATTTTATATACTCATATTTATGTTTCTATATATGTATGCTTTAAACTTCAAATAGTATCATTTTGATTGGTATTTAATTTTTCATACATATATATATGATTTGATTGTGCTTACAATATCTTTACATCTTAAGTACAAATTATATTTATGCTAAACTTGTTTTAATCCTTAATGATAATTATTTTTCAATGATATTTTTAACAATCTTATGCATCAGTTTTGTTAGTATTTCATAAAGGGGGAGAAATTCATGTTTTATCTTTCAATCGTTTTTATTTTCAATTGGTATCATGTTTCATTTTAAATTGGTATCTATATTGAATGAGTCATGTTTAACCAAAAACTTGGTTTTTACTTTTAATTGGTATCAAAATTTATAATTTTTTTCAATTAGTATCAATATTTACAATATATATATATTTCATTGGTATCAAAAACATAAAATGTTTCATTTTCTATTAGTATCAAAATTTACAAGATATTTCAATGGTATCTTTTGGTATCTTAAAAATTTTGTTTATTTTCAATTGGTATCATATATTTGGTATCATAATGTTTCGATATATACCTTTATCATAAATTGGTAAACCTTCAATTGTATCATAAGTTTGTTTTAAAGAAGTTTCATGATGTTTTGGTATATATTGTTTATGTTGGCCCAAAGGCCATTATCCCAGTTATTTTGATGATAACAAAACATATTTAGTTATGTATTTAACATTTGTGTTTCAGATATTTCAGGTTATTTAACAGGTTGTTTTTGACGGCTCCGCTAAAAGACTCACACATTTGGAGTTCGCACAAAAATGAAGATTCCCAGCTATGCACAACTAGGATGCTTTGGGATCAAGATGATGATGTAAAGATCAAGACAAGACCAAGACAACAAAGAAAAACAAGAGTTGTATTTTACTTTTATTTTAGATATTTTGTCAAAGCTAGATATTAGAAGTAGAGATATGGATTATCACACACACACACCTCTTAGTTAGGTTCATGGCTTCAAAAAGATTTTCAAATTCCATTTTCTAACTTAGATCTAAAGAGAACATATTTTGGAATAAGATTTTTAGAAAAACAATAGTTTTGGAAAAACAATTTTTATGGAAAAACAAGTTTCTATCAAAGGATTTTTATCAAACTATTTTAACACGATAGAATATGACACATGCTCATACTCTATGTTTTTACAAGTTCCAAAAATCCTACCCAAGACCCAAAACCAAAAACCCAAGATTTTCTGGTTCTGGAAGTTCTGTTTTTCAGAACTCACAGTGACCGGTCGACCGGCCCGGTCGACCGATGTGCACAATACTGTGCACGTCTATATCAGTCGACCGACCCGCTCGACCGATGTACACTTGCTTTCACAGGAGTTTTTCGGTCGACCGACCCGGTCGACCGATGAACCCCAACGGTCACATTTTTGACCGTTGGCGGTCGACCGACCCGGTCGACCGGACTCTGTCAAAAGTTCTGACAGATCCAACAGCTATTTTTTCTGACTGTTTTTCTTTTGGGATTTGATTCCAACGAATCTCTTAGGATGTTTTTGACCCCTATAAATAGGTGGTCACTTCAGTTGATATGAAAAACAATTTTAGAGCCATCAGAATATTTTTACAAGAGATTCTAAAGATTTCCAAGCTCTTCCTTTTAGACAAGATTTTCTCTCAAAAGCCAAAATTCCAATCACCCATCTTGAAGCCTACATCTCTACTTCTCTCTAGCTTTGCACTACACAATCCCATATATCTACATCTACATATTTGGTTCTAGGATTGTGCTTAGTGAGCTTTTGTAAGTGATCAAGTGTTGATCACTCTATTCTTACTTGAGTGAAGTTGTAGAGAGGCATCGGCTCAAGGCGAGCTAGTGTGCTCAAGGTGGTGTTGCGGCATCACGAGAGACGGACAAGTGTGTCCTTGTATTGTTGATCCGGTGGGATCCTCAATAGTGGAAATCCTTTAAGTGTGAAGGCGGGACGTAGAGCGTGGCTCGAACCTCGGAAACAACTCCTTGTGTTTGCGTTTGATCAAATCTCTCTAAACTCTATCTCTTTATTACTTGCACTTTTATATTGTCTATTACTTGCAAGAATTTGTTTATTGTGCTTATTGTTAAGTTAATTTTTAAATTCCGCATTATTGCCATAATCATATAGCCATCACCTATTCACCCCCCCTCTAGGTGATTTCAATTGGTATCAGAGCCTACCCTACAACTTAGGTCTAACCACCTTAGGGAGATCCATAGTTGGCTATATACATTTGTGTTGCATTTACATTTGCTTGTGCATTCATGGCATCCATGGACTTTTCTAGCATTAAATCCCCACCCAGTTTGATGCTTTAAACTTCCCTATTTGGAAGGTGAAAATGAATCTCTTCCTTAAATCCCTAGGAGTTAGGGTGGCTAGGGCTATAACCAAAAATTTTATTGAACCCACTAGTGATGAGAGCACATGGTCCGAGGATACTTCCAAAGACTATGAGCTAATGCTAGGGCACAATGCATGACCCAAGCATTAAATGAAGATGACCTTGCACGCATAATTAATTGTAAATCCGCATTTGAGTTTAGAACATACTCATTGTGACTCATGAGGGAACGTCTCAAGTCAAGAGAGCCAAGTTGACTTGCTACGTCTCAATATGAGAATTTCTATATGTTTGATAATGAGAGCATTGATGACATGCTCACCCGTTTTACAAAAATAACTAATGCTCTTTCTTCCTTAGGCGACAAGATTGATAATGATCAAAAGATAAGGAAGGTGATTAGAGCTCTTCCCAAAGCTTGGGAAGTCAAGGCGACCACACTCAAGGAGCTTAATGACAAAGAGGAGAGATGGACTTCTCCGGCTTCATCGAAAATCTCAAGACGCATGAGATGGAGATGAAAGTTAGAGAAGAAAGGGAGGCACCAAAGAAGAAGACCATTGCCTTCAAAGCCACTCCTACCATACACGAAGAGGATGACTCATCGGAAGATTGCGATGAGGATTTCGCCATGCTCATCCGGAAGGTGGGCAAGATGTTCTACAGAAGGGACGCAAAGTAACTTCCGAAGAGGGAAGCCTCAAGGAAGGTACGAGAAGAAAAGAGATGAACCCGGTCCTTGCTTTCATTGCAAGAAGATCGGTCACCTAATTGCCGATTGCCCCGCTCTACAAGCAACCACATCCAAGAATGGGCAAAGAAAGAAGAAAGCCTTGGCCGCTACATGGGATGATTCGGAGTCGGAATCCGAAGAGGAGCACGACGCCGCCAACATGTGTTTTATGGCACAAGGTGAGGAACCATCTAAGGTATGTCTAGAACCTTCCATTGATGATGATGATCTCACAATGGATGAACTTGCTCAATTTTTTGAAGAATTGCAACATAGGTATGAGATTTCACATCTCATAATAAGAATTAAAAAAGAAAATGATGTTTTGAAAAATAAACTTGAAATTTGTTTAAAAGAGAAAAATGAGTTATCTACTTCTTTGAAAAATTGAAAATGATTTTGATAAGTATAAGGTAGCTAATAAAGGAAAAACTCCCATGATTTCTAATGATAAAAATGTTTTTGTTGAAATTCAAAAACGTGTTGATTCTTTTTATAAAACTTTAAAGAAATGTGCATTTGATTTTTAACAAGCTTGCATCTAATTTCCTAAGGGAGTAGCCCAAGGGAAACATGTTCATCATAAACATGCTACACATAAACATGCACACTCACATAACCATGCTTTTATGTACAATAGTGGTAGAATTTATATTTGCACGCATTGTGGCCGCAAAGGCCATTTAGAAAAATTTTGCTATGCTAAGAATAATGTAAAGAATAAATTTGTTTGGGTTCGCCCCGATCTAACCCAAAGGACCCACTAAGATTTGGGTACCAAAAGAGCCACCGAATTTAAATGATACAGGTATAGGTGGATCTACCCCTTCCAAGACTTAGGAGGAGGTGGTGCCCGGATGGTAGATGCAACAAAGCTTAAAGAACACATCAAGATTGCATCGCTATCGTGGAGGCACCTAATTTTGGAGATTGCCCGTAAATTGGTAACATCTCCATTTAGAGTTTAATTTTGTATATACAATTGTTATAGAATTGCTAGTTTAATTTTATGCCTCATTGATACATGATTAGTACAAACTTGCAACTCTATCATGATTGTATATGCCATGTTCAGTTTTTGTTTTGATTTTTAGTCATGTATACATATGTATAGAATTGATAGTTGGCTTTTGTACTCTATTGATATATGCTTGTATAGAACTATTTTTCTATCATGATTGTATATGTGCCTTGTGTTAACTTCTATATTTTTTTTGTTTCATGCCTTGTTTTATGTATGTCCACATGTATAGGTTATTATTTGTGATTATATACTTGTATACATATACACATTATTTTCATAAATAAAAATAAACATTTGTAAAATTTCCTATTTAAACAAACACCTTAAAGATGGCAATTGCGCACCTCAACTCATTCAAGAGGAATCAAGAGGATGAAGTTCAGAACCCGTCACTGGGTATTCGGCTTCAACATCTTTAAAATCTTTGTTTAAATATAAAAATTAAATTTAAAAGGGATTGCATGAATTTTGATGTTGTATTACTTAATGAAGATTTAAAACCTGTTGGTGTATTCCTATATGTTTATATATCACACCTATTTTGATTACAAATTATTTTAAAATTTTTTTTTTTTGGGCTGATAACAGATTTCAGGCAAAGCCGGTCGACCGACCTATATAACCCCGGTCGACCGACTCTGCCTGAGAAGAAATTTTTATTTCTTTTCTGTTATCGGTCGACCGACTATGTGTCCCGGTCGACGATCTTGCCTGCAGAGCTCTCGGGTTAAATCGGTCGACCGACCCGGTCGACCGCTCTATAGTTACAGAGCTCTCGGGTTGTTTCGGTCGACCGCCCGGTCGACCGATCGTCGTATTTTGCCCTATATCTGTGTTTTCTCTTCACTTTTTCTCTCTCTCTCTCTCTCTCTCACTACTCTCTCAGCGAACGAAGACACCATCCTTTCTCCAAAAATTTATTTCTCTCCAAACTCTCAACCAAATCCACATCAATTTAAAACCCATCTCAAATTCCTCATTCTCCTTCCAGATCTTCGATTTCAGGATCATCCAACCACCAGATTCGGAGAATTTCAAGATTTTCAGTCTAGGGTTTTGGATTTTTCTCTGTTAAGGTAAAAATCCGATTTTTTACTCTAAATTTCCATTTCTTGCTTAGGAATCTATTATCTATTGTCATCAATCTAAGTTTCTAAGCATCTAGATCGTGCCCTAAACTTGATTACACCTAAAAATCAAATTTTTATTCATCATGCCAAAGAGATCTCGTACTGAGAAGGGAAAGGAAGTTGCACAACCTTCCCCCAAGCTCCTAGACCCATTCGCCCATTTATAAATGATCTTGCTGCTGATAGATACTCCCATCTCTCCACTAGAAATATAAACTCAGGGAGATTTGTAGCTATTCCGGATTTTGAACATCTAGGTATCCCTCAAATCTTGCAAAACAACAATCTAGTTGAGTTCTTGTCCATCAAGGAACAAGTCTACACCTCCCTGTTCCTTACTTTTATGCCAATTTTGAATTTGATGGAAATCGGATCACATCTAGGTTTTAGGTAGAAATATCGACATTTCTATAGGTCGATTTGCTAGGATTCTGCATCTCTCCACTGGTGGAGCAGATGTGTATTCTCATGATTTGCATGACTTTGAATTCCCGGACGGGAGTCTGCGCTCACCGCCTCTACCTTGATCCACGGGATGACAACCCCGGTCTAGTAAGAATGAGGTTGTGAGTAGGTACACTCTCACTGCTCAGGTCCTTGCTAAGATTATTTTCTTCAACATTGTCCCCAAACATGGTGAGTATAGCCACGCTAGGGGTTGTGTTCCTTTGATTATCTTTTGCCTCCTTAAAGGCATTAAGGTAAACTTTCCTAGAGTCATTGCGTCTCATATGGGCTCTGATCAGATCCGTACTGCGGGTAGAAGCTTGCCCTACGGCATGCTTATCACCCATCTTCTTAGGGCCCTTGACTTTGATCTCTCCGCTGAAACTCCTTCCAATCCCCTGACCCACATCAATGGAGTTGTCCTGAAGATGATGGAAGCTCAGCTGCGTAGACACGCTCCTGTGCAACCACATCTTCCTCCTGCTGGTCCTGGCTCATCTTCAGCACCAGGATCTTCTTCTTCAGCAGCACCTGCATTTCCTCTGAGTTACTTGCTCTTGTCTCTTCGGAGGTCCGCTCTCAGCTCGAGGCACATCAGGCCTAGGCCGAGCAGCGCGACGCAGCCATTCGTGCAGAGTTAGATGCTCGTGCTCTTCAGGACGCTGCTTTTCGGGCGGAGGTCCGAAACGACATGTCATATTTTGCTGACTCCATGAGATTCGTGGATGTTCAGTTTCAGGCCCTTTTCTCAAAATTTGACATGCTCGTTCCTGATCGGACTCCGACTGCTTGTCGACTCCCAGCCACCGGTCCTCCATTTCCTCCCAGAGCTCGCTCTTCTGTTCCACCACCGCGCACCAGAGTCGATGGCATGGATCCTGAGGAGGTTGCTTCTTCAGAGGAAGGTGGTGATGATGACGGAGACGGCGATGACGGTGATGATGGTGCTGAGGAGTGACCTCCCCTTTTGATGATGTCAAAAAGGGGGAGAGTTATTTTGAGAGAGATATTTTGTAGTATTTGTGTTTGGCTTGTACTTGTATTTGGATATTTGTGATGGACATGTAGTATTTGTTGTTGGACATGTAGTATTTATTTTTTTTACTTTGGACATGTAATTTTATGTGTTGTGGACATGGTTATCTTTTGTTTTTATGTATCTCTTATTTATGTCATGTATGAACTCATTTCCTTCATCTATTCTATGACATGAGTATTTGGTATTATGTGTTGGCATGAAAATATGGTGTTTATCATTTACATATGTTTTCCTATATATGCATGTGTTGAGGGGGAGCTTCATTTGAAGTCTCTACCCAAATATTTTGTGATAACTACATATGTTTTGCCATCATCAAAAAGGGGAGATTGTTGGCCCAAAGGCCATTATCCCAGTTATTTTGATGATAACAAAACATATTTAGTTATGTATTTAACATTTGTGTTTCAGAATATTTCAGGTTATTTAACAGGTTGTTTTGACGGCTCCGCTAAAAGACTCACACATTTGGAGTTCGCCGCAAAATGAAGATTCCCAAGCTATGCACAACTAGGATGCTTTGGGATCAAGATGATGATGTAAAGATCAAGACAGACCAAGACAACAAAGAAAAACAAGAGTTGTATTTTTACTTTTATTTTAGATATTTTGTCAAAGCTAGATATTAGAAGTAGAGATATGGGATTATCACACACACACACACCTCTTAGTTAGGTTCATGGCTTCAAAAAATTTTTCAAATTCCATTTTCTAACTTAGATCTAAAGAGAACATATTTTGGAAATAAGATTTTTAGAAAAACAATAGTTTTGGAAAAACAATTTTTATGGAAAAACAAGTTTCTATCAAAAGGATTTTTATCAAACTATTTTAACATGATAGAAGTATGACACATGCTCATACTCTATGTTTTTACAAGTTCCAAAAATCCTACCCAAGACCCAAACCAAAAACCCAAGATTTTCTGGTTCTGGAAGTTCTGTTTTTCAGAACTCACAGTGACCGGTCGACCGGCCCGTCGACCGATGTGCACAATACTGTGCACGTCTATATCAGTCGACCGACCCGGTCGACCGATGTACACTTGCTTTCACAGGAGTTTTCGGTCGACCGACCCGGTCGACCGATGAACCCCAACGGTCACATTTTTGACCGTTGGCGGTCGACCGACCCGATCGCCGGACTCTGTCAAAAGTTCTGACAGATCCAACAGCTATTTTTTCTGACTGTTTTTCTTTTTGGGATTTGATTCCAACGAATCTCTTAGGATGTTTTTGACCCCTATAATATAGGTGGTCACTTCAGTTGATATAACTAACAATTTTAGAGCCATCAAGAATATTTTTTACAAGAGATTTCTAAAGATTTCCAAGCTCTTCCTTTTAGACAAGATTTTCTCTCAAAAGCCAAAATTCCAATCACCCATCTTGAAGCCTACATCTCTACTTCTCTCTAGCTTTGCACTACACAATCCCATATATCTACATCTACATATTTGGTTCTACGATTGTGCTTAGTGAGCTTTTGTAAAGTGATCAAGTGTTGATCACTCTATTCTTACTTGAGTGAAGTTGTAGAGGCATCGGCCTCAAGGCAAGCTAGTGTGCTCAAGGTGGTGTTGCGGCATCACGAGAGACGGACAAGTGTGTCCTTGTATTGTTGATCCAGTGGGATCCTCAATAGTGGAAATCCTTCAAGTGTGAAGGCGGGGACGTAGAGCGTGGCTCGAACCTCGAAAACAACTCCTTGTGTTTGCGTTTGATCAAATCTCTCTAAACTCTATCTCTTTATTACTTGCACTTTTATATTGTCTATTACTTGCAAGAATTTGTGTATTGTGTTAATTGTTAAGTTAATTTTTTTAAATTCCACATTATTGCCATAATTCATATAGCCATCACCTATTCACCCCCCCTCTAGGTGATTTCAGGTTCTTCAGGTGGCGATGGAAAGTGAATCTTGTTTTTCCATTGACCGGGAACGTCAAGAACTTTTGGGGATCTTCTCTTCGGATGGTGGACGGAGTAACACAGCTCTGTCGACCAGAAATCTCAAAGAGATTACAGGTAAAGATTAACTTGTACGCAGCAAGTTACTTGAAGAGTTGGACTCTCTTTCCTTCTCTGTGGAAGCTCTCAAGTCAAGCTCTTCTCCTTGATTTCTCTGATCTCCATTGACTGACCGACCGACTGACTGACTGACCGACTGACTCTCCATAGCAACAGGGCTATTTATAGAGGTTTCAGGGGTGAACGTGCCCCCTAAAAATGCTCCACAATGGGGGTTAACTTCCTTATTATGTGGGTAGTGATTGACCCCATAACGAGGGAAGTTATAACTGAGACGCGGGTTTTGACCCTCGCGCCTTGGTGCTGCAATGCTGCTGAGACGCGGGTCTCGACCCTCGCGCCTTGGTGCCGCAGTGCTGCTGAGACGCGGGTTTCGACCCTCGCGCCTTGGTGCCGCAGTGCTAGTGAGACGCGGGTTTCGACCCTCGCGCCTTGGTGCTGCAGTGCTGCTGAGACGTGGTTTCGACCCTCGCGCCTTGATGCTGCAGTGTTGGTGAGACGCGAATTTCGACCCTCGCGCCTTGGTGCTGCAGCGCTGGCTATTTAGCCCTGCGTCTGGAGTTTGGGACTCTGCTTTTGACGACTTGTCTTTAATGATTTTTTAGACAGCCTACAGAATCCCCTCCAAAGTTTTCGATATTCCGCAGTTAACTGGGACGGATTTCGAATACTTTTGACTCTAGCTGAATCCACTTTTATGATTGGACTGACAAAGCTCCAGGCTTGATCTTGTTTGGAGTATGGCCTTCGTGAGTGTACTGTGGAACTCTTTGAAGCCGCCAAAAACTGATCGTGTTGAGTGTCTAGATACACAGTCTAAACCTCCCCGATGCTTTGAGTTTGTCGTTAGTGCACTTTAAACCAGGGGTGGGCAGTCGTCTGCTTGTGCCAGTGTACTTTTGAACTGAATTGCAGAAGTAAGGACTACACGCCAGTTCTGTGGACGCAGGGATGATGCTGCTTTAAAGACGCGCCTTCTATATGGATGCCTCTTTTGGGATGACGACGCGACTGTTACTCCATGAGGTGGACGCGACTTTGGCCGGGTTGAAGAGATGCGATCTTCGGAGGGACGTGTCTTTTGGTATGAAGACGCGGCTTTCTGGACGTAACTCTGGCTTAGTTGAGAAGGTGCGTCCATCGGAGGGACGCGTCTCTTGGGAAAGACGCGACTGTTGGATGCGAATCCGAGCCATGAGTATGTTGCCACGTGTCCTGCAGAATTGAGGGGACCTTCTTTTGGCGTGTGAACTTCACGCTGCACTTAATGCGCTGTCCACGCGTCAGGCGGTGATTAGGCGTCGAGCCAAGCGCCGCGTATCTTTGCGAATCACTGTGCCTATAAAAGGCAACAGTCCTTCAAGAGTCATCATTAGACTCTCCTTCGTCTTCGTGTGCATCTGTTAGGGTTTGAGAAAGGAGCTTCCTTTGTTCTCTTTTCCTTCATCTAACATCGGATCCTTGATCGCAATGGCACCAAAGGCCAAGCATACTGCTTCGTCTTCAAAGGCGGTCGTCTCTGAGACTCAGAGGGGCGGTTCCTCCATGTAGGAAACCCCTCTTTCAGGTATAAGAAGCCATCAGACTTGATTTCCACCATTAAAGGGGTTTACAGAGTTCTTTTAACTCTTAAATCCCTTTTGAATGTGAACCGCCAACGCGGGCTTATGCCCGTGTTTGATCTTTAGGCGCAGTTTTTTTAGTCGATCAACAGGGCGCAGGTCTGATGACCTCTGCTTCCTTTATCTGCTCGAATCTGCGTCTGCTTGTTAAATACAGAGCCCCAATGAGCCTTGCGTTTTGAATCCAACACTTAGAATATTTCTAAGTGTGAAAGATTCAGACGCAGATTCTTTATGACTCTTGCGTCTTGTGAAATCAGATGCTGGTCCTCATGAATCTTGCGTCTAAGCCCAATACTTAGAAGTTATCTCATAAGTCTTGGATTTTAAAAAAATGCGGGCTCCATACTAGCCTCGCGGTCTTCGGGTCTGGACGCAGATTTTGATGATTTTCGCGTCTGGATCCATTCCTGCATTTGAGTTGTAAATACTTGATCATTTTCTTTCAGATTTCTGATCAAGTATTATTTTCTTTTGCAGTGCGATATTCCTCCAACCCTCTCTCCAAGAAATGTCACTTCGGGCACGTAGGCGGTGCTGACCGCAACCTATCCTTCGTGTTGCAGAGGACTGCTCCTGTGACTACCGACAAGTCGAAGCAGCGAAGGGAGAAGATCTGCAAGGTCGACATGAGGACCTTCCGGGAAATCATGACCGATGCAGATTTTGAGACGGATTCACGTATTCCGTTGAAGAAACCTGTCTTCTTCTTTGGGGACAACATCGGCGAGGACGGTTACATCTTGCATGACGGCGATTACAAGTGGCTTCGCCAGATAGAGGGTAGGAAATTCTTTCTTCCAAATATGGAGAATGTATCCCTTATCCTATCTCCAGCACATGTCTGTCCCCCGGGCAATGGAATGGGAGCTTTCCCGACTTGCCCCAATGTCTCTCTCGGCATACTGGGCGCCAGGAAGGTACACCCTACCGGACACGGGAGGGAAGTTTTTGGCTTGTTTCCTGGATTACTCAGGTCTGAGTACCCAATAGGGGAAACCCGTCAGCTCGGTACTACCTTCATTAATCAATTCATAAAGGTAAGGGGTGACTTTCCCGTTGACTTCCGCCCGCTCGGGTGGGTTCATTCTTCCGACAAGTCCTGGTGGGCAAGATGGTGGGCTTTGTCCTCGCCGAATTTGGAGCTCTGTTGGAACAAGTAGGATTGCGTCATGCGGTCAGGGCTGTGCAGTATGGCATCCCGCAAAGTTCCCACAATTTTTATGGGATCCTGGAGCACTACAACCCTTTGACGGGGACATTCTTCACCCCCGTCGGAGAAATGGGGCCCGCCCTGCATGAACTATATGAAGTTTCGGGGCTAGTCATGGGAGACGCCCCTTATGAAGAATATGTTCCCACTTCTGAGGAGCTTCATCTCTTGAGGAAAGAGTGCCCTCAGATATATGAGACCTACTGGGAAGTGTTATGCCACTTCCACATCTGCGGTCAAATAACCTCCTGGAGGACTAGGGGAGTTAAGCAGATGTCTTGGGCGAGCTACCTGTTTAATGGTATAACTGAGAAAGATCACTCAGTGACCATTCTAGCTCCCAGCTCCGACGAAGAAATCGCCGAGAGGATTGATGCCTCTATGAGTTCTTATACCACGGAGTCGAATGAAGACACTTTCAAACCTGATACGATTTTTGAAAGTTTTCATCATCAAGCCTGGATCCCCATTTCTGACCGGGCATTACTGGCGGGCTTTCTCATGCTGTAGTTGAAGCGTTGTGTAGTACCGATACTGCCGCATGAAGTAATTGTTGCCGACGTGGTGTATCCGGCGGTCCTGTTGGCCTATGGTAGGTCCGTCGCTCTCCTTCCGGCAATGGTCGCCGGAATCCAAAGTGGGGCTGCAGGCCCTGACTCAGAGCCTATGCAAAGTGGAGGCCATCGTCGACTCCCAAGATAGACCTGAGGTTGACTCGGAGGGGAGGCCGAGAGTAAAAACTCCCAACCCCCGGATCGAGCTTCCCTACACGTACCTAATGGCTTGGTACGTTATGCACTGCCCCTCACTGATGACGCCAGTGTCTCGATCCGAGGGGTTTGTCCCTTTTGTGCAGTAGCTGGAGAGCTCGAGCTGGTCCAACAACCATATGTTCTACGTTCGAAATGTATTCTGAACGTTTTGAATTACCATCTCAACCGCTGCTTCCCCGAGATTACCGATGCTGCTTATGGGGATAAATTTGCTGACATTGTGAGTCCAGACGACTTCACGAGGCTTCCATCGGGAGTCTTTTGGTGGCTTATCAATATTCGGCCCGGGTATCTGCTCTTCCGGCAAGGGAACTCATGCACAATTGAGCCTTATATGCGAATCGTTTTTCCGACAGTTCGGCTATGACCAACTATATGTCGGCAACCCTAACGCCCAACTCGCCTTCAGTGGAAATTTATTTGAAGGTGCTCGGGCCTGGTATTACAGCGTGGCTGGGGGGACAAAGGCTCTTTTTTAGCTTGCCTCACAAGACGCCAAACTGCTATGCAAGCCTTGGTTTCTGCACCTGGTACTCCCAGGCTAGCAAGATGCCTGGCTACTCAATGGAGCGCTCATGCATTAAGAGCATTAATGCGTCCTATGAGGAGAAATTGGCGTCCAACAAGTGCATGCGAGGTATCGATGAATACCGGGCGGCTAAGAAAGAAGCCGGAGGGGAGATAGGGTAGAGCCGAGGGCAGCAGCACCTAGGGAGCAGCCTGCTAGAAGGCATCGACGGGCGGTGCCTAAACGTCCTCATGGCGCTACTCTCCAGGCTGAGCCTGCCCCGAAGAAGGCCAGGAAAGACTCAGGGGCTGAAATTCCAATGCCTGAGGCCGTCCCTTCTGGTGTTGAGGGGCAGAGGGAGGAAGAGGAGGAGGAATGAAACCTCCCTTGTTCGCCCTCGTGGATTGCGCAGCAGGGGTCCCGCAATTTTAGAAGAAGGGGAGCTTGCTGATGATCCCATTGCAACTGATGAGGCTGAGCAACTTGAGGCTGACCTGGTGGGAAGGGATGATGTTGAGATTTCAGGGTCTCAACTCAGCATGGTCTTCTTCAGCTCAAGAGAGGAGCGATGAGGCACCACAGCCTGAGTCTCCTGCTGTATTGATGCCCAGCTCGCGGGTAGTTGACCCCAGCCCTACTACCGGGGTACTTGGTGGTAAGGTCTCGACAGCCGAGGCCTCTTATGTTGCATTATCGTCTTCATCGTCCGAGGAGGATGAATATTATTCAGGCGATGAAGTCGATTTTGGCGATGAACCCGCTCTTCCAGATTCGAGTAATTATCACATATTTCGGAGGAAGAAATACATGGGTGTGATCCAGTGACGGCGTCGCCACTAGCGGCAATTGCTCCTGCTAAAGGTACTCTCTTTGCCTTTTTGACCCGGTTTCCCTTTTAACCAGGGAAAGGTTCTGACGTTTTTCCCTTTAACTTTATGCTGCAGGGCTGGCCGTGGACAGCGAGGCTGCGACTTCCTCCCATATCGAGGAAATGATACAGGAGCTGGCCCAGCAGGAGGACGTTGAGGCTCCTGCTACTGAAATGCCTCAGGAGAGGGCAATTATTGAAGTCGGGGAGACCTCAACCCTACAAGAGTCGCCCAGGAATTCGCTGTCTTTGAATCCTCAGCTTGGTAAGAAAATATTGAGGCTTTGAATA
Organism: Agave tequilana; assembly: GCA_038442645.1. Taxonomy (NCBI): domain Eukaryota; kingdom Viridiplantae; phylum Streptophyta; class Magnoliopsida; order Asparagales; family Asparagaceae; genus Agave; species Agave tequilana. The sequence goes on from JAVJIF010003065.1 coordinate 350,406, forward strand.
TTTTCCTTTTACTGTCATGGTTAACGTTTTGATGATTTGCAGAGAGTGCTGAGGGAGCTCAGGCAGAGGATCTCGCAGCCAGCGTCGACCCAGAAGGCAGTACAATTCAAGCCTCGACCGAGGGCTCCGAAGAGGTTAGGTTTGCTGCTACTTCAGTCGTCATGGAGGCTGCTACGACAGTAACTGCGCCAGAAGTGCCGACGACCGTCTCAGCTTCTGTCGCACCTGTCGTTGACCCTACTCCTGCATGGGACGAATTGATTCCTATCCCTCGCCCTGTGATAGAAAGGGGATCTGGGAGCACATCAGCAGAATTCTCCCCAGCCGTGATATCATGGAAGAACTGACACATCAAATGGTGCAGCAGTTCTTTGCTTCCATGCGATCATGCATTGACCTCATCCTTTATGGGGCAGTTCTTTCGAATTTGCCTGAGTGCTTCTCGAAAATCTGATCGAGAACATTGGTCATACTGGAGGTCCTTCGCAGGCTAGGGCATGCCTGATGCTGGTGGAGCAGTTGGGAAGTGACTTGAAAGAGCTTAAATCTCTGGAAGACGCTGGTTCAGTACACGAGGCCCGGGCAACCCTGCATAGGCTTCTGGCTGCTCAAGAACAAGAGCAGAAAGAGATGGAGGAACAAATAGCTGAAGAGACCCGCTATCTCTAACATTTCCAGGCTGACCATCAAAGGCTGATTGGCGATTCAAGGGAATCTAAACTCGTCATGCAGAACGCAGAGCAAGTTATTATCAGTGCTCGGCCACCATAGCCAAGGCAGAGGCCTTGATTGCAATCAATGAGCAGAAGCTTGCCATTGCCAGGAAAAAACTGGGAGAGCTAGAAGCTGCCAGGACGCGGGTTGACGAAAATCTTTCCACTCATTCCTCCAGATTGGAATCTCTACGAGCGCAGCTGGCTGCGAGGAAATTCTTATCTGAGGAGGAGTTGCGGGTCCAAGCTCTCATGGAGGCTGAGAAAGCGCGTTAGCACGAGATATATCGCCTCCGAGAACAAATCTGTTCTTTGGCTAATCAAGATTATTAGCCTCCTCTTTTTTTTTGTAAAAAGAAGAACACTCTATTCATCAAGAGTGTTTGTATCACTTAAATAATAAAAGCTTTTTTTTTGAATTTTGCTCCATCTTCATTGTTCCACTGTAGATGAATCTAATTTCTTAGCTGCAGTCTTTGACTGTGATTCTTGACTGGCTGTGAATAATAAATTCAGGTTGAGCTGAGTTCTTGGGCAAAACGCGGCTCTGATTTATAGTGGAGACGCGGTCCTGGGAAACGCGACTCTGACCTGCTAATTGAGACGCCGTTCAAGCTTACGCGAAGGACGCGACTTTGGTTATGGAAGGACACGGCTCCCTGGTCGCAGCCCTTAACTCTTCCCAAATGCAGAGTTCAGGATGCCGTGAGGATGGAGTTTTATGCTCCTCCAAAACTGACGCATAGATATGAGGACGCGACACTGTCTTAGTGGAGACGCGTCTCTGTGATACCTATGAATGACATAGGCCTTCTCGGTTGTAGACACAAGTCTCGGGACGTAGCTTTTCAATTCTATATGATTTCAATATGCGACCCCCAGAGTGGGTCCCTTTTTGCTGAGGGGACGCAGCTCTGAACTGCTTCGAGAGACGCAGTCGCCGTTTTCGAGTTCGCAAAGGGACGCCAGTTCCTGGACGCGGCTCTCGGGCCTGCGTTTGGTGCAACTTCTCAGGCGTTACATGTAGCTTGTCATAAAGATTTCCTTAGATCTTTAAATGTCAAGTCGACGTTGTCGATTGGGGACTCGCATCATCCGATGTTTCCCGAAGCGGCAGTCCACGCGTCAGCCCTTCATTGGATTTAGGCATTAATGCTTTTAAATGCCAAATAGGCGCTGGCGGTTGGAGACTTGCGTCTTCGATGCTTCCCGAAGCGACAATCACGCAGCCTTTTATTGGGCTTTGACATTCGTGCGGGAATTAAGGCTGACAGTTCTGATTAGCGAGCCATTAATTATAGGCATTATGGTTCGCTTATAAATAGGGCTCACCCTCTCCTTTTAGCAGTCCATTACTTAGACTGCTTTTCTTTGAGAGCGAGTGCTCTGAGGGATTCCACCTTCTCCCTTCAAGGACTTTATCTGGGGTTTGCCCCCATGGACGACGATGACCCAGAGCTTTCATGCTTCTGTTTAATCTCTCCAAAAGATTATCACTGTCAAGTGATTTCAAAATCAAAAAGCGTTTCTTTGAGCACCCTTTATGTCTGCGCCTTGATGCAGAAAGTTCAACCCTTAATGGGTGTTTCTGCGAGTATGACTTCCTGGTTTTGCCATGAAATTTTCAGCCCAACTGAGTTTCAGTTTTGATATCTCTTAAAGAGACTCATCTTCTTGACCTTCTCCTGAAGTCTAACTGGTGCACCCATCTTTTGGAAGTTGCGCCATTTAGAAAATTCTGACTCAAAATTCTCTGGACACGAGTATAATGGACTTTTGCACCTGGACCGTGAGCTTTTCTTACAGAGCTCGCGTCTGAGGCTGTTGACTTAGAAGAATTTCAACTCAGATCGAAGGTTTCAGGCCTGAATTTAGCAATCCCTGTTTATCAAACAGGGAGATGGCAATTTTCGCGTCTGATTCCCTTCACGTCTCATACTTTAGACGTGGGTGCAAAACTAGGCTGCATTCGAATCTGTGTGTATCACAACTTTGATCGCGTCTGTCTCTGTCGCAGCAGAATTTTGATTTGCTGCGCGGGTCATCCCTGCGTCTGAAGCTTTTAGCAATAGCCGCGTCTGTCACTTAGTTCTTCTGTTGAAGTATCCTAAGCTTCAGATCTTCTAATTTTTGTTTGCTTCTTGCAGGTTGGCTTCCTTTTTCATTTTCGCTGGGCCCTTGGGAGAATATTTCGGCCGGCGAACTTGTTCGATGGTCGACCACTGGAGAAGAAGTCATGGCTCCTGACACCGCCAAGATCTCTTTGGATTCATGCACCAGTCATGCTTCTTGGCATGGCATGGTCAGAGTGAGTATTGCGGTGGATATGGTGGTGGGTATGGTCTTGGATTCTCCCTTCACTTACCCCAGAAGTGACATCGATGAACACTCCATGCTCATTGGATGACTTTCTGGTGGTGGAGATGTTCACCAATGAAGGATCATACCCCCACTTCGGATGGTCAGGTGGAATTAGAAGATTCTGCTGCCTTTCGACCTCAAGAAACACCATTGCTCTTAGTTAACGAGGAGCTTTTTCGATGTTTACGTCATGCATGGTGACATAATCAGCCTCCAAACGTCATCACAGTGCTCAGCCCATCTTTGGCGCCCTTCCAAACATCTTGTACTTGGAATGGTGAGAAGCTTCAAGGAGTGAGTGCAACCTTTGAGAGAGAGGGACTTCTTTGTACTCCTTTATTGTAACACTCAATCTTATTGTATAAGAAAGCGTTTTGTAACACTTTCATATGTTGAATATAAATAAAAGTGACATTTTTTTTTCCTTCTATTGTCTTGAACTCCTTTTTTTTTAAGTCAGACGAATAGAAGTAAAGAATCTCTGACTTGTCAAAATTCAAAATTATGATGATAATTTTAATGAGTCAAATTTTGTAGGGAGAGATCCTATTTCAAGAACTCAACAATGCTGTCAGAGGTGTGATATTAACTTGACAAGGGATAATTTTTGTGGACCTGCCACTCTATAAAGGAAAGTAACAGGTGGAACTTGTACCCCCAGGGAAGATGAGCCTTTATCAGAGGTTTAGGATTAACTTGATTAAGATCAGCTGGGGAGTTAATGAAAACACTGTTAACGGTGTAATGTTAACCTAACAATGTTTTTAGGTAGACTTGTTGTTCTGTTGGGGAGAATAATAAGTGAGACTAGATTCGCGGGAGATCTAGGAAAGTTTTTACCGTTAGAGGTGTGATATTAACTTAACGGGTTGAATGTAGTCTTGTCAGAAGTGTAATGTTAACTTGACAAGAATGTGAGTCAGAGGTGTGATATTAACTTGACTCAAAAGCCTTTCAGTTTTATTTGAGAAAACTGAAAGTATCATTGTCATAGGTGTGATGTTTAACTTAGTAGCGAGAGTAATGTTAGAGGTGTGATTTTGAACTTGGCATTGGTCATCTCGACTTTGACAAGGAAGTCTGAGGAAAGTCATGACCTTAAGTGTATTGTTAAACTTAGCAATGACTTGGACGCTAGAGGTGTAGTATTAAACTTAGCATCGTTCATTTCAGCTTCGATATGGAAGTCTGAGAGAAAAATGGCTGTCAGAGGTTTAACATTGAACTTGGCAGCAACTTGATTACCGTTAGAAGTGTAATGTTAACTTAACAGTAATTTATCAGAGGTGTGATATTAACTTGACAAAATTGATTTGCGATACGAGCAATTTAAGGGCCTGCCATTCTATTGATGAGAATTGGCAAGTAGAATTTAAAAATATCAGATGTGTAGTTTTAACTTGACAGTAATAGACTTGTGATATGAGCAATTTTGAGACTTGTCATTCTATTGATGAGAATTGACAAGTGAAGTTTGAAGTACCAGAGGTATAGTGTTAACTTGACAAATTTGAAGGCTTACTACTCCATATAGAGTTGACAAATAAGGTTTGTACTCAATAGGGAGTATTGAAAATTTTCATTACCAGAGGTATAGTGTTAACCTAGCAATGATTATATTTTGTAGACCTACCATTCTGTGTATGAGAATTGGTAAGGATTTTGGAGGAGAGGGTGGAACTACATCCACTTAGGATTTTTAGCAAACCCTCAGCTATCAACAGATTTGAGATGCCTTTACCAACTACCGTTTGAGTTGGGCTAGCCATGCTATTCCCCTCAGCATGGTGAGTTGTCGAAGACTTATGTCGGCTTAGAAGCCAACATTTTCCTCTGTCCTTAGCCGTCGGAGGCGTCGGATGTTAATGAAGATAGGAATATTAGAACCCAAGTTTCTTTCTCCATATTTACATCATGCATCATGGTGCAGCCAGTGCCTGATTAGCTTGTGGCCTAGCGAAGGAAAGAAACTTTTTTTTGGTCTGGAGCTTTGATCAGAGGTGTACTTTTAACTTGATCAGAGGAGGAGTACTATTAAGGATGGTACTTCTTCAGAAATCTGCCATTGATCGGCATCATGAGTGTATCGCCATTTGAGGTTATGAGGCGATATGATCCATTTGAGTAGACTGACTCTACTATAAATGGTCCTTCCCATTTGGGCTGAAATTTTCCTTTTGTCTTATGTGTCATCACCATAGGTCTTCTGACGGCTAAGACAAGGTCACCTTTCTTGAAAGTTCGCACTTTAACTTTCTTGTTGAAGGCTCTGGTAATCCGGGCTTGGTAAAGCTCGATCTGTTGTTGAGCCTGCAGACGTTTATCATCCAAGGCCTCCAATTCTTAGAGTCGCTGTCGATGCTTCTCCTCCTTCGTCATTCCGTTGTCAAGGCGACGCGTAGAGACGAAATTTGGATTTCCAGTGGAAGCACGGCTTCACACCCATATACCAAAGAAAATGGTGTAGCTTTAGTTGGGGTTCGAACAGTTGTGCGATAGGCCCATAAGCATTCACCTAGCTTGTCGTCCCAGTCACGCTGACTTTTCGAGACGAATTTCTTGAGAAGTTTGCCGATGGTTTTGTTGAAAGCTTCTGCGAGATCATTAGCGACGGGATAGTATGCCGTTGAGGACACACTCTGGATTCTAAACTTAGCGCAGAACCTTTAGAAAGCCTGACTGATGAACTGGGGTCCATTGTCATGGATAATTCACCGAGGTACCCCAAAACGGTAAATGACATGATGTTTAACGAATTTGATCACGTCAGATGACTTCACCTCCTTCAAAGGAATGGCCTCAGCCCATTTGGAGAAATAATCGGTTATGGCCAAAATAAACAAATGTCCTTTTGATGATGGTGGGCTGATAGGGCCAACCACATCCATCCTCCACATCTCAAACGGCCAGGTAGAGGTCGTAGAGTGAAGGTATCCTGGTGCTTGATGGATGAAATCACCATGCACTTGGCAGGCGTGACATTTTTTGGCATAAGTGATGGCGTCAGCAATCATCTTGGGCCAGTAATATCCCAACCTTTGGAGTCGATATGCAAGTTTTGGGCCAGGTTGATGGGCTCCACACATACCGTCATGGGCTTCTTTCAATATCTCCTGTGCCTCTTTTGGTGAAAGGCAGCGAAGAAAGATCCAGTCATGCGATCGACGATACAATGTTCGCGTAATCGTATTATAGTAGAATTTGGGGGCTTTCCTTCGAATGGCAGCCGCTTCTTTAGTGTCTTTAGGCAGGATGTTGTACAAGACATAATCGATGTAAGGAAATCGCCAGTCTCTGGGCTCTGGACCGGTTAACGACTCAAGAGCTTCTTTGTCTTGACAATCTCCTGTTGGCTTCGGGTAGTCCTCAGGGGCAATTCTCGGGCAATACAGGTCGTGACTGTGGACAAATATTTTCTCTACTGCTCCAGCCGGAAGAGCTAAGGAGGCAGCGAGGGACGCTAGTGCATCTGCATGCGCATTTTACTTGCGTGGTACATGGTCAATGTAAAAGTTGGTGAACCTCTTGCCATGTAGACAGTTGCGTTGTAATAGGGTACTAGATCTTCATGTCTGACTTCGTACTCCCCGCGAACTTGGCTGACGATGAGCTTAGAGTCACCATATGCCTCGAGATATTTAACGCCAATCTCATCGGCGAGCTGCATTCCAATCAAGAGGGCATTGTATTCTGCTACATTATTGGAACAAGGCTCGGTTAACGAGATAGCTCGAGGAATCACATAGTTCTATGGGGAGACGAGTACTACTCCTACTCCTGCCACTATATGTCCTTTTGGGCTTGTTCTCGATGCACCGTCAAAGAAGAGTTGCCACACTTGCCTTTCGAAGGATGTCTGAGTCTGGCAGGCTTCAGCGACCTCATCTGGGAGATCCTTGTAAAGTTTGACTGCCCTCGGATCTGGATACTCAGCTAGGAAATCCGCCACCGCTTGTCCTTTAATGGCCTTTTGTGGTAAAAAATGTATTTCATATTGGAATAGCAATATGGCCCATTTTGCCAATCGGCCATTTAACAATGAAGCTTTGTCATAAGTAACCTCAGGGGGTTGACTTTTGATAAGACGTTTATAGTTTGGCCTACCAAATAGTGTCACATTTTCTGAATAGCAAACACCAATGCCAAACATTCCTTCTCGATCTGGTTGTACCGATGTTCGGCTCCGATCATTGTTCTACTCAAATAGTAGATTGCTTGCTCTCGTCCTTGATCATCATTCTGAGCTAGTAGAGCTCCTAAAGAATGATCCATCGCTCAAACGTATATCAGGAAAGGTTTTTCAGACACCGGAGCTGCAAGGACTGGCGGTTGTGTGAGGTACTGTTTAATTTCCTCAAATGCTTGCTTGCAAGCGCTGTCCCAAATGAACGAAACACCTTTCTTTATTAATTTGGAAAAGGGTTGGCATCTTCCAGAGAGATTTGAGATAAACCTTCGGATGTACGCCAATCGTCCTTGCAATCCCCTGAGCTCCTTGAAGTTTCTCGGAGGTTGCATCTCCTGGATAGCGCGAACCTTTTCTGGGTCCAAATGAATCCCCGTAGAGGTCAGTACAAACCCTAAGAATTTTTCACTGGCCACCCCCAGGAAGGACTTAGTGGGGTTCATCTTCAATGCTGGGCCCGCATGATGTCGAAGACAACCTTTAGATCAGTTATATGATCACCTTTAGCGCGGCTTTTTACTGCGATGTCGTCAACATAGCATTCCACCGTTTTGCGCATGTGTTTGCGGAAAATGGCATTCATGGGCCTTTGATATGTTGCCCCTTCATTCTTCAGTCCGAAGGGCATGACGGTGTAGCAGTATACCCCCAGTGGTGTCCTGAAAGAGGTATGTTTTTTCGTCGTCAGGATACATTTTGATTTGATTATATCCTGAAAATCCATCCATGAAGGACATTCGCTCGAATCCACATGTATTGTCAATCATGACATCTGTGATTGGCAGTGGGAATTCATCCTTGGGACAGGCCTCGTTTAGATCACGAAAATCAATGCAGATTCGGATCTTTCTGTTCTTTTTAGCAACGGGGACGATGTTGGCTACCCAATCAGGATGTTATTCTTCCCTGATGAAGCCAGAGTCTATAAGCTTTCTGACTTCTGATTGAATTGCCTCCATTATTTCTGGACGGAACCGTCGCTGTTGTTGTTTGACAGGCTTTACGTCCGTATTAATGAGGCGATGCATAGCCACTTGAGGATCAAGTCCAGGCATGTCCTCATAACTCCAAGCGAAGACGTCTATATATTCTTGTACAAGAGATATTAGACCCTTTTTCTCTGAAGGTGACAGGCCTTCGTTTATGAAGATGGGCTTAGGATTAGGCTCATCTCCTAGATTGATCTGAACAACCTTATCTTCTGTTGGTGGCTCGCATTGTTCAAAGCGAGTATCCCAAAGATTGTTCAAGTGTTGGATCTAAGGATCTGCATCGGATTGGATCATTTCTTCATCTCCGTCTTCCAGGTGGCTTGTTGAAACCATATTCACTGAAAGTTCTCTGAAGATGTTGCCGACACTAACATCTGACTCCCACGATGACGTGCCCGATGAGTAATCATGGCATAATGACTCTTCAGACTCAGAAACTGATGGGATCGGAGTTGACACATAGTTCAACCCCCTGCGAGTCCGATGATAATAATCAGGGGTTTTCCCTTTTGGTACAAAAGATCGGAGTAGTGTTCTCCTTCCTTTGCCGAAATTTAACCCTGGACCATTCGTCAGATCATATCCCATGCTTCCCATCATTCTGAGTAACTTCGGCTCATAATGACCGAACTGAGGGGATTCCTCCTCGCCTTCTGATTCTTTACAGGTCATTGGTTCGGATTCAATTCGTCCGAAAAGAATTGGTCTTTGGCCTTTCCGTCTCGCTGGAACCATGAATATGGATTCTTGCGCATTACCAGCATCTCGGTGGGTTTCGAAGGACGACTTCACTGGTACATGCAATGATGTCAAAGCATCCATTGCCGACCAGAGATCATCATCCACCTCGGTACTAGTGTCCGACGGCACTGAATCGAAGCGAATACAGAGAAATACGCCAAATCTAATTCTTCATTAATATACCATCCGCCTACATCATCTGTGGTATTATCAACATCGAGCTTATTAATGCCCGTTACAAGTGGATCTAGTTCCCACATGCACTCTTCTTTTTCCGACTCGGTGTCGGCTTCATTACCAGAGTTGGGCTCCTCTGGTTGCGGGATTTCATCTGTTTCCACAGAGTCCTAATACAGGAGAGAATCTGTGAAATAATTCTCCACTCCCTTGAACGGATGCCTTTCGGCAATCAACGTTCGCACTTTTCCACTCCCGTCGATGTATTTTATGACTTGGTGGAGAGTAGAGGGAACGATAGAATTACGATGAATCCATGGTCGTCCCAGTAGCAGATTGTAGGAAGTGTCAGCATCGATGACGTAGCATGTCACCTCTGACCTTAGGTCCCCGATCTGACATTTGAGCTTGACCTTCCCTATTGGACGGGTACTATTGGCATTGAACCCATAAATAGTAGTCTGGGTGGCGCTCAAACGGTGAGTGGGAATCCCTAGATGTTGCATGACCCGACGAGGCATATGCTCAATGCAGACCCGGGGTCTATCTGAATGCGGTTCACCTCAGATGATCCAATATACCCTGCGAAGTAAAGGGGTCGATCATGTTTCTCTTTGACTTGCATATCATCAGCCGTGAAGGTGATGCAGGGAACATTTTGGGAGGTATGGAGGCAATCCTCTACATCTTCCTCCTTTGGTCCGATTGGTACCTGAGTCATGAAAGCCTCAGCATTAGCGAGGGCCTCTTGTAGAGCTTCTCTGGTTGACTTCGATAGCCTGAGGAGCTCATAAAGAGTAATTCGGGCCGGGATATTGGCCAGTTGAGTCAGGACATCGAAGCAGTAAGGCGCTGCGGATCCTTCCGCGATGTCTTTTGAGAGGACTCTAGAGAACCGAAACCCTTTTTGTTTCTCCACGGGTGGTTTCGCGGAAGGCTTGGCTGACTCTGCGGTGAGTTTTGGAGGAGTTACCGCCATTTCGTCATACTTTTTCAAATATGACTGACCCGAACGGGTTTCCGCCACAAGTTGGTTGGGTTCTGTGGCCAGAGCTAACGTTTCCTCTTCTGAATCGGTCAGTGAGGGAACATCAGTCTCCGCTTCCCAAGAAGAGGCACATACCACATTACAAGATGAAGCTTTAGCTTTATCTTTGGACTTTCTTCTGGTCACAGTAGTCCATTGCTGGCCATCCACAAGGTCGGGATGAACCCACATGACTTCTCCTTGAGATGTGGAAACGGGTACCAGGCCCTTCTCTTGCTGTTGGTGAGGGTCTGTGTTGACCATTCTCAGCTCTCCTTTTGGGACAGGGACTACTCCACAGGGTGCTGGAGGTTGTCTTCCAAACTGGAGAAATGACGTCATATTGGCCGTCACCTTCTTCTGCTCTGGACGAATTTTTAATACCTCCACGTCAATCAGGGCCTGAAGGATGTCCTTGAAGACATAGCAGCTCTTGGTGGGGTGTCCCAACATCCTGTGATACATGCAGTAGTTAGGATTATCAGTTTTACCGACTTCTTCAGGGCGCCTAGCTTCAGGAAGCTTCAGTCTGTTGCTCTTGTTGAGTAATTTAAAGAGCGAGTCGACATGTTCATCCTTGAAGGAATACTGCTTGCTGGCGCGTGGTTGGCTTGAAGAGCCACTTCCCTTAACCGGTTGAGGTTTGACGGGAGATTTGGTCCCTGTCGCCAAGTTATCCTGCCTTTTCGCTTGGAGGGGTGTGTCTGGCGCACGCCTTGTTGACCTCTCAGGTCGGGGTTTGTTTTCCTCTGCCCTGACCCGGGCGATAATTTCTTCAGCCTGTTCACCTTGTTGGATCAGCTGCTTCCAGGTGCGGCTTTCGGCGACTCCTATTTGGGCGAGGAGTGAGGTTTGTAGATTATGGCGGCATGTTTCCACCAGGGTGCCTTGGGTCATACCGTTCGGAATCGGAGTGCTACGTTCTGAAATCTTTCTACGAAAGACTTAACAGACTCTCCCTTTCGCTGCTTGGTGGCTAAAAGGGTAGGCATGTTGACCTCCGAGTCATCTTCAAAGAAGCGCGTTAGGAAGAGCTTCTCCAAATCACCCTAATTCTTAATGGAGCCTTCTGGGAGCTTCATGAACCATTCAAAGGCAAGCCCTTTTAGGGTGCCGATGAACAAGCGTGCCAGAATGGCATCATTATCTACCACATTCTCTGTTTGGGATTTAAAGTAGTAGATATGCTGGTTCAGTAAACCTTTCCCATCGAATGCTTGGAGGGTCAGAGCCTTGAACTTGGGAGGGTATGGAACAAGGTCCCACTCGGTCGGATATGGTCGGCCACCCCTGCTTCTTGCAAGCCTTTTCAGTTGGTAAGGGCCTCTAAACGTTGCTCCAATTGATTCATTCTTCTAGAATGAATCTTTTTCTGATCTCGGTCGTCTTTTCCTTGTGACGAGGATTTGGACGAACCAGAGGTAGGCTGCTCTTTCTCCTCTATACGTACAGAAGATGCGCTTTCTCCCTCTTTTCGTTTGCCTTTAGACTTTTTAGAGGAGGTTTTGTCGGTTGACTTCCTCTTGTCTTCAAGCAACTGTGCTAGCATCTGCTTGAGGGAATCGATGGATTCTTGTTGAGCACGAATCATCTCTAATTGTTCCCTCTGGACCTGGGCTTGCTGCTCCAAGCGCCTGGCGGTCTCCTCAGGAGTGCTGGTCATGTATATAAAGGCCTCTTTCTCTATAGAAGAGTTTGAAGCCTGTGACTCTGCAATAGCGGAATGCGAGTCATTCACCTCAATGCCCAGGGCTAGAGCATTGTAGTCAATCGGGGGGATTGCCCCGGTCCGGCTGCGAGTGTGTCGGTACACTCCTCCGGTTCTATGTCAGACTCATCATCGGAACTGATTGCAGGTTGTTTTCCCCTGCTCCTGCTCGCCATGTTTGCAGTGAGCTCGGGATATTCAGTGTCAGAGAAGACCCTCCTCCTGTGGGAACGACTCCTTTTAGCTGATCGGGGAATCAGGGTCAGCTGTCTAACTAGAGACTGCTGGTTTGCACCTGAACTACAACGACACTCAGAGAGCATCGTGATAAGCCGCTCGCAGCAATATGACGAAGTGATTCGATTAGCACTTCTTTTCTTTGTCAAATAATCCCTTAGATCCGTGGGAGGAGGATCAAAGAGATTAGCCTCGTAATGCCGAGGGCGGGATGTATCCTTACTCTGTACAGCTAGGACGCGGGGTTCAGAGACGCGGTTCTCGCGTCGTGGCTTCAGGACGCGCGTCTGGCGTCTCTGTTGAGAAGAGACGCGGCTATCGCGTTGCTGATTATTGCGTCGGGGCAGAGACGCTTGAGAGATGCAGTGCTGCTGGGCCCCACGCCTAGAGGCGTGTGCCTCTTGTACTCGACAAGGCGTGCGAGTTTCGCCTTGGCGTCTGGGGAGTGAGGCTTCAGAGGAGCCAACTTGGTAAACCTCACGTTTGGGCTGCCAAACGCGGATTTCGCGTGCCGAATGTGGTGCGGCAGAGACGCCGGTTTGAACCTTGCGTCCTGCCTCAGTTGGACGATCAGTTATTCCAACTTGCAGTTGACGCGCACGCCTCCTCTGTCGGCGCTCAGCGTTCCGGTTACGTCATGGGGGTGAGAGAAACCAACGACGGCCTGGTGCTGAGGAAGAGGATGGATTGGCTGGACACTAGAGAACTTGACCACGCGGGTCTCCTGAGAGATGTTGGCGCGGGTGTCACGCATGGCGTGATTGGCCACAACATCCCTCACAGCAGCTGCCTCTGAGAGAGGCTCAGAGCGGATTTCGGGGTAAGTCCCCGTAGAGACCCTGCGGTAGGCGCGGGCCTTTGGGCTCTTGGAGCCGGAAGAGAGGAACTCTTCATACTTTGCCTGGTCGAATTCTACGACGAGCGATTCGACCATTTTTCCCTTGTAGAGGACGTCACCTTGCGCCACAACTTGTTATTCTCCCGAGCGGAGTCGCCATCTCTTGTTTGGTACGGAGTAGAAAAATTCGCGTAAAGTTTCCTTGGATCAATTGAAAAGTTATAACAAACTTATACTCCGACTACAAGGGAGGGAAGATGTTGAGTCTTGAATCTCCCCTTTGTTTAGTGCTGGGTTCTTCAGGTGGCGATGGAAAGTGAATCTTGTTTTTCGTTGACCGGGTGAACGTCGAGAACTTTTGGGGATCTTCTCTCCGGATGGTGGACGGAGTAACACAGCTCTGTCGACCAGAAATCTCAAAGAGATTACAGGCAAAGATTAATTTGTACGCAGCAAGTTACTTGAAGAGTTGGACTCTCTTTCCTTCTCTGTGGAAGCTCTCAAGTCAAGCTCTTCTCCTTAATTTCTCTGATCTCCAATTGACCGACTGACTCTCCATAGCAACTGGGCTATTTATAGAGGTTTCAGGGGTGAACGTGCCCCCTAAAAACGCTCCACAATGGGGGTTAACTTTCTTATTATGTGGGTGGTGATTGACCCCATAACGAAGGAAGTTATAACTGAGACGCGGGTTTCGACCCTCGCGTCTTGGCGCAGCAATGCTGCTGAGACGCGGGTTTTAACCCTCGCGCTTGGTGCCGCAGTGCTGCTGAGACGCGGGTTTCGACCCTCGCGCCTTGGTGCCGCAGTGATGTTGAGACGCGGGTTTCGACCCACGCGTCTTGGTGCTGCAGCGCTGGTGAGACGCGGGTTTCGACCCTCGCGCCTTGGTGCCACAGTGCTGCTGAGACGTGGGTTTCGACCCTCGCGCCTTGATGCTGCAGTGTTGGTGAGACGCGGGTTTCGACCCTCGCACCTTGGTGCTGCAGCACTGGCTATTTAGCCCTGCGTCTGGAGTTTGGGACTCTACTTTTGACGACTTGTCTTTAATGATTTTTTAGACAGCCTACATCATGTTTTACCTTTCAATCGGTTTTGTTTACCTTTGGTACTTACTTCCACTCTTTATGATTGAAAAATGATATCTTAGTTTTCATTTGATTTCCTATGCTCCTAATGAAAATTATTTTCAATTGGTATATGGTTCATTTTCAATATTGGTATCAAGAACTTAAATTGATAGTATTCTCTATTTGATATCTCTATTGCAAAATGATTTTAGTGTTTAACCAAAAAGATTAGTTTATATTTTTCCTTTGGTATCAAAAGTATAAAATATTTTCAATTGGTACTAATTTTTACAATTGGTATCAAGATTACCTATATGTTTATATCTTTCAATTGATATTAAAATTTCTGTTAGTTTCTTCAAAATGTTTTGTTTATTTTCAATTGGTATCATAAATTGGTATCATGATGTTTCGATGTATACCTTCATACTAAATTGATATATTTTTCAATTGGTATCATAATATTTTGATTTGTATTGCTTATATGCAAGAGAAGCTTAACATCTTCTCTTTATATAGATTCATGTTGAGTGTATGTCATATTGAAGTGATCGACCTTTCTTTGGTATGTAGTACACGTGTGTAGTAGGAGCTTCATATCTCTTTTTATACATTGCATATGATGCTTTATGTGGTTAGTGTTTAGTCATCTCTTTTCATATAAATGCATGTATGCAGGGAGAGTTAACTTCACGTCTCTCCTCTTCATGAATGTATATAGCATATATACCTTTATTGTTTTAATTTATGCAAAAAGGGAGAAAAATATTGTTTATGCCCTTTATTGTTTGCACCCCTTTGTTGATGAATTGACAAAAAGGGGAAGAGATATTTTGGAGTTTTATATATGCATTATGCATGTTTGTTTAAAATTGTTATCTTTTACCATTGGTATCAAAAGCATCTTTTATTGGTATTGGTATTAAGAGCATCTTTTGATGTTTTGTTCGTATGAAGAGTTTTTGTTGGTATTAAGAGCAACATTGTTTTAAGAACATGTTTATTTTAAAATTGGTATCAAGAGCATGTTTATTTCATTGGTATAAAAGATCATGTTTGCTTCATTTCCTTGTTTAATATCATGTTTATGCATATTTATGTTGAGCATTCATTAGATATCATATTGTTTATTGCTATGCATGAGTTAAGGGGGAGCTTCTTTGAAGTTTAACTTTAATCCATGCATATATAACTCCATGAGTTTTGTCATCATCAAAAAGGGGGAGATTGTTGGCCCAGAGACCTTCACTCTAGTTTTGATGATGATTAACTCATGTAGTTATAGTTTACTAATAATCTTGTGATATTTAGTTTCAGATATTTGATTAAGATATTAGTAGGTAATTAGCTTCAACAAAGATTTTTTGGAGCTTTCACATGGTGATTCAAGAGCTCGAGCGTCAAGTTCACATCTAGCACTCGGTTAGAGTCAAGCTCGGTAGATCACGTTTGGATCGAGTCGACTTGGAGATGGAGTTCTACAAAAAGACATCGATTTGTTGTAGCATAGTTTGTTTAGATTTCATTGTAAAGATTAGATAGTGTTGATATGCTCAAGTTCACAACACACACATATTTTCAGTTTCACGTTTTGATTTTGGTTTTCGGTGTAACCGATCTTGGTTTTCATGAATAGATAGAATCAAAACAAGTTTACATGGTTTAATGTATACTAGATTTGATCTATATACATATACTTAGAAAAACTTATTTTGATAAGTCTATTCATGTGTTTGGAGTTTTGTATTTAAACAAACTTATTTTTTGATTTAATGTCAAAATATAGATATAATATCTTTCATGTATATTGGATTCTATCCATATACAACATGCTTTAAAGTTGTTTAAATATCATGTTTTTGTATTTACATGTATTTTGGAAAAATAGGATTTCCATTTCAAAAATCCAAGTTTTGGAAAATACGGATTTTGGTTTAAGGCAAATTTTCAAGAACACAAAAATAGTTCAAATTGTTTGAAATATGTGTTGAATTTTTATCACACATATTTGTATTTCAAAGATCTTATAAGAACATATTTTTGTGAAATTTATATGTATTTTATGAGATTTTTAGTAGCCAAAGAGACAAGTTTTTAATTCCTATAAATGTTGACCAGGCTGTCTGCCAGTCGATCGACCCGGTCGACCGAGGCAGAAGTCGGTCGATCGGACCGGTCGACCGACGTGCACAGGACGTGCACGCAGTCAGGGCTGGTGGGCTGGTCGACCGGGCGGTCGACCGTCCAGAGAGCTCTGCTCTCTGGAAATGGCCCCGGTCGACTGAGCCGGTCGACCGGCAGAGAGCTCTGCTCTCTGTATCCAGTCTCGGTCGACCGGGCCGGTCGACCGAGGCACAACAGTCAGAAATCTGACCGTTGGGGCCGGTCGACCGGGCGGTCGACCGGAAGGGCAATTCTGCCCTTTCCAACTGCCAACGGGCAGATTTGAATTGGGGTTATAAATGCCCCCCATTTGAGTTTGTTTTCAACAAGTTTTTCCAAGAGCAAAATTCTCATTCTTTCTAATGTTTATTACAAGTTTCCAAAAGATTTTATCTTTATTTGTTTTAAAGGGTTGGAAAAATCAAGAAAAGGAGAAGTCTTTGAGATTGATTTTTTATCTTCATTTTCATTATATTTTAGAAGTTTTCCCAAGAGTTTTTCTTTATGTTTTTTATTTTCAAACTCTTTATTTCTCACACTTGAGCTATCATATCTATTCTATCTATTAGGATCTTATTTAGTGAGAAAAGATTTATTTGTGGTCTTTGTGATCACTTGTGTTGTAAACCTCATTTCCTTATTGTTGGTATCCTCTTGTGTAGAGGTGATTGTGGAGGTTGAATTGGAATCCCTCTAAGTGTAGAGGTGATTGTGGTTGTGTGGCCTTGAGCCTAATCACTCTAGTGAGCGGTGGATTGTTATTTGGCTAAGTGCCTATCTCTCATTTGTGAGGTTGATATTGTGTTAGTTTGTGTATTGCCTCTAGTGAGAGGTTGTATTGGTTGAGAGAGGAGTTGTGTACTCCCGGTTTGTATTTACCTAAATCCTCAGTGGAGCTTCCCTGTGTGGGAAGTCCTGTGTGGACGAGTTAGTGAAAATCCTTCTGTGTGAAGGCGGGGACGTAGAGCTGTGTGCTCGAACCTCGAAACATATCTCGGTATTTGCGTTTGATCCACTTTCTCTAACTCTCTCTCTTACATTGTGCATTGCATCTTATTGTCATATCATATATACATGCTTGGTTTAATTGTGTGAAAATACTTGTGTTTAACTAAGAGAGCTTCATATAGCACCTCAAGTCTTATTTAGAGGAATTTAGAGGATATAGTTCAGAGACTTTCACCGGGAATTCGGTTACGCTCTTTGGTGACACTAAGTGTGTTGCATTTAGTTTTTAATTCCGCATTATTTGTCATAGATTAGCCTTACACCTTCACCCCCCTCTAGGTATGCTTTCAATTCTGTATGAAATAAATTATTAGATTTAACAATTGGTATCAGAGCTTTCTCTTTATCGGATCATCGGCATATAAAGTAAAAAACTTTTGATCTCGATTTATAAAATTATGAGTCTTTGTATTTAATTCAATAAAGATTTTTTTTTTTTTTGTGTGTCTCCAATAATTGAATTAAACTGGAGATGCTTAAATTGAATTCATGTATATATTTTTATGATTTAAATCTGTGTTATTATTTTTGATTCTGTTTAAAAAAAAAAAAAAAACTTCAATGCACGCGTGCAGACCGCGCGCGTGCGGCCCAGGCCTGCATTGGCGCATAAGGATGCAGGGGACCTTTCTTTGATTGTTGCATGCAATTTAATTGTTTTGATTAGGATTTAATAATCAAGTTTGATTATTAATCCTGCAGGCCTGGCATCAAAAGCCCAAAAAAAAAAAAAAAATAATAACAACAAATGCGGTTCATGATGCAGGTTGCGCATGCAGGCTGTATGCAGCGAATGCATGCGCCTGCATGTATAGGCGGGTCCTGCCTGGGCCCGCAACCGTCTGCTGGCGAGCGCGCCCCACCGGTCATCACAGGCCGGCGACGGTCAGTGGCAAAGCACACCCACATAAAAAAAAAAAGTTAATTATTTTTGAGTTTTCTTAATAAGTAAGATTATGAGATTAATTAAAATTAGCAAATTTAGAGATAAAGTTTTATTCTAATAAAGAAAGCTGATTCTCATTAAACTCATATATTAAATTCAATTGGGATTGTTGAGTTTGATTTGGGTCATAGGATTGAGATAGAATTCTAAATTATTAAAGAATTCTGGGTAGAATTTTACTCAAATAAATAAACTTAATCCAAATTAATCTCACATAAAGCTAATCGGGTTTTATTCAGTTTATTAAACCCGAACCATTAAAAAGAAAACTCATAACTTAACTATTGCGGGTGAGGTCTGGATCACACCCGATAAGCACGGCACATTTGTTTTGCCAATGAAACTTCAATTAGCCGTTACGGGCTCATCCCACTTCTGTTTTGCGCATGTAAATAGCCGTTTCGAAGCTCTTGACGAGCAATACAGTATTACAGGAACTATACATGACAAAATAATAGTTACTTGACATAAAGAAGGTATTGAAGTGTTTGTTTATCATGGTAATATGTATTTACATGCTTCCACTTTATCATCTATATTATAATTCTTATATTGTCTAGCATGATAAATATTGATGTTTACTACAGTAGATAACACACAGATAAAGATATATACATATTCAATCTAAAGAATTTATAAAAGAGCTTATTTAATTGTGTATGTAGTTCATGCGGATAATAGTCGGCCCAAAGGAAGACTATTGTTTGGCCGAATTATATGCGGCGTCGAATACTTGATGTGGGTAATGCAAGTGGGAGAAGCTTGGTGTGTAGTAATCGGCCCAAAGGAAGGTTGTCACACTATAGGCTCATATTGCATTACCATCATCAACTAGTCCGATGACGGAACAAGAATCTAGATGCGAAGATTTGTGTGGCCCATGCGTGTGGCAATGGGCCCAAAGGAAGGTTGTCATTATGACCGGGTCATCACATATATTATATGGTCAATATAGATTACTTAAACTTTGGAATCAATCCTATACAGTGACTGTCGGCCCAAAGGAAGATTGTTCTCTTATATAGGATCTAAACTTTAGGGTACTTATATTGGGTCAGTACAGTGTTTGACATATAAAGACACAACTTGTTCTGAAAGTTTGGCTGGTAGCTTTATCGGTTAAACTGGTTGCATTTTCTAAAATTCATTTTTTTATGACTATTACAATAGAATTTTATTAAATGCAATGTTTATGTGAAATTGATGAGAAATTGTTCATTAATGTAATTTAAATTGAATGGTACAAATTTTCAGAGGTGGTAAGACCACGTAAAAGATCGTTTTTGGATTCATGGACCTAGACTACACCTTAAAAACTGATGGACCCCTACTATCACTAACAAAAGTTCAGTTAAAAAAAAAAGGTCAATTATGATAAGTGGGAGAGGTCTTACAGAATGTGTCTAATGGTCATAAAGCACACTATTCTTATAACTATTAGGGGTTCTATGCCTGATAAAGTCAGTGCTAAGAGTTTTTCAGCTGAAGTAGCCAACCGGTTTATTAAATCGGATAAAGTTGAGACCAACACGCATCTTAGCAAGCTGATAAATATGCCCTACAACGGCAAAGAAAATATAAGGGAGCACATTATGAAAATGTCCAATCTTATTTTTAAAGTAAAGGCACTTAAATTGGAACTCTCTGAGGAGATTCTAGTGCGCTTCATTCTAATCTCTTTTTCTTATAAAGTATAACCCTTTTTAAGATTTTTTATAATGCTTAAAGGAAAAGTTGAGTCTCACTGAGCTCATTAGTTACTGCGTCCAGAAAGAAAAGAGATTGAAACAAAAAAAAGACTGAAAGTGCTCACTTAGCATTCAGGGTAAATTTCTAATAAGAAAAGAAAAAGTGAAACTAAAGGGAGGAATATAACACCACTACAATAGCTGATCCTAAGTGGCAAAAGTGCAGAAAAAATAGCCTAAGGTCATTTCTTCTGTAAAAAGTAAGCCATCTCAAGTAGGAATGCGTAAAGTATCAGAAATGGCTATTTAGCGGGTATATCTCGTATTTATGTTTGTTCTGAAATTAATTTAGCTTTAGTGTCACCCCATACATGGTGGATACATAATTCACAAAGTGATTCAATGCGGAACTTCAAAACCCAAAGGAGGCGCAACCCAGCTGAGCGATACGTATACATAGGTGATGGAAATAAAGTTGCAATTAAAGTTGTAGGAGTTTGTAGGCTTAGATTATTTCTGATTTTTTGTTTTAGATTTGGATGAGACTTTATATATACCGTCTTTTAGGCTGAATCGTATTTCTATTTCATTGTTAGACAGATCTGATTTTACTGTCAATCTTGGTGATGAAATGCTTAGTCTACTTTCCAAATCTAAAATTATTGGTACTAGAATTCTGATTGATAGCTATATAAATTGAAACTTCATGCTTCATATCCTGAATCTTTGTATGTGAATAGCTTAGACGCTAAGAGAACATTAATTAAAGAAATATTAAGAAATTTAGTACTAAACAGAGTTCAGGATGTCTTAGATTTAGAGTAAATAGACATTTGTGGTCCATTCCCTACAGCTTCTTGGAATGGTCATGAATATTTCATCACTTTTACAAACAATTACTCTCGTTATGGGTACCTATACTTGTTCCATGAGAAATCTCAATCATTGGACATATTTAAAATCTATAAAGCTGAAGTTAAAAATCAACTAATTAGAAGGATTAAAGTCGTTAAATCTGATCGTGATGGTGAGTACTATGACAGATACGACGGATCGATAGATATCCAGGACCATTTGTAAATTTCTGAAAGAGTGTGACATTATCGCTTAGCACACCATGTCAGGGACACCTCGTCAGAATGGTGTTATTGAGAGACGAAATTACACACTTTCGGACACGGTTAGGAGTACGATAATTCACACTACTCTACCAGAGTCATTATAGAATAAAGCATTAAAGACGGTTGTCTACCTCGTCAAAACAGTAGCTAAAACCCAATACGAGTTATGGACTGGGAAATCTTCAAGTATTAGGCATTTACATATTTGGGTTGTCCAGCAGAAGCTCGGTCATATATACCATATGAGAAATAATTGGACTCAAGGACAATTATCTGTTTATTCGTAGGGTATTCTTAGAGGTATAAAGGCTTTAAGTTTTATTGTCCTTCCACTAAGAACATAAAGACGAATTGCTAAACTTATTTTTGAGGATATTCAGAACAGTGGGAGTCAACTATATAATAATTTCATATTTAAGGAAGAACATATTGTTATACCCATGATAATTATTCCAAATGATAAAGTAGTTATTCCACTTCAAGATGAAAATACAGTTGCATCCTTACAGGTCCATATACAGTTCATCCTGAAGTAGATCATGCTGATGAGGTAAAACCTGAAAATTCTCAACTACAAGTGCCTAGGAGATCAATTAAGGAGAGGAGATCAGTCATTGCAAATGACTATATAGTTTATCTCCAAGAGCATAATTTTGACATAAGACCAGAGGATGACCCCAAATCCTTAAATGAGACCAAACTCAACATTTACTCCACTAAGTGGTCAAATGCCATGAAAGATGAGTTAAAATCAATGAAGGACAATGATGTTTGGGATTTAGTAGAGTTGCCTAAAGGAAAGAAACCGATTGGATGTAAATGAGTATTCAAAACCAAGCGGGATTCGAAAGGTAATGTCGAAAGGTATAAGGCACATCTTAACACAAAGGGATTCACTCAAAGAGAGGGCATTGACTATAAGGAGACTTTCTTCCCAATTTTCATAAAGCATTTTTTAAGGATTATTATGGCACTGATGGCTCACTTTGACCTAGAGTTATACCAAATGGATGTTAAGATTGTCTTTCTTAATGGTAGCATTGAGGAAGAAATCTGTATGGGAAAGTTTTAAAGTGAAAGTTCCATATTATTTAGTTTGCAAATAAAGAAATCCATTTATGGTCTAAATCAAACATCCCGTCAATGATATTTAAAATTTGATCATGTAATATCTGATTTTGGTTTTAAGAAGATTGTAGATGATCAATAGATTTATCAGAAATTTAAAGACAGTAGACTTATATTTCTTGTGTTATATGTGGATGTCATTCTACTAGCAATTAACGATGTGGTTCTTTTACTTGAGACCAAGAGTTTTCTCTCAAAGAATTTTGAGATGAAAGATCTTGAAGAAGCTTCTTTTGTGATAGACATCCAGATTCAACGTGACATGACACGTGGAATATTAGGTTTATCACAAAATGCCTATATCGATAAGGTGCTAGATAGTTATAGCATGAAGAATTGCTCTAGGGGAGATAAGTTAAGTCTACTCCAATATTCCAAGAATGACCTATAGAAAGAGCAAATGAAAGACACTCCATATGCATTTGCGGTTGGAAGTCTGATGTATGCTCAAGTTTGTACTCGTCCAGACATAACATATACCGTTGAGAAACTTGGCAGATACTTGATCAATCATGGGATTGATTACTGAAAGACTGCCAAGAAGGTAATACGATATTTACAGAAGATTGCATGAAATTTGATCAGTTGCAGCTAATCGGATACACGGATTCATATTATGCTGGATGTATCGACAATCAGAAGTCCACTTCCAGTTATATTTTCCTGATTGTAGGAAGACGGTGGATTTAGTCGAGAGGCAATTACAGCTACACTATGACATTAAGAGTTATAGAGCTCTACTGCAATATGACAAGAGTTCAATAAAGTCAAAGCATATCGACGTCAAGTTTCTTGTCATCAATGATAAAGTTCGGACTCACATTGTGTCTGTTGATAGTGTTAGAACTATTCTTAACATTACAGATTCACTCATTAAAATACTTTCACCTAAAAGTCTTCTTAGAGCATATTGCTCATATGGGGATGACTAGTCATTATGATATCCTGGTTTTGTGGGAGTGGATAATTTTATGTAACAGACATTATTTCTAAGTGCACTTTATGGATTTTTGTTGATTCTGATAAATAAAGTTATAAGTGCTTTTCCTAAAGTTTACTTTTGCGCATTTGAGTTTGTTGAATTAGCAGCTAGACTGATTGGAATCTTAAAGTTAGACTCATTAGAATCATGAGGCTAACTCCCTGAAGTCATAAAGTGAAAACCAGTTGAAATTATACATTATTTGATCAGAGGACATTTCTATGCCACACGTCCACATTTGATCTATGTCGTTAAGGGTTCTGAAACTTGTGATGTGGAAGGTCCTATCTCGATTATACAGAAGGTAACGACCGCCATGTTCGGTGACAGGGCACTTAATGGATCAGATTATTCTGAAACGTGGTTTAATGGCTGTTAAAGTTTTGACGTCATAAAGTTATGCATAATATCTATTCAGTACGACTTGTTTGGCCCAAGTAGGAGATTGTTAGACTTATTATATTTTAAAGTCTAATTTAATTTGGGTCTAATCAAGTAAATTAGATATTTACACTCGCCCACTTAACCTATGTTGTTTGACCCAATAAAGAATTGATCAAGCCTAAATGGTTTGGGTTTAGACACATTTTCAATTACACTTAGCCATGAGTGTATTTAAATTAAAATGTGGGACTCATCTACACGTGTGAAACTCATGTTATAAATCAAGGGCCTAGATTTATGATGAGTTGAACTAGATTTCATTGATGCTATATATATCATGGGTAGGGTTCCCTCTCTATAACAATGACAATCTCTCTCTTGGAGCCCTCTCATCTCCTCTAAGGATAAAGAAGAGAACTTGGTGGCTGGAGAGAAAAATTCTCTCCCTCAGCTGCGGCGTCCTCGAGATCATGCAACATTTTGCATCACTTTTGTGATGGAATCAGGTATTTCTAAAACCCTCTTCTCTTTGATCATGATATAGAGGCTATGCATATATGAGATTTTGTATGGAATAAATTATTAGATCTAACAGTTAACAGTCGCGGAGCACGAACTTTGAGCTCGGGGGCACAACTTTACACCAATTTAAGTATTCTATCGGTTCCTCTTGAGAAAAAATCAAAACAGTAGTAGATGTAATAGGTGCAAGATCTATTTCTTTATTGTAGAAGTAATAAGATAGTATTAAAATTGTAATCTTAAATTGATTTTTTCTTTTTGAGAGAATGTAATCTTAAAATATTAAATGTTTAAAATATAAATTGTAAATTTTGAAATATGTTTTATAAAATGTTTATGAACATTAAATTGATATAATAAGTTATTATTAAATTTTATTGAAATCTTATTAGAAAAAAGGAGTTACTTATAATATCTTTAAATTAAAATTCATAACTCTAGTGTAAACTTAATAGTATATTTCAACTTTTAAATTATAGACATCCTAATTACATTCCATATGAAATCTTCGTTACTCTTAAAATAGAGTGGAATCTACATGTGTGCTATTATAATCTTTAATATATTTTAAATAATAAATTCACTCTTATTGTTAAATATTTAAATTTTAAATATTATATCTTTTCTAGTTACATTTTCTTCTTGTTTCATTAGCTTTATATGATAAAAAAACAAGGAGAATTAAAAAGAAAAATAGAAGAAAAAAAATTAAAGCATAAGGTGGAACACTAGGATTCGAATCAAGGTTGTGGACAAGAAAAAGCAAACAATAACTACCCAACATGCTCCTTTTACACTCTTGATCAATACATATTTTTATGTGCAAACAACACTAAAACTCAAGAGAAACAAAATAAAGGCAGCTTCTCTTTTTTTTGAGGGTCATTGTTAAGTTTGCATATGTTTATTGAATCTCTGATTGTAGACTAATCTCTGTGTGTGATAATTTTGTTTTGTTTCATATTTTAGAGATAAGGGTGTGACCATTGTATGTGAATGCTTTTGTGACACATCAGGTGTATACTTTCAGCGTTTATGAAAAACAAATACCATGAAAATTTTAAAATGCATGAAAATACCACAAACTCTGGTAATTTCAAAATGTACCAGACATTGGTTAACATCAGACATGATAAAACTAGTTTACCCCAGTGAGCCCCTCACACTCAAGTCCCCTGCAGGGCCAGCACCCAAAACATCAATTTTCAAATTTAAATTTTATAAAACTATCTCTTTCCATTTAATTTCTTTTTCTTTCTTTCAACCCAAAATTAGTCCTATGAGTTTGCGAGAAGTATGTTGGGTGAGAGATGAGCTAGGTGAGTGAGTGGAGAAGAGGTCCAAAAATTTGTTGCTCTTCATATTCATTATAATTATTAGATTTTGGGTACGTGCTACACGTACAAGGAATAAAATAAAATTTATACAAAATAAAATTTATTAAATTTTTTTGTATCCTTTTTGTAAGCATTTTTTTGTTGGCCATTTTTTGGTTGGCCCAAAGTGTAATCACGCATATTTTAATGATTCATAACTCATGTAGTTAAAGAACCAATGATCTTAAAGTAATTATTAAGCTATAGGTTATTTAAGATCACATCATAGAGCTCAACTTCAACAGATACATTAGAATATGATGCAGATAAGAAAGCAAACGATGTCATCTAGATCTCGTTCTAGCGCCAACGAGCTCTAAATGATACCTTCAGATAGGATAATACTCGAATTCATGAGCAAAATAACTTGAATCCACGAGTAAAGTTAAACAACTCGAATCCACGAGCAATTGGAGAGAAAACTCAATTTTATTGATTAAAGCTTAGATGCTAAAAATAAAGATACAATGGTCTTAAATAGGCTTTAAAAGTAGAAGTTTAATCTAACTAAGAAACTAGAAATAAATAAAAGAAAACGAAATAAATTGGAATCCAAAATAGACCCGAAAACTAAATCCTAAATAGAATCTGAAATAGCCAATACGCGACGGGCAACTGCTTAGTCAAATTTGTTAATCTCACATCATGGTGGCCCACTCAACCTTAATTAATATTGGATTCCTAATAAAAGATT
Source organism: Agave tequilana (assembly GCA_038442645.1). NCBI lineage: Eukaryota > Viridiplantae > Streptophyta > Magnoliopsida > Asparagales > Asparagaceae > Agave > Agave tequilana. The sequence continues at coordinate 376,468 of JAVJIF010003065.1, forward strand.
AGCTGATATGTTGTTATGCCCATATTAAAGTGACAATTGTGTATAGTTTTAATAGTCACCTGGGGTATAAAAGAACTATGATGGGTGGTATTATCATGGGTGATTATTTAGCAATTAAAAGACCCACTTCTCTCCTCCCGTGAATGACACAACAGACTCCTTCCTTGTTTTGAGGAATAACCATCGCTAAGAGAAAAAGAGAGTTTTGTGGTAAAGAGGGAGACAGAGAGAAGAGGATCAAATTGCTCTAGGGTTGCAGGTTCAAATCAAAGGAAAGATCAAGGATTTGTCTTCTTCCATCAATCACAAGGATTCTCGTCCTCATTCAACTTTCAATGGCTTCAGGTATAGTGCATTTATTATTGCTCATTTTATGCATTTGATTATCTTGAGTTGTATGTGATTCATTGATCCATGGTCTTTATTCCGCATATAATTTCTATTTTTTTCCAACATTTGGTATCAGAGCCATGGTTAAGAATCAATACAACTTGGATTTAGGGATTATGAAAAGTTAGGGTTTTGATTTACAATTCATAAAATTTAGATTTTTGATCTTTTAATTGTAGAATTTGTAGAGGATCTTATAGCCCTAATTTCATGTTCACATTCCTCTAATTATGCAATTAATTTGAGATCAAAATCAAAGGAATTGAAACCCTAATTTTTTGTAATTTTGGGATTAAAAATCGTCTAGGCAGAAACTGCTTTTTATAACTGCCTCGTCGACGATTAGTCGACTAATCAAAGTTTGTAGTCGACTAATCCCTTTTCCAGAAAGTTTGCAACTCTCTGTTTGCTGCAGGAGTCGACTATATTTTAGTTCAATTTATGACTAGTCGACTAATTAATGTATAGTCGACTAATCATATTTATTAGTCGACTAATTCAATGACCCGAGAATTGAGAACTTTCTGTTGGATTCAGGGGTCGACTAATTAATTTTGTAGTCGACTGATATGTGTGTAGTCGACTTATAATCTGGGTATAGTCGACTAATTTCTTTTGCCCTAGTCGACTAGACCTAAATGTGCAGTCGACTTGACTTGACCCAAGTCGACTAATAATTTCTTGTAGTCGACTAATATTTGTTAATAATCAATCATTAAAGTATGTTACACATTTAAGCTATTGTGTTAATATAGATTGATACTTGGTCAAGTAATGTATTGAGATATTATGGCTTTACTCAAATAAAAGTATTAGAGAGTATTATTGGTTAGTTTGGTATTCATAAGGTTTATTGATTTAGTAGTTGCCAAAGTGACCTAGGTTAGTGAATCTTATGAATACACAACTACATAAAAGACTTGTCAATATAAATGATATTAAAGAACAATAATACTCTCGATGGCGGTTCTAGTTAGGAGATTGGGACTGGCCCAAAGGAAAGTCTCTTTCAAATAATTAAGAACTGGGGTAGGGTAGTATAATTTATGTAACTTAGTGGTGTAGAATTGGATACCCAAAGGTAACAAGACTTACTATCTGAGTAACATAAATTATATTAGACCTACATAGGTGATAAAAGTTCTCACCTAAAGAGTGAACACTAGATATGCTTGGGTTTCGCCCAAAGGAGAAATCAGAGTGATATCAATAGTTCATCTTAATTAAATTTAAAAAAACTTGTATTGATTCGAGGCATTAATGTGAGCTTGTCCTATTATGTTTCAGTGAACGTCCCTACTTCCCTCCACACTCATGCCACTAGCATTCCGGCCTTGGACGGTACAAATTTCTCAGAATGGTTTGAACATGTACAGTTCACACTGGGTGTCCTAGACCTAGACATGGCCTTAATAGTTGATAAACCTGATGAAGTAACTGCTGAGAGTACAGCAGAACAGGTCAGCCATGCCAAAGCTTGGGAAAGGTCTAATAGGCTCAGTTTAATGTTCATAAAGATGACCATAGCCAATAACATCAAGACCTCACTCCCACCTACAACTAGTGCATCTGAACTGTTGTCTGCAGTAAAAGACCGATTCAAGTCAGCAGATAAGTCTTTAGCTGGCACCCTCATGGCTGAACTTACCACCATGAAATATGATGGTAATAGAGGAGTTCAGCAACACATACTGAACATGTCTGATAAGGCTGCTAAGTTAGGATCACTGGGTATGAAGGTTGATGAGTCCTTCTTGGTTCAATTCATCCTCAACTCACTTCCTCCACAGTTTGGGCCATTCAAAATCCACTACAATACTCATAAGGATAAGTGGAACTTGAATGAGCTAACTGGTATGTGTGTTCAAGAGGAGGTGAGGCTGAGGCAAGAAGGACAGCACTCAGTGTTGGCAGTAACTTCAGGGGGTATCCATAAGAAAAGTAAATATGGAAGAGGTAAGAGATTTCCATCAAAGAAAGGAAATGACCATGGGGAAAGTAGCCAAGGTCATAGAAAAGTTTTCACTGTCAAATGCTACTTCTGTGGCAGAAAGGGACATGTGAAGAAGGACTGCAACAAGAGGAAAGCTTGGTTCGAAAAGAAAGGTACATATCTTTCTTTTGTATGTTATGAATCAAATCTTGCTGAAGTTCCTTCTAATACTTGGTGGATAGACTCTGGAGCCACAACTCATATAACTAATTCAATGCAGGGATTCCTTACAACCAGGAAACCGAAGGAAAGTGAGAGATTCGTCTTTATGGGGAACCGTCTCAAAGTGGAGGTCGAATATGTTGGTGTTTATCGACTGATCTTAGAGACGAGACATCAGATGGATCTTGAGGATACTTTTTATGTACCTTCAATTTCAAGAAACTTAATGTCTTTATCCAAATTAGATGTTTTTGGATATTCTGTTTTGTTTAGTTGTGGAAAACTCTCTTTAATGTATAATTCAATTCCGGTTGGAAATGGAATTTTATGTGATGGTTTATATAAAATTTCATTGAATGATGAGTTTGCACAATCTTTATTGTCTCTGCATATGAATGTTGGTATTAAACGTGGCTTAATAAATGAAAAATCCTCTATCTTGTGGCATAGGAGACTGAGGCATATCTCCAGGGATAGAATAATAAGATTAGTGAAGACTGGGATTTTGGATAACCTAGACTTCACTGATTTTGATGTGTGTGTGGATTGTATTAAAGGAAAACAAACCAAACATACTAAGAAAGGTGCCACAAGAAGTAAAGAACTCCTTGAAATAATTCATACAGATATATGCGGACCACTCTCCATTCCATGTTTTACTGGAGAGAGGTATTTCATTACCTTTATAGATGATCTATCACGTTATGGTTATGTTTATCTAATTAATGAAAAGTCTCAGGCTGTTGACATCCTAGAGGTGTTCATTACAGAAGTCGAGAGACAATTAGATAGAAAGGTTAAAATCATTAGATCAGATAGAGGTGGTGAATTTTATGGTAGATATGATGAGTCAGGACAACATCCTGGTCCATTTGCCAAATTTCTAGAAAAGCGTGGCATTTGTACTCAATACACAATGCCAGGTACGCCTCAGCAGAACGGTGTTGCTGAAAGGCGGAATAGAACCCTTATGGACATGGTTAGGAGCATGATGAGCTTTGCAAATGTACCCAATTCATTGTGGAATGAAGCCTTAAAAACTGCTATGTATATCTTGAACAGGGTTCCTAGTAAGGCTGTCCCAACAACTCCTTTCGAGTTGTGGACTGGTAGGAAACCCAGTTTAAGACACTTACATGTTTGGGGTTGTCCAGCAGAGGCTAGAATTTATAATCCACAAGAAAAGAAATTAGACTTAAAAACAATATCTGGGTATTTCATTGGTTATCCAGATAAGTCTAAGGGATACAAATTTTATTGTCCTAACCATAGTACAAGAATAGTTGAAACTGGTAATGCCAGATTCCTGAAAAATGGTGAAATTAGTGGGAGTACTGAACCAAGAAAGGTAGATCTTGAAGTGGTAAGGGTAAATATCCCAATTACCTTTCCTTCAAGAGAGATTGTTGTAGCTCAGCTTGATCATCAAGTTGAGATTCCAGAACAACAAGTTAATGTTGGTTCACCACTCTATGAGGATATTCCCATTGAAAATATTGTAGAACCACCACAACCGGCAGCTTTGAGAAGATCTCAAAGGGAAAGAAAATCTGCCATTTCAGATGATTATGTGGTATATCTACAGGAATCTGATTATGATATTGGGATTAATAAAGATCCAGTTTCATTTTCACAAGCCATAGAATGCAATGATTCTAGTAAATGGGTTGATGCTATGAAAGATGAGTTGAAATCAATGGACCAAAACCAAGTCTGGGATCTCGTTGAATTGCCTTATAACTGTAAGAAAGTCGGGTGTAAATGGGTCTTTAAGACCAAGCGCGACTCTAAAGGCAATATCGAACGATATAAGGCTAGACTTGTGGCCAAAGGTTTCACTCAGAAGGAAGGCATTGACTATACAGAGACCTTCTCTCCAGTATCTAAGAAGGATTCTCTTAGAATCATTATGGCACTTGTAGCTCATTATGATTTGGAGTTACATCAAATGGATGTGAAAACTGCTTTTCTAAATGGAGATTTGGATGAGGATATCTACATGGAGCAACCTGAAGGGTTCGCAATTAAAGAACAAGGACACTTGGCTTGTAAATTAAAGAAATCTATATATGGACTTAAACAAGCTTCCAGGCAATGGTATATAAAGTTTAATGATACCATTACCTCTCTTGGATTTACAGAAAACACTGTTGATCAGTGTATATATCTAAAGATCAGTGGGAGCAAGTTTATTTTTCTGGTTCTGTATGTAGATGACATCTTATTAGCCAGTAGTGATCTTGGTTTGCTGTATGAAACTAAGAGTTATCTAACCAAGAACTTTCAGATGGTTGATATGGGTGAGGCAAATTATGTTATTGGCATAGAGATCTTCAGGGATAGATCTCGAGGATTGTTAGGATTGTCTCAGAAAGGGTATATCAATCGAGTCTTGGAAAGATTCCATATGGAAATGTGTTCAGTCAGTCCTGCACCCATTCAGAAGGGTGACAGTTTAAGTGGTAGCCAGTGTCCCAGAAATGACTTAGAAAAGGGTCAAATGCAGAAAGTTCCGTATGCATCAGCTGTTGGGAGCTTGATGTATGCTCACACATGTACCAGGCCAGATATCAGCTTTGCTGTTGGGATGTTGGGAAGATACCAGAGCAATCCAGGAATGGAGCACTGGAAGTTGGCTAAGAAGGTTATGCGGTATCTTCAAGGGACGAAGGACTATATGCTCACATACAGGAGATCTGATCAGCTGGAGGTGATCGGCTATTCGGACTCAGATTTTGCTGGTTGCCCTGATAGCAGGAAGTCTACTTCAGGTTTCATTTTCCTGCTAGCAGGTGGGGCAATCTCGTGGAAGAGTGTAAAGCAGACTATCACTGCTTCATCCACGATGGAGGCTGAGTTCATAGCTTGTTTTGAAGCCTCGAATCATGCATTGTGGTTAAGGAATTTCATCTCAGCACTTGGTGTAGTTGACTCTATTGCCAAGCCGTTGACGATATATTGTGACAATACAGCAGCCGTGTTTTTCTCTAAGAATGGTAAGTACTCTAATGGTTCTAGACACATAGAACTTAAGTACTTGGTGGTTAGAGAAAGAGTTAAGAAACAAAAGGTGTCAATTGTAAGTATAAGTACCACTTTAATGGTTGCTGATCCAATGACAAAAGGATTGCCTCCAAATATTCAAGGAACATGTTGTAAGAATGGGTCTTTTGGGCAATCTGTAAATGTGTATTTGGTACTTATGTAATTGACATTATTGTACAAATAAAAGTTTGTTTCTGTGTTTCCTGTTATCCAATTATGTGTGCACATATTATGTATGGATGTATGTTAAACAGGAAATGTCTTTACAAGACAATTACAGGGGTCATTTTGGTTATGCACTCAATTAGTGAGGGTTATCAATGTTGTGGTACATAGAAGGGAGTATGACGTGGATGTTGTATAACCGCTATGACTCGCATTGGTAGTCCAAGCTAATTGCAGTATTACGGTATTTCATATTTGGGCTTATCAGTTGTTATTATTTTTAAATTCGTGATCACGTGTCAAATTTTTTTAAGTATGGAATCCAATAGGGTCAAAATAATTTTCAAAAAAGAGTCTTTTCTTTTATTTATTTTCTAAAGTTTTAACCTAATCGGTTAGTGGTCCAAGTGGGAGAATGTTAATCTCACATCATGGTGGCCCACTCAACCTTAATTAATATTGGATTCCTAATAAAAGATTAGCTGATATGTTGTTATGCCCATATTAAAGTGACAATTGTGTATAGTTTTAATAGTCACCTGGGGTATAAAAGAACTATGATGGGTGGTATTATCATGGGTGATTATTTAGCAATTAAAAGACCCACTTCTCTCCTCCCGTGAATGACACAACAGACTCCTTCCTTGTTTTGAGGAATAACCATCGCTAAGAGAAAAAGAGAGTTTTGTGGTAAAGAGGGAGACAGAGAGAAGAGGATCAAATTGCTCTAGGGTTGCAGGTTCAAATCAAAGGAAAGATCAAGGATTTGTCTTCTTCCATCAATCACAAGGATTCTCGTCCTCATTCAACTTTCAATGGCTTCAGATATAGTGCATTTATTATTGCTCATTTTATGCATTTGATTATCTTGAGTTGTATGTGATTCATTGATCCATGGTCTTTATTCCGCATATAATTTCTATTTTTTTCCAACAAAATTTACATTGTCGGTCGATCGGATGGTAATCGGCTAAGAAACTCAATTTTCTAGTCTCGTTTCTACTTTCTGGGCGGTCGACGGGCGCTCTGGTCGCTTTTATACTTTCTGGCTGGTCGACGGTAACTTCAGCTCGTTTGCTCAGTCGACTGGATAGTCGATCGAGACATGTGTCTAGCCTATTTTAAACCTTGATCGTTTGCTGCTGCTGCCTTGGCTTCCTACATCAGTCCCTTCTTCTTCAAAAGAACTTGTCCTTGAGTTCTGATCAATCGAACTATTAACGATACCGTCTTCAATAAACTCTACCTGAGGGAAAGTGTGACCCCAAATCTTGATCTATATTGATATGAGTTTAGGCTTTTTTCTTTTATAGACTTTGGAATAGGTAGAGCTGGCCTCATGGCAACTCTTTTGCTCTTCTGAATGAACATATGGATGTTCTTCATGCCTCTATGAGTTACATCAATATCGTGTTACCATTGGGCTCCCAAAAGAATATAACACTTATCTATATTGACAACTTTACAAGCAACAGAATCTTGATACAATTTTTCAATTGAAATAGGAAGATGAGAAGATTCGTTATCTTGATAGAGGGGTATTTCTTGATCCAACCAATAGTGTAAGGTTGAGGATGTGGTTCCATTTCTTGCTTCAAATAATCCACCAATGCACTAGAAACGAAATTTCTCACAACTTCCGTTGTTGATGATGAGGTTGCACGCCTTGTTTTTGATAGAACACCTTGAGTAGAAGATTAACTATCGTTGTGTGTTGTCGGAGGCCTTTTAATTTCATAGAAATTTCTAGATGACACAAGTTATGGCATCATCAAGTTCTTCGGCAAAATTAGAGTCATCTTGTTCAGTCTCAATTTCTACTTTGTCTTCATCCTCATAGTCCGCCATGCTGACTTGCCTCCTCTTCGGGTATTCATAGGAGTTGTTTCCAGATTCTTCACACCTACTTACCAACTCCAGATTTAGTGTAGGGGTTTTTCTTACTCTTCACAGGTGCTACTGTTGTTGTTTCTGGTGTGGCTGTTGGAGGGTCGGTTGACTGGTGTGTAGTGGATCGGTCGACTGATAGTTGACTATCTGCTTCAGTTTGTGTCCCCTCAAACTGTGTCAATCAATAGACTCTATAGCATTTGAAATAGTTAATACGCGATGGACAATTGACTGGATGGTCGACCACTTAGTCAAATTTACATTGCTAGTGGACCGGCTAAGAAACTCAGTTCTTTTGTCTCTTTTTTCACTTTCTATCTGGCCAATCAGGCAGTCGACCAGCGCTCTGGTCACTTTTATGCTTTCTGGCTGGTCGACCAGTAACTTTAACTCGTTTGCTCGATCGACCGGGCGATCAACGGAGACTTGTATCCAGTCTGTTGTTGAACCTTGATCTTCTGCTGCTGTTGTCTTGGCTTCCAACATCGGAATATCTCAAGTTGATGATTGAAACTCAAGAAGTCAAGTTCCAGTCTAGAAGACTTCGTTTTAATTGAAAAGAATTTATGTTTGTAAGTTAGAAATTGTTAAAGTTTTAGATTATTGGAATTGGTGGACACACATGTTTCACTTTGTAATTTGATAGATTTTTAGAAATGTGTGTGTGTCTGTGTTAGTTATAAAATGAATTTAAAGTATTGTCTCTAAAAGATTGTTTTTAGCAAAAAGTTAATTTTAATGAATATTAAATATCAAAAATAAGTTTTATTGTTTGAAATATGTTTTGAAATTATTTTATACATATTAGTGCCCAAAAGATATTAATGAAACTTATTTTTGTGTGATTTATAAGTTAAAATTGATTTAAATAAAATTTTGTAAAGAATCAGAAAATTTACATATTTTCAACAGCCCTATACAGGACTTTCGAAATGGATACTTAATGTGCATAACACTAATTTTGAGCTGAAATATTTTCTACAGCATTTTACAGAGAGTCAGTCCGTTGCAAAACTGACCCATTTTTGACAGTTTTCTAAGTATTTTTCTCTAACTATCGAAACTATTTTCAGCAGCTGAAATTTCATTTTTGATGGCGTTTCCAGAGGTTGGGTTATTTGTAAAACTAATCCATTTTTGACTATTCATCTTTGCAAAATGAATTTTTTATTTTGAAAAAAAATATAGTCATTTGTTATCATTACCGGTAAAAAATGAAATATCTATTTTCGACAGCTTTTGGCAGATTTACCTGCTGGTTTCTAGCAACAGTACAATTTTTTTTAACTATAAAACTGTTTTGCAAATGTGTTTAATACAGTTTTTTGAGTTATTCATCTTCCAATTCCAGAGAGAAATTTTTTTAAAAATTTCTTGTGCTTTTCTCTTCTAAATTCTCTAGTTTTCCCCGTACACAAGCTTGTGCTTACATTTCTCTAATCTTAACTATAAGCTATTGTTTGTGAAAGATTCTGGTGATCTTGTGATCACAAATATTGTTAAATTTTGTTGTAGTGAACCTTGAATGAGTGAGGTTATTGTAAGAGTTGCGGCTCTGACTTGATCTTACGGGATTATTGGTTATAAGTGTAATTTGATTTCACAAATCCATCATAGTGAAATTTCTCCACAGGAGTTGGAGAGGGAGATATAGATTAAGTGGATCAAACCTCAAGAATGTTATTTTTTGTTTGTCGAGTTTGGTCATTCTAACTTTATCTCGCTAATTTGTGTTTATTGTTCTTGCTAATTATTTTTAGTTGTATATATTGTTTAAATTTTCTTAAATTTTTCCATAATTTGATTAGTATTGTCTATTCACCCTCTCTACGTGATTTTCAATTGGTATCAGAACTAGTGCTCTTGTTTAAAGTTTAACCACGTAAAAGTTGATCATTAGTTAGTTAATTATATACTTGTCATTACACACATGGCTTCTCATAGAGATAACTTCAATATCAAATTTCTACTTAGGCTTGATGGTCTTAACTTCCCCATATGTAAGATTAAGATGAGGGTTCTTTAAAAATCCTCTCGTACGGATGCTTCTCTTGCAATTGAAAAAGAAATTAAAGAATCTGACCATGTGATTGACCTAGGGCCTGAGAGTGTCTCCAAGGCATTCAAAGTTAATGCTAAGGTAACCTATTTTGTGGAGATCTTTGCACCGGTTGTGATGCTTCCAAAATTCGTAATATAGTTGTTCATATTCAAATTCAAGCATAGCACAACATGATTAATTAAGATATCAGCCTGCCATTAGGTCAATATTGTTATGCATACAATTATAGTCATTTCATTATATATATAGTTCAATATACATGTATATCTTGCATATCAATAACCAATGATCAATTATTTATATTTATACAATAATCACATACACACCTACATATCTACCACACTTATATATATATATATATATATATATATATATATATATATATATATATATATATATATTATATATATATATATATATATATATATGTATCTATATACACCCCAAGTTATCAATTAATGTTCTATTATATTACTTGGTTCATTCCCACCACTTACTAATTACACCATTAATTGATAATAATTCAATATCTGTTTCATAAGCCCAAGACAATTCTACCAATCAACACTTATACAAATAATTACACACAATTTTTTATAATTTAATTGTTTATAACCACAATCAAACTCACCACTATTTATTCCCACAATTTACTAATTTATGACCTAGTTTACTCTCCCTTGATTTGCTGGTCTCCGGTGTTTTATTCACTGAGAGACCCTCCCTTCGTACGAGAAATCCCTAACAAACTTTTACTTAAATTAATACTGACTATTCATAATTCAACAAATTTGCATTTATTATCATTCTAGTGATTTACCTCAAAATATAAAAATATATATAAACTGTGCACCGACCACGCTATGTGTGCTCGCACATGGCCGCCCCGCCCTGCTGGTGGCCGTCGGCGCTATTGGTGGCCGCAGGCTTATGGTTAGCAAAGGAAAAGAGGGAGAGAGGGTAATAGTGAAGGTTAGGGTTATGGTTTGTGATCTTTGAGAGAGAGAGAGAGAGTTAGGGAGAGAGAGTGAAGCGTGAGAGAGAGAGTGTGTGTGGTTGAAAGTAAGGGAGAGATAGAGGAGTTGGTGGGGTCCCTGGGTATGTTGTCGCTGACTTACAAGACAGGGGGAGAGAGAGGGAGAGAGATGAAGAAGAAGAAAGAGTGAGTGAAGATGAAAGAAAAAGAGAGTTTAGAGGGGGGAGGCATGTGATGGCTGCTGTCGGTTAACAGAGCAGAGGAGAGAGGGAAAGAGGGAGATGATTAAGGGGGAGATGAAAAGAGAGAAGGTGAGTGAGAAAATTGGATGTTCATCCCTACATTCCCCCTTATATTTTTATGTGAATTTTCTCGTGAAACTACCAATTTTTTCTACACCCTTCTGATATGCCACATTATCCTTTACTTAGGTCCAATTAGATTATAATATTACTTTTGGAGTACAATGCTTGTATATTGATGTATATACACACATATATATACAACTAATATATATAAGTATAAATGAAAATACACATACAATATAAATTCTTGAATTATCTAATAACAATTCTGAAATTTATGTTAAATTAAAATCACAAAAATTATCCCACTAGTTATTATTTTCAAGAATCAAAATTAGGATTAGGGTATAATATAGGACAAAAATAATTCGTCCCCAAAATCAGTTGTTACAACTTTATCCCTCTTAAGAAAGTTTCATCCCTGAAACTTAGCATATCTTAGAATAGATGCGGATAAGACTTTTACATCTCCTCTTCTGATTTTCAAGTGGCTTCTTAAATTTGTTTGCTTCTTCATAAGATTTTCACTAAATAAATTATCTTATTCCTTAATTACTTCACCTTGTGGTTCAAATTTGCACTGGCTCTTCCACATATGATAGATCATCCTGATCTGCACCGGTTGATAAGGAATAAAATGGTTGATATCTGGTACATTTTTCTTAACTGGGAGACATCAAATATGTTATGAATCTTCTCCAAATCAGGGGGCAAGGCTAATCTATTCGCTGCTGGTCCAACCTTATCCAGTATTTCAAATGGTCCAACATATTCAGGGTTCAATTAGTTTCTTCTGCTGATGCATACCATTTCCCTTCATTGGTGATTCTTTTAAAAATACTTTATCTCCAATGGAGAACTTCAATGGTCTAGGACGGCCGGTCTACATAAGTTTTCTGCCGACTTTGTGTTGCCTTCATTCTCTTATCTTAGTTGTATCTTGAATTATTTTCAAGCTGAAATATCTTTGTCTCCCATTTCTTCCTAACATATTGGAGATCTACATTTCCGGCCATACAAATCTTCAAATGGGGGAATACCGATGGTAAATTGATAACTATTATTATAAGCAAATTCTGCCAATGGCAGATATTAGTTCCAGTTTCCTCCAAAATCTAACACAGGCTCTTAGCATATCTTTTAATATTTGAATAGTCCATTCTGACTGTCTATCTGTCTGTGGATGTACCATTGTGCATTGTTGTATCTTAGTACCTAGAGCTACTGATAAACTTTTGGAAACGAGGTCCCGATATGATAATAAGGTCTCAGGTACGCCATTTAGTTAAACTATCTCTTGTAGATATATTTGGGCTAATTTGTCCATTGAATAATTAATCTGTATGGGTAAAAAGTATGCAGATTTAGTAAGTCTATCCACCACTACCCAAACAACATCTAATCCTTGAGATGCTCGAGGAAGTCCCATGACGAAGTCCATGGTTATATGACTCCACTTCCATTCGAGAATGGGCAAGGGTACAAATATTCCCGAGGGTCTCTGATACTCCACTTTGACTTGTTGGCATATCAGACATTTCTGCACAAATTTTGCTATATATTTTTTCATCTCATCCCACTAAAAACTAGTCCATATGTCATGATACATTTTACTGCTATCATGATATGTTGTATATGGTGTATTGTGAGCTTTCTTCAAAACTTAAGTTCAGCTATCTGGGGTACACATAATCAGTGTCCCATCCTCAACACATCACCATCAATAACAAAACCCTCGGTTTTACCTTTGGTTTCTTCCCTTTAGACCTTTTTCAGATTGTCCTCAATGTATAATTTTTTTATGTGCCTCCTCGATATTATCATATAAATCAAACTACACACTGAATTGGTTTATGTGACTCTTCAGATTCCTAGGTTCCATCCATCTAATTTCTATCTGCATATCTTTCAGATATCTTAGTAACCTTCACTATTGGGTTAACAATGCGGCTAATACTCCTTCAGATTTTCTATTTAATGCGTCAGCAGCAATATTTACCTTTCCAGCATGGTAATGGATTGTCAAGTCATAATCTTTCATCAATTCTAACTATCTTCTTTGTCGCATATTCAATTCTTTCTAAGTAATTATGTATTTCAAACTTTTATGATCTGTATAGATTTCACAGGATACCCTATATAAATAATATCGTCATATCTTCAAGGCAAAAATGATTGAGGCGAACTCTAAATCATGAGTAGGATAAATTTTCTCATGGGTTTTTAGTTCTCTGGAGGCATAAGTGATAACTCTTCCATGTTGTAATAATATACATCCCAACCCCAGCTTCAACGTATTATTATAGATGACATAACCTTCTGCTCCTAAGGGCATAACTAAAACTGATGTTGAGGTTTATTTATCTTTCAGTTCCTGAAAACTCTTCTCTTGACTTTGCCCATATAACTTAATACCTTTCCTTATCAATTGAGTGAAGGTATTGCTATACTCGAGAATCCTTCCACGAATCTTCTATAGTAACCTGCCAGTCCTAAGAAACTCTAGATTTCTGTAACATTCTCAGGTCAAGACCAATTATTGATCGCTTCTACCTTCATTGAATCGACTAGTACTCCTCCTTTTGATACAATATGGACCCAGAAATGCAACTTGTTTGAACCAGAATTCACACTTCTTAAATTTGGCATATAATTTCTTAATAACTGTAGAACTATCCTCAAATGCTCTTCATGTTCTTTCTCACTCTTAGAATAGATTAATATGTCATTAATAAATACCACCACAAACTGATCGAGATATGGGTGGAATACCATATTCATCAAATACATAAAAGCTATCGGAGCATTGGTTAATTCAAATGACATTACGAAGAATTCAGAATGCCCATATATAGTTCTAAAAGTAGTTTTGGGTACATCTTCTGGCTTAACTTTTAATTAATGATATCATGATCTCAGATCAATCTTGGAAAATACAGACGAACCTTGAAGTTGATGAAATAAGTCATCGATTCTTGAGAGTGGGTATCGATTTTTAACTGTGACCTTGTTCAATTCTTTATTAATGCATAGTCTCATACTCATCTTTCTTTCTCACAAATAACACTGGAGCTCCCCATGGTGACACTCTTGGATAAATCCTCTCTCTAATAATACTTACAACTGAACATTTAGCTCCTTTATCTTTACCGGGCCATTCTAAAAGGAGCCTTAGATATGGGCAGTCCCTGGTATTAGCTAATAGGAAATTCAATTTCTCTGTCTGGGGCAGGCCTAGTAGATCTTTAAGAAACTCATCAAGATGTTCTCTTACAACTGCTATGTCCTCTATCTTAGGTTCCTGTAACCCTCGGTTCCTGATGTACGCGTGTCGATACTAGTATCTGATACCCGATTGTACCATCCTGATAGCTGGATTGAGGTCGTTTCAGCTTAAGATTTTATTTTCAATATTTTGAATGTTTTTCTAGATTTTCTAAATTTTTTTGGGAATTATTGGAGATGAATAATGGAAGGGATTAGTCGACTAGGCCTAAGTGCTAGTCGACTATACGGGGTGTTTTCTGAAGCTGAATCTATTTTCTTTTCAGGCGTCATTTTTTTTCTGTGTGGAGTACGAATAGGACTCAATTTCTATTCAATGAAGGATTTATTTTTAAAGATTAAAAGGTCTAGAATTCTTCTAGAATAAGGAGATCAACTCCTAATAGGATTGATCACGATTTTTCAAGCATCCAATGGCTAAGATAGTCTCATAGTCCTAATAGGAGTCGGTATTGTAAAATTTTATAAATTAAGGTTGAACCCAGCATTGGACAACAGAGAAAATACTAATCTCAAAGAGAAAAAAGGTAGAGAACGCTAAGGAGATCAGAAGGAAGCCAAGTAAAGAGAGGAGAAAGGTGAAGGTGCATAGAGATAAGTTAATATTCTTATAATTTAGGTCTAGATTAAGGAAGAAGGTGAATACTCTTGTTGCATCAAGAGAAAGGTTAGATCATATCTCTTTGTATCAAATTATTAATAAAGCTTTATCAAGTTCTCTCCCTGTAGATGTAGGCCAAGTTTGGGCCAAACCATGTTAAATCATTCGATCTCCTCTACATCGCTCAATGCTATGTTTGCCTCCGCAGCCTGCCCCTTCTTCTTCAACCACTCTTGTTGATACTTACAGACATTCTTCCAATGACCTTCCCTGTGGCAAAAGTGATAAGCTTTTGACAAGCCCGAACCTTCCTTTCCTTCTCTTCCTTTCCTTCCCATGACCACTAAATCTGATCATGTCTGTTCCTCTTGATTTGACCTTTTTCTAATCTCATTAGATAAAAGAGTTGAAGTGACCTCCTCCAAAATGAGAGTTTCCTTACCGTAGAGCATGGTGGTGATGATGTGATCATATGACTCTGGAAGCAAACTGAGAAGTATTTACGCCTTTTCTTTTTCGTCGATCTTGACATTAACAGTTAGAAGCTCGCTGATGACTTTGTTGAAGAAGTTTAGATGCTCCAACACCATTGTCCGTTCATTCATACGTAGCCCATATAGTTGTTTCTTGAGATACAGTTTGTCGGAAAGGCTTTTTATCATATACAATATTTCTAACCTTGATCACAATCCTGTAGTTATTTTTTCATCCATCACATTGTACATCATCTCATTTGCGAGACATAGTTGGATCGTGCTTGTCGCCTTTAGATCCATCTCCTTCCAATCCTCGTTTGACGTACTTGCAGGTTTTGTTGCTTACCCTACAAGTTTTGTGGAGACCTTTTTGCACCAGCAAGGCCTTCATTTTCTATTGCCATAAGCTGAAGTTTTTTTGCATTGAAATTCTTGACCTCGGACTTTGTTGTAGAACTTCCTATCTTTAACATATCGCCTTTCGTTAACCTTTAGCTTTGATACCACTGTTGCGAAATTAATATGCTATGACACCAATTGCTACTCCCAGGATCGACGTATGCTGAACTTGACAATATGAGTATGCTTGCAAAAGAAAAAATTGATGTAAAGCAAACTAGCAATACCTAAACAAAAGAGCAATAAGAAAGAACATGAGGGTTTAACGTGTTTTGACCCAAACTTGATCTATATCCACGGGGAGAGAACTTGAGAGAACTTTATTAATAGCTTGATACAAAGAGATCTAACCTTCATCTTAATGCAACAAGAGTATTCACCTTTCTCCTTAATGTAGACCTAAATTATAAGAGTATTACCTTATCTCTATACACCTTCATCTTGCTCCTCTCTTTGCTTGGCTTCCTTTTGATCTCCTTAGTGTTCTCCACCTTTTCTCTTTGAGATTAGTATTTTCTCTATTGTACAATATTGGGGTACAACCTTCAATTATGAAATTTTACAATACCAATTCCTATTAGGACTATGAGATAATCTTGGTCATTGAAAGCTTGAAGAATCTTAATCAATTCTATTGAGAGTTGATCTCCTTGATCTAGAAGAATTATAGACCCTTTAATTTTAGAAACAAATCATTCATTGAATAGAAACTGAGTCTTATTCGTATTCTATCAAAAAGAAAACTGACGCCTGAAAAGGAAACTGATTCTGCTTCAGAAAATGCCCTATATAGTCGGCTAGCACTTAGGCCTAGTCGACTAATCATAGCTTCCTACGAAGATAACACTTCTCTAAGTAAAGGTTAGATATTTGATTCAGGTAGTACGGCTCATGTATGTTCCCAAAAAGAGATGTTCAACTCCTTGGTTGCAAAGGAGGAAGGGATTGTCAAGATGGTGAATGGCTCAGCTTGTGAAGTCATCGACAATAGGACAGTCAATGTTACAGAAAGAGATGGGATGGTGCGTGCTCTGGAGGCAGTCCGGTATGTTTCGGAGGCACGCTACAGTCTAATATCCATAAGGAGCTCAATAAAGAAGGATGCCGGATTCAAGTGCAACAAGGCATCGTCACAGTTAGCCACGGAGACATGGTAATCCTGCAAAGAGGGAAGTGTGGAAGGTTATACAAGCTGAAGGAAGAAAACTCAGTTTAAAGTGGAGTTTCAAGGATAAGCTTGGAATGGAGTTCATCATGAGGTAGAGCTTTAAGGAGGACTGTAACGGGACGTGAATCGGGTCAAAGTGTTGCGAGAAGGAGAAAGAGTGCATTCGAGTAAGGCCTGGGATGACCCAAGCCATAGCAGTAAATCAACCAAATGTTTTCCATTATGTTTGCAAAGGGGGAAAACTTACAAAAAAGAGTTGAGGAGCTAAATTACAAGTATTCTTAAAAAGATTACAAGTAGATCTCCTCAGAGATTCTGGAGAAGTGTGCCGATAGGAGTCTGGTCAGTGCGCGACCACTTTGTCCCTTTGACGATGCGAGCGATGAGATTCCCTTCTCGCCTGGTTCGGGGAATCAGAGAACAGAAGGTTGGTAGAACCCTCTTGCTGCTTCTCAAAACCGCCTTCAATTAGGAATTCCTTCTCGCCTGGTTCTGGAGATTCCTTGAGAAGAAGGACGATGTTAGGGTATCAACACCCTGGATAGAGAAAGCAATTCTCTAAAAGGTCTCTGAATTCGAGAGCGCACGGTGCTTTTTGAAGAAGCCTCTGCTTGTGGAGCTCTTCTGCGCGTCTGTCTGTCCTGCCTCTCTCCTTGTACCCCTGATGGGCTATTTATAGGGAGAGCAAGGGTATAATCATCCCTTGAAGATATAGAAACAGATTGAATCAAATCTGTTTAAATCTGAAAAGTAGCCTTGCTGCGAGGTTAGAATCAGCTTCTGCGAAGCTAGAAATGGCAGGTCGGTTGATCCTCTTGATCTGTTTTGATCCTTTTCATATCGTTGGAGGATTTTTCCTGATCTTCTTACTCGTTTTATAAGAGTCAAGAGATTGTGGCAATCAACTGCCAAATTTGATCTCTGATTTGATCTTAATTGGATTTGATCTGATTGGATCCGATCTCATCCGGAGATTTGATTGGTCAAAGGTTGACCATAGCAGATCAATAGTGGCGCTGCCCGCATTGAGCTCGTAGCGGAGCTAGAGACGGTTTCTGGCGAAGTCCGAAAGAAATCATTTGGCGGGGCTGGAAGTCCTCTGTGGCAAAGTTGCGAGTTAGCTTCCTGGCGAGGCTTTGGATGGCTTCGAGGCGAAGTCAAGTGATACTAGCCTCTCAAGTTAGGCTATCCCTTTGGGCTCATGTAATGCTAAGTGCTAGCACCTTAGACCTGCTGAGGTCTGTTTAGAAACAATCCGGATTCACTGTCTGCTTGCTGGATCAGTGGAGTCCAAGTTGCTTCCTTGTCCCTCGGAGATGGGTGGAAAACTGGTCTTCAGCTCGTCTGTCACTTGTCTTTTGTAAATGTCAACAAGTTTAGACATTGTTCGGACCAATGAGAATCTTGTCTTTTTTAAGTGTCAACAAGACCCCCTTTAAAGTTTTCAAAAGTCTGCAATGGCTCAGACTTTGAAATACTTTGAACTGCTTTGATTGGTGGTGTGTGGAGTATGAACGTCGCCATGATGGTTGAGTTCAGCTTCGCTTTAAATCCTGCTTTGGGATGTAGATTCGCCGAGGAATCATGTAGACTGGGTAGCTTCGCAGCTAAATAAGTTCGCTTTGGAACATCTGTCGCTTTCCCGAGGCCAGCTGCCGTGGGCCGATTTTCAAGGAAGAGCGTCAGTGCGTCGTCATGACGCTTACAACCTATTCTGCTGTTTTCCTCGCATTCGGGGCGCAGGATACGACGAGGAATTCTGAGATACGGAGTCGGCGCGGTCTCCCATGAGTCGGGGCATTTTCGAGTGGCTGGTCAGCATCCGGCCCTCGCACTTGCTGTACAGGAGTGGGGATACCTGCTACCTGGAACCCTATGTTCCAAGTCGGTTCGCCCGCCAGTTCGGGTACGACCAGCTGTATGTGGGCAACCCCAATTCGGACCTGGCTTTCATGGGGAGTCTTATTGATGGGGCCCGTGCCTGGCGGTTCTTTACTGCGGATGGCACTGGGGCGTGGCTACGCACGCCGCTGCAGGATCCTGGCCTCTCGACGACCCTGTGCTTTTGCCAGTGGTACGCGGCTTCCAACTCCACACCTCCTGGATTTAACGCCAACAGTTCGGGTGTGAAGTTAATCTCTCAGCGAATGAAGCGGAAGGCTTCTGAGAGAAAGGAAGGCAAACGGGTTCGTGTCCCTGGCTTGGAGGAGTTCATCGCTGTAGATGATAGCGAGGCTTCTGATGCAGGGAGTCCTCGCTTCGAGGCGGGGATGGGAGCTGATACTCCTGCAGCTGGCTTTGGTGTGGTGGGAACATCTTCCCCACGACGTGCGGGAGAAGTAGAAGAAGAGGATTCTGACGTCCACTTCAAGAGAAAGCGGGCAGGTAGCTCTCGTAGGAAATCATTGGTGAAGAAGCCCCATCGTCAAGCTCCTATGATTGTCGTAGAGGGTTATCTGATTGGTAGTCAAAAGTGCATTTTTATCATCATATTTACCGTCACATTTTCATATTTATTTATATAATTCTGCACATTTATTAATAATTTGTAATTTATTGTGTGCAGGCCTCGAATTCTTATTTTTACAATAAATAAAGCTTAAAGAGCCCAAAAGCCCAGATCCAAGCCCATGTATGAAGCCCAGGTGTAAAAGTGCAAATATCAATTGTCAAAATTGCAAATACACAAGGGCCAAAGTTGCAAATACAAAGAAGAGGGAAGGATAGACTTCTATTCAACCCTAAACACTTGCAGGATAGGATAAAAGCTAAAAGAAGAGAAGGAAAATTCGTGGAAAAGATTTGGGATCTAGGTAACTTGATTCCCAAGTTATATCCAAATCCAAAGATTAAGAGCCAGGATTCAATTTCCAGAAGGAAAATCCCAGATGGACGGACCAGGAGAGGCCACGCGCCAAAGCGCGCGGCCAGAAGCCACTAAAGTGCCGCGTTTCCGCGGCGTTTCCGCGGCAAAGTGGATGATTCAGAGTACCAGATTTCGTCGGCAAGTTCATCCAGGACTCCTCGGCCTTCTGCACCTATAAATATCCCCTGCAGTACAACGTACAGAGGTCCAGCGTCCAGCAAAGGGCCAAAGTTCAGATTTTTAGGGTTTCTTCTAGGTTTTTTTTTCTTTTTGTAATTTTTATGTAAGTGAGGGAGATGGCTTTGTTGAGGGTGACACCGACAGATGATTCTCTTCTCTTCCATTGTAATCAATAAAAGGTAATTTTTATTTTGTTCTTATGTCGTTGCTTTTCTTTGTTTTCTCTTTCTTTTCTACTGTGTTTCTTTTTGTTGATCTTTGACGAGCACGTGAGCGTTTACCGAACCACAAGTATACCGAAGATTAGTAGGTTCCAACGATATTCCATGGCGATGTTCTCCTCCTCGAGGCGTATCAACTCATGCTTGCCCAAGGCTTGATGACCTAATGCGACAACGGACTGAGTTCGATCCCAAGGTTTATACGTTCAATGCCTCCGAAATAAGGTAGAAAGTGTTAGGTTTCGCATATTTTCTCCAACCAAGGTTAGTTTTCTATTCTTTTCTTTTCTTTTCTTTTTTGTAGATCAAATCCACACCTCTCCAATATTCTTTCCCACAACTCATTGTAAATACCACTTTTCTTTGTAAATACCATCGTGACTAACAAATTAACTAAAAAAGATAAATTTTTAGAGAAACTTGCTTAACGCTTCTATCGCAGTCCCTCCTTGAGGATCACGACCCGCATAGCCCTGCTACCGCGGATTAGAATTGAGACTTGCACATCTATTCTTAAAACTAACATATAATATTTTGTGTGCAGGAAAAAATTAGTCAACAAATTGGCGCCGTTGCCGGGGAGGGACGGTAAGTTATCTCTAAAACAAAAAATTTAATTTTTAACTAATTCTTTATTCTTTTCTGTTTGCAGGTTTGGAGAACAGGAAACAGAAAACAGCAGCTGCAGTGGACATATAGCTGCCCTGTGCCTCTGCCCTCGAAGGCAGAGCACAGGAGCCCACTGTTTTGCCGCGGATCCGCGGCCAGAGCCGCGGAAACGCGGCAACAGTAAGGACTACTGATTCAATTTTTTTGCAGATTGCTGAAATTTGAGATTACTGCTTACTGCTCTATTCTGTTTTGTTCTGTGATATACCTGTAAATTGCTAATAATTCAACAGTAAATTATTGTTTGTTAAAAATAAAATTTGATTAGACGTTTGCATATTAGGCACGTGTCTTTTCAATTATTTTTATTTACTGTTGAAGAGTGCTGGAGACGCAAGGTACGTACGCATTGCATGTAGAATAGGATTCATCTCTTGGTTGATTTTCTGCTTTGAGTGATTCTTATCTATTTATCTTGTACACTTGCACTAATTCATCTTAAGGGCATAACCCATTAACAAGATAAGGTGGGGATTTCATCACCCTTCCTTAGCCCAAAAATCATATCTCAAGCACTCACTAACCCAAGCCTAACTAAAAAAAAGAGTAGACGTTGGCCCTAGGGACATCTCGGACTCAATAGGAGATTATCCTAAGGGGGAACAGTGCTGGAAGTTGACTCTTGCCAAATCAGTGTCTAGGAAAGGGATTGAGGGCCGAAAGCCCGAAGATTGGTGGTTATTTAATTAAGGAACGTCTTTGACGGAAAACCTCCCACCACTCTTGCCCTGACCTGGCTGATTAACTCGTGGTCAAAGTCTGCACCCGACCTCCCGTGGACAGTCTAACCAGTTAGGAGTCGTCTAGGTCTAGGTCTACCCTAACTTAGGTTAGAAATTTTTCTTTTTTGTTTGTTTTTCTTTTGTTTGCTTTGTGTGATATGGCCTATAACAACAATTTTTTTAATTTTAATGAGGATCCATGTTACACACCAACCTCTTATTCGGATATTACCAACCCGGCATATCATAACTTTGACCAACCTAGTGTGCCAGATTGGTCTTATCCGAATCATTACATGCCCCAGTCCCAATACTATGAACAAGATTGGAATAATCATCACTACTCTTCACAGAGTCAATGGGAATTCAACACCCCTGAGCCATATGGTCAACCACCTGTTCAACCAGTATCTTCATATACGTCTTTTCCTACATCACCAAGGTTTCAGTCCACCATTGATCTATTTGATGGGTTAGAAGAAAAAGTGGATCGGTTGCAAGATATAATGAATGATCAAATTTCTAGACTTTCAAACATTCTTGAGCGAACCAACCAAGTTGATAGGAACCAAGAATCATTCTGTCTAGAAGACCTTGATCAAAATTCAATTTCATCACATCAATATGAACTTGCTCAACCCCAATCCTTGGACAAGTTGGCTAGTTTTAATTTCAATGAGATTGAATTAGACTATGAATGTGAACCCGATCCCCAACTTTGCGATTCAGTTTCCATCTTCGAATCATGTTGACTCCAGTATCCTTACCCAATTTGGACCAATTTTCTGAGCCAACATTTATTCCCATACCCATAGATCATGAAATTGAATCACCCATTTTTGATGATCATATTGAACTTGACCAATTGTGCAATTTGAAAGTCCCATGGAAAAATTGGCAAGTTCCCATTTTTATGAGATTGAAACTAATGAGATTTGTGACCTAGATTCCCAAATCTATGATCAAGTTCAAATTCCCGAATCATTATTGACTCCTGTTTTGTTACCCGACTTAGGTAATATTTTAGAGTCAGTTTTGATTCCCACACCTATCATTCCTGAACTTGAATCACCAACATTGAGTCACATTCCATTGTGGGAAAATGATTGTAGACTTGAGTTTCAATTTTTTGACTTGGACCCACTTCTTGATCCTAGCCCGACTCCTGAACCTTTACTTGATTTGAGTTTCTTTCCTGAGTCAGTATTAGATCCTGAACCTATCATTCTTGAGTCCAAGTCAACCATTCTACCAAGTCACATTCTTTTGTTGGACATAGGTATAGACCATGACTCTGTGATGATTTTCCAGGACTGGTCATGTAAAGGGAGTAAGTTTCACGAGAGGATCTTCCATGATCCTATTCATTCTGGGGACTGTAAATATGTAAATAAAAAGAGGTCAATAAAGGTAGGTCCCGTGAACTACCACGTTATCTTGTTTGGGCCGCATTTTGTGGACCAATTAGACCACCTCCGGAACCACCACCTTAAGGTAACTTCCGCCTTCCCTTGTTCTGTTTCATGCATATATGCATTCATTCATACATTGAGGACAATGCATGAGATAAGTGTGGGGGGGCTTTACTAACATACTAACATAGGTAAAAACTACTTTAAAAAAAAAATGTTAAAAAAAAAAATTTTTAAAAAAAAATGTTATAAAAAGGAAATATTTTGACTTATTTTTGAAAGAAATCTAAGTTAGTTTTAAGAATTAGGAAATCATGATTAGGATTTCTAAAACTTGGTCAAAATAAATAAATTGTTTAAATTTTAGGTATAGGAGGAGAAATTGAATAAATAATTAGTCTTTATTTTTACCTTAATGAAATGTGCATACCAAATGCATATCTAGGATTCTAAGACAAAGACCTTGTGCCTCATAAAAAAAAAAGAAAAAAAAAAGAGAAGAAAAAAAAATCACCAATTAAGCTGATATATGTGCCTCAAGAAGCATAAGTATTCATGCCTAAAGGTGAGTAAATAAAATAAAGTCCTTAGTTTTGGGGCCTAGTTCACTCGAATTTGAGTCCGCGGGGTGTTTTCTCACCTGGTGCCCTAAAGCCAACCGGTTTGGGAGTCATCGACTTTAAGTTCGCTACATGGGTGGATTAGAAAGCCTAAGAAAACTAAGAAATATAATATATGTATTAACACATCTAATAATCAATTAGTTAGGTATGAGGGCCTCAAGAAGCCTTGATACTTATACGAAAGAAAATTAGATGAGCTATACATGCCAAAAAAAATATATATATATATATATATATATTAACACATCTAATAGTCAATTAGTTAGGTATGAGGGCCTCAAGAAGCCTTGATACTTACACGAAAGAAAATTAGATGATGTTATAAAAATAATAAAGAGGCATGAGAGTCCAAGTTAAGGAATTCCTAGATTCACAAGGGTGCGTATGACTTTTGGTAACGAAAAAGACTATATTAGAAATTCAATTTTAATCCTTACCTAAAATGAATAACAATTGACTTTATAAAGACTAGGTTTGAAGAATGAATAAAAATGAGGATCCTAAAACTTATAGACTACTTAGTCTCTTCAATAATAATTCAAATATTTTCCTTTTTATGAATTTTGTGGGTGCAATCCGCTGAAAACCCTCACGAGACAACACTCGTCCTCTAGGGTAACCTAGAGGTTTAACGGCTTGTTGCACGTGCTAAGTGCAATCGTGATTCCTACGAAAGTGAGTTAGGTTAGATTAACTTTTCTTTTCTTTTTCTTTTCTTTGTTTTTACTCGAGGACGAGCAAAAAGATAAGTGTGGGGGTGTGATTGGTAGTCAAAAGTGCATTTTTATCATCATATTTACCGTCACATTTTCATATTTATTTATATAATTCTGCACATTTATTAATAATTTGTAATTTATTGTGTGCAGGCCTCGAATTCTTATTTTTACAATAAATAAAGCTTAAAGAGCCCAAAAGCCCAGATCCAAGCCCATGTTTGAAGCCCAGGTGTAAAAGTGCAAATATCAATTGTCAAAATTGCAAATACACAAGGGCCAAAGTTGCAAATACAAAGAAGAGGGAAGGATAGACTTCTATTCAACCCTAAACACTTGCAGGATAGGATAAAAGCTAAAAGAAGAGAAGGAAAATTCGTGGAAAAGATTTGGGATCTAGGTAACTTGATTCCCAAGTTATATCCAAATCCAAAGATTAAGAGCCAGGATTCAATTTCCAGAAGGAAAATCCCAGATGGACGGACCAGGAGAGGCCACGCGCCAAAGCGCGCGGCCAGAAGCCACTAAAGTGCCGCGTTTCCGCGGCGTTTCCGCGGCAAAGTGGATGATTCAGAGTACCAGATTTCGTCGGCAAGTTCATCCAGGACTCCTCGGCCTTCTGCACCTATAAATATCCCCTGCAGTACAACGTACAGAGGTCCAGCGTCCAGCAAAGGGCCAAAGTTCAGATTTTTAGGGTTTCTTCTAGGTTTTTTTTTCTTTTTGTAATTTTTATGTAAGTGAGGGAGATGGCTTTGTTGAGGGTGACACCGACAGATGATTCTCTTCTCTTCCATTGTAATCAATAAAAAGGTAATTTTTATTTTGTTCTTATGTCGTTGCTTTTCTTTGTTTTCTCTTTCTTTTCTACTGTGTTTTTTTTTGTTGATCTTTGACGAGCACGTGAGCGTTTACCGAACCACAAGTATACCGAAGATTAGTAGGTTCCAACGATATTCCATGGCGATGTTCTCCTCCTCGAGGCGTATCAACTCATGCTTGCCCAAGGCTTGATGACCTAATGCGACAACGGACTGAGTTCGATCCCAAGGTTTATACGTTCAATGCCTCCGAAATAAGGTAGAAAGTGTTAGGTTTCGCATATTTTCTCCAACCAAGGTTAGTTTTCTATTCTTTTCTTTTCTTTTCTTTTTTGTAGATCAAATCCACACCTCTCCAATATTCTTTCCCACAACTCATTGTAAATACCACTTTTCTTTGTAAATACCATCGTGACTAACAAATTAACTAAAAAAGATAAATTTTTAGAGAAACTTGCTTAACGCTTCTATCGCAGTCCCTCCTTGAGGATCACGACCCGCATAGCCCTGCTACCGCGGATTAGAATTGAGACTTGCACATCTATTCTTAAAACTAACATATAATATTTTGTGTGCAGGAAAAAATTAGTCATTATCCCTCTACAGCGATTCCTCCTGCTGCCCCATTAGCAGCTGAACCGTCGGTTGCTGAACCGACTAGTGGTGAATTCGCTCCAGGTCTGGGTAAGGTTAACCTTGTTCATATAATACGCCTTTTTGTGCGTTCCCATTGACTTATTATCAATCCTTTTTGATTGTAGGAGCTGAGGCAGCTGGAGAACAAGGGGAACATTATGATCCCCTATTCACTTATGGGGCTGCAGCCGGTTCCCTTGCTCACTCGGAAGAGTCTGGGAGTGGTGCGGCTGATGTTGGTCCTTCAGGCGTTGGGACTTTTAAAGGAAGTCCTGAGGCATCGAGCTCTATCGGGTGGTCCACAGGATACTCGGCAAGTGAAAGCGAGCCGGCTATTCGTGTTGATTCTGCCAAAAATTTTTTGATGGAGCCTCTGGAGACTGGTGCGGCCGACGAGATGTTCGAGGCGACATCATCCTTTGGTATTGTCCTAACCTCTTGGCTTCTTCTGCATGTAGTGTCCCGACTAACCGCAGTTTTGTTACAGGTGTTCGGCCTCAAGATGCATCAGCTTCAAGGGAGCCGGTAGATCTCCCCGAAGGGTCAAGGGGTGACATGAGCGCTTTGGCCACGGCGGATGCTGCTGTGTTGGACGCGCTGTATGGCGACCTGCCTTCTTATCAGCCCAAATCAGCTGAAGGACCAGAGGTTGAAGGGGCGGCAGTGCCGGAGGTATCCTCACTCCCAATCACATCAACGAGTGAGGTGCGAACTGTTTTGCCGAGTGCGGCACTGAGGGTGATCGCAAGCCCTACTTCTCCAACCCTGGTGGTTGAGCCTGCTGCTCAAGAGGTGGTTGCCAGTCCTACCTCTGCGGTGGCTGGCGTGCTGGTTTCGATGAGAACTCCGCCGAGATCGCCTTCGGCTAGTCCTGCTACTGTCAGTGTTCCCGCTGCTTCTTCTGCGACGGCGTCGACCAGGCTGGTGGACTATTCCGAGGTTGCCTCCCTGCCAGAAATGGCTGAGGCCGAGACTGATTACATATGTGACCTGGTCGATAGCTTTTATAGAAGTTTGGAGCGAACTATCGACCTAGTTTTGAAGGGCTCGCCTGTACCATTCTCAAAGCTGAAGGTGGTCCTCTCCCGTGACATTGAGAGCATTCGGGACTTTGAGGGGTATCATCAGGCTGCTGCTTTAGAACTCCTGGTGGATGAACTTGAGAAGGCTGTAGAGGAGTGGCGCCGTCTCTATCGCTCAGACCCGGCGTCTTTAGTTGATGACCGGCTCGCGCTTCTCATTGCTCAAAAGCACGAGGCCCGACTTGCTGCTCAAGAGGCTGCTAAGGCCGTCTCTTCTGATTTGAAATCCTTGGAAACAAGGGAAGCGGAGGTTGGAAGTGCAATTGACGCCTCCACTAGTGCCCTTCTTGGCGCTGAGGATAAGATTGCGAAGGCTGAGGAAATGATTAGGAAAGCGAATCTCCTCTTATCCAAGGCCATACCGGTGCGTCTTGAGGAAATTGCGCGGCTTGAAGAGCTCAAAGCTCAGAGTAAGGAGCTTGCGCGGCAGGGGTTGTCACAGAGGGCAACTTTGGCGGAGGCCGAAGCTCGTCTGGCTCAGGCGGAAGATTTCAATGAGGCTGAGCTGAGGTCGCAAGCGCTTGCCCAGGCTGCTGACGACAGGAAGACGAGGCTAAACACCCTCGGAGAGCGGCTCAGATCGTACATTGTATGCTTGTAACTCTATGCACTTTATCCTTTTGAAATGAATGAAAATTCTTTCTCCTTTTGTCGAATCTTCAATCTTGTTCTTCTTTTCGATTCCGAATTATAGTGCAATTCCTTGAGAACATAATTCTTGTTGGGTTGGATAATGAGACTTGGCTATATGTCAGTTCAGAGGTCGCAATGACATAACTGGTTGAGACGCCTCCAAGCTCGAAGCTAGCCCTTAGCGGGGCTAAAAAGAGGGGGGTACTTGCCTTTTGTAGATGTCAGCAAGTATCGGGATTGAGACTTGGCTGTCCGCTGGTTCAGAGGTCGCAATGACATAACTGATTGAGACGCCACCAAGTTTCAAAGAAGGTGATACTTATCTTTTGTAAATGTCAATAAGTATCGAGACCTGTCTTTTGTAAATGTCGACAGGGCTCGGGGTTGAGACTTAGCTGTCAGCTGGTTCAGAGGTCGCAATGACATAACCGGATGAGACGCCACCAAGCTCAAGGTTGGTGATACTTATCTTTTGTAAATATCATAAGTATCGAGACCTGTCTTTTATAAATGTCAACAGGGCTCGGGGTTGAGACTTAGCTGTCTGCTGGTTCAGAGGTCGCGATGACATAACCGGATGAGACGCCACCAGCTTCAAAAATTGGTGATACTTATCTTTTGTAAATGTCAATAAGTATCGAGACCTGTCTTTTGTAAATGTCAACAGAGCTCGAAGTTGAGACTTAGCTGTCTGCTGGTTCAGAGGTCGCAATGACATAACCGGATGAGACGCCACCAAGCTTCAAAAATTGGTGATACTTATCTTTTGTAAATGTCAATAAGTATCGAGACCTGTCTTTTGTAAATGTCAACAGGGCTCGGAGTTGAGACTTAGCTGTCTGCTGGTTCAGAGGTCGCAATGACATAACCGGATTAGACGCCACCAAGCTTCAAAAATTGGTGATACTTATCTTTTATAAATGTCAATAAGTATCGAGACCTGCCTTTTGTAAATGTCAACAGGGCTCGGGGTTGAGACTTAGCTGTCTGCTGGTTCAGAGGTCGCAATGACATAACCGGATGAGACGCCACCAAGCTCAAGGTTGGTGATACTCGTCTTTTGTAAATGTCAACGAGTATCGAGACCTGTCTTTTGTAAATGTCAACAGGGCTCGGAGTTGAGACTTAGCTGTCTGCTGGTTCAGAGGTCGCAATGACATAACCGGATGAGACGCCACCAAGCTTCAAAAATTGGTGATACTTATCTTTTGTAAATGTCAATAAGTATCGAGACCTGTCTTTTGTAAATGTCAACAGGGCTCGGGGTTGAGACTTAGTTGTCTGCTGGTTCAGAGGTCGCAATGACATAACCGGATGAGACGCCACCAAGCTCAAGGTTGGTGATACTCGTCTTTTTGTAAATGTCAACGAGTATCGAGACCTGTCTTTTGTAAATGTCAACAGGGCTCGAGGTTGAGACTTAGCTGTCTGCTAGTTCAGAGGTCGCAATGACATAACCGGATGAGAAGCCACCAAGCTCAAGGTTGGTGATACTTGTCTTTTGTAGATGTCAACAAGTATCGAGTTTGTAGTGGAATTTGGGAGAAATCTCGTTTTTTACGGGGAGAAACGAGGGAATCACTGTCATAGGTTTAATGTTAACGTAACAGCGAAATGTATATGCGGTCTTACCATTCTATGGATGAGAATTGGTAAGTGACTTTGGAGGTCTCGTTCTCACGAGGAGAAATGAGGGGACTGCTGTCATAGGTTTAATGTTAACATAACAGCGGAATATATGTTGCCTTAACATCCTATGGATGAGAATTGGTAAGTGATTTTGGAGAGGGAATCAAATGGGAACTGGTCCCTTAGGATTTTTAGCAAATCCCCATCTGTCAACGGGTTTGATATGCCTTTACCAACTACCGTTTGAATTGGGCTAGCCATGCTTTTCCCCTCAGCATGATGAGTTGTCGAGGACTTATGTTGGGCTTACAGGCCAACATTTTCCTCTATCCTTAATCGTTAAGGATATTGGATTATCGAGTTAATGTCTGCATAACCCTGACTCTCCTTTAGGATAACCGGTGCACGGCCAGGTTCCTGTTGGTTTTCGGCTGTATGACCTCACTTGGAGGAAGAGAAAGGCTCTCTTTGTGTGTGCTTCGGGCACGGAGATCTTGATCAGAGGTGTAGTGTTAACTTGATCAGGAGAAGGACCCTTGATTAAGGATAATACTTCTTTAAGAACTTGCCATTGATCGGCATCATGAGTAGGTCGCCATCTGAGGTCATAAGGCGGTATGCTCCGTTTGAATAGACTGTTTCTATCACAAACGGTCCTTCCCATTTAGGCTGAAATTTGCCTTTGGTCTTGTGCGTCATAATCATCGGTCGTCTGACGGCTAAGACCAGGTCTCCTTTCTGGAAGACTCTCTGTTTGACCTTCTTATTGAAGGCTTTTGAGATCCGAGCTTGATATAGCTCGATATGCTGCTGAGCTTGTAGTCGCTTTTCGTCCAAAGCTTCGAGCTCTTGAAGGCGTAGGCGATCATTATCCTCTGATGTGGTTTTAGTAATCAGAGCTATACGCAACGATGGCATCTGGATTTCCAATGGGAGGACTGCTTCGCACCCATATACCAGGGAAAAAGGCGTATTGCCTGTCGGTGTCCGCACCGTGGTTCGGTAGGTCCAAAGACTGTAACGCCCCGATCCCGTAGGTACGGGGACGTTATGGCGACGTACATACGCGAGGTGAAAACACGCTCACGCGTACATTAAGCCTCAGTACAGTACATAACCTCCAAATAGACATGGGTCCCAGCATGAAATAAGTACAAGAATACCTACAGAAATAGGTCAGCGATCATAACAGATATGAAAATAGGGACAGATAAAATAACAGAAATAAATGCCCAAGATACCTATGAATAGGCTAGATGAGGAATCCCCTATGTGACTCCCATGCACTCTCTGCTACTCCGAGAACTCGGATCTCCAATCTGGGCACGCAAACCCAGGGTCGTCAGAAAGCGACCTAGTGAGTGGTAAAATGAAGGAGGCAGTAATATATACTATAGTACTACAAGCACGATACTAATATATAATGATGTGGTAAACATGATATCATATAATAATAAGTAGAAATATATAAACATGAAAGTAGTGAAAAGATATAAACATGTCATCTTTTAATACCATCACTACCTAGCCGGTTATCATCTGGTCATATCTATAGTCGTGTCCAGTTTATATATAATATATAATAAATAAGATTATCTAGTGGTGACGTAATAGACATGAACATGGTCGTGGTGACGTGATAGAGGTGAACATGTAGATGGACATATGTCTGTAACAATAAAATATATGCAATGCAGAACATGCAAAGTATGCCACTACATACAGTGTAACATGTAACAGGTAATGTAACAAAGTATACATGTGCATGAGTAGTAGGTCACTATAGAAAGTGTAACAGGAAACATGTACCGTATCAATGTATACATGTAACATGATAGCAGATAAATGATCTAAACATGTATCGGGCAAGTCATGTCAAAGTCATGTCATTTGTACAATAGTAGCAATCAGTACCACTTGGTAATTTTAATTACTCTCTTCCAGTGTCCCATACCACTGGCAGTTCATACTGGAGCCCGCACTCCAGTCGAACCCATCCGGACATGGCATACGGGTACCATTATCCAAACGAGAGAGTAACCAAATAACAAGTGTTTCCGACGTCCATCATTGTGTAAACTGTTTTATTATGTTAATTGGAAACCCATGGTCGAGGAGTTCTTATCGGGTGGATGTATCCCGTGCATACCCGGGATCACGGCCTTAAACAAGCCCCTGGCTGCCAGGACCAGGGCCCCTCCGCTAAGAGGGGAGCATGAATCAAGTAACAAGAGCTCATGGAGCAATTGGTAGGAAGCCCTACCGTCCCCTGCAGTGGGACTAACAATATGGATCCAGTACATCACCCGATAAGATCTAATCAACCGTCAAGTCTCCCCCATACCCAAGTTAGTTTTGTGAACTGATATGTCAAATATACAATGTAACGAGAACCAATACAGTACATGATACGGGTAACATGATAACTGGACCTGAGCTTTGTTGATAGCATAGAACAATATAACGAGAAACGGGAACAATATAACATGAACAATATCACGAGAACAATGTAACAAGAACAATAGATGTGGGATTCCACATATCGCATATCAACAGCTCTCATGTCTAGTATCGGGAAATCCATATCAGTAACAGGAACCAATCATATATCATGGATACGATAACATGGAACAATAATACATGAAATAGGCATAATAATCCATATGACAGGTATATAGAGAAACCATATAAGCATGTGTCACAGGGAAGCATGACATGCATGTGTAACAGTGATATGTATACACGACATGCAAGTGTAACAGTAATATGTAAACATGACATGCAGGTGTAATAGTAATATGTAAACATGACATGCAGGTGTAACAGTAATATGTGAACATAACATAATATGAGATATGGTAGTCCGTGCATTGGTCTAGCCATGTACCAGTGTAACATAGTTGTGTAGCCCTCAGCCGTGTAACCTATATGCGTAGCACTAACACATGTAATAATAGTAGTCCGTGTCTCGTGTAATACCATGTTCTGTGAATTACAGTAACAGTGTTTAGCATGCATGTCTCGTGACAGGGTAGGGTCATAGACCAATTATATGACATAAGGGTGTCCATGACTATGGTGCCGAATAACAGTGGCTGTGCAGGTCCGATGATTGTGTCCGAGTTGTCTATGTCAGTAATTATTGTTACTATTATTACCTCATATAACATCAGGAAGTACCTAGCAACCTTCTAGATTATTCTTATTAAAATGCTTGGCCAATTATTATCAATTAATATTTACCATTATTTATCCACAATCAAGATCTATCAATCCATTACACTAAACATAGAAAAATATAATTTATAAAAGAAAAACACTCACTAACTGGCCATATGACTGTAGCTCTCGTTCCCACGATCGCAACAGATCCAGAATCGCCCGAATCGGAGTCCGATGCTCCCGATACCGCCCGAATACCAAAACCGATATAAAAAGGTTAGATATGCAATAACAGAAATTATTCAGGGGGCTAAATGTAATTTTACAGGGGCCTAAAAGTAATTAATATTTTTACAGGGGCTAAAATGAAAGATTACCTTTAACGGGTCGGATCCGGGTGTAATCGGGTCGGGTCTGGACCAAACCCAAACCCATATCCAACAGAGCCATCAGCAGCAGCAGCGTGCGCTGCTGCTGCCGCCGCTCGCGCGCGCGCCCGTCCGTGCGTGGCCGCCGCCTGTGCGCGGGCCGCCACCCGCGTGCCTCGCCGGCGCGGCCTCACCGCCGGCGCCGGCGCCACCCCGGCGCTCGTGGCCGCCGGGCCCCATCTGCCAGAGAAAGAGCGGGAGAGAGATAGAGGTGGGGGCTGGTGCGCCCCCACCTGCGCCGCCCGGCCTGGCGGCCGACTTCCCTCGCCGCCGGTTGGCCTGGCCGGCCTCTGGCACCGCCGGCCTGGCCTGCCGGCCTCCGGCGTGCCGCTGGCGTGCCGCCGGCGTCCACCAGAGAGGGTGAGTGTAGAGAGAGAGCAGGAGTAGGGGAGTGAGAGAGAGGGGAAAAGAGGAGAGAGGTTATAGAGAGAGAGGGTTTAGAGAGAGAGAGTTTGGAAGAGTGAGAGAGGATAGAGGAGAGAGAGAGAGAGGAGAGGAATTAAAGGAGGGGGAGTCGGTGGTGCACAGTAGGGCGGTGGAGAGGGCTCTCTGGAAGGAGCCAGAGAAGAAGAGAAAAGAAAAGAAAAGAAAGAGAAAAAGAAAAATAATAATTTAATATTATTTTAATAGGGCCAAAATTCAACTAGCTCCGAACGGTGTCCAAAAATTACAGAAAAATAGAGAATAATACGCTGAGACGTAATATGAAGACGGTTTGTCAAAACTCAATCCGGATTGCAAATTAAAAATCTTGGAAGCTGTCGCCGATACGGGCGATACCGGTTTGGCCAGATTTTCGATAAATTCGGAAAAATCCCCAAAAATACCCAAACGTAGCTCATGTGATTCTAAGACATACGGTGAAAGCGGATTCTCAAAATATGACTCCGTTTGTGAAATAAAAATCAGAAGGGCCGTTATCGGTATCAGTCGACACCGACTACGGAGATTTTAAAAAATAATCCAGAAAAATTTCAGAAAATCCTAAAAAATCTAGAATATTAGAAAATAATTTTAGAAACTGAAATTGGCTCAATCGGACTACTACAGAGATCAAATCAATTTTGTACGTCGTATCGCGTACCGATACTGTGATACGTACACCGGGGATCAGGGTATTACATTTCTCCCCACCTTACAAAAAATTGCGTCCTCGCAATTTCAATCAGGCGTGAGAACATTATTTTCAACCCCAAAGCCGAAATGTTATGGGTCCACGACACTTCCGCTGCGCACTCTGCTATTTAGAAGGAACCCGGGATGAAGAAATTTGGTAGCGAATGAATCCTAACGGATGGGAAACAAGACGATGCAAGGAAAATGAGAAGAAAATCGGATGTTTTGGTTGACAACTGAAAGGAAGGAAGGAATACAAATAGAGTCAAGGAATGAATGGTCAAGGTCATGGTATTCTTGTACTTGTTGCTGGAATCTGATTGTACTGTTGGTAAGAGCCCAAGCATTGACCCAGGTGGTTACCCACACCAGGTGTGAACCTAGGCTCTGATACCATTATGTAACGCCCCGATCCCGTAGGTACGGGGACGTTATGGCGACGTACATACGCGAGGTGAAAACACGCTCACGCGTACGTTAAGCCTCAGTACAGTACATAACCTCCAAATAGACATGGGTCCCAGCATGAAATAAGTACAAGAATACCTGCAGAAATAGGTCAGCGATCATAACAGATATGAAAAATAGGGACAGATAAAATAACAGAAATAAATGCCCAAGATACATATGAATAGGCTAGATGAGGAATCCCCTATGTGACTCCCATGCACTCTCTGCTACTCGAGAACTCGGATCTCCAATCTGGGCACGCAAACCCAGGGTCGTCAGAAAGCGACCTCGTGAGTGGTAAAATGAAGGAGGCAGTAATATATACTATAATACTACAAGCACGATACTAATATATAATGATGTGGTAAACATGATATCATATAATAATAAGTAGAAATATATAAACATGAAAGTAGTGAAAGATATAAACATGTCATCTTTTAATACCATCACTACCTAGCCGGTTATCATCTGGTCATATCTATAGTCGTGTCCAGTTTATATATAATATATAATAAATAAGATTATCTAGTGGTGACGTAATAGACATGAACATGGTCGTGGTGACGTGATAGAGGTGAACATGTAGATGGACATATGTCTGTAACAATAAATATATGCAATGCAGAACATGCAAAGTATGCCACTACATACAGTGTAACATGTACCAGGTAATGTAACAAAGTATACATGTGCATGAGTAGTAGGTCACTATAGAAAGTGTAACAGGAAACATGTACCGTATCAATGTATACATGTAACATGATAGCAGATAAATGATCTAAACATGTATCGGGCAAGTCATGTCAAAGTCATGTCATTTGTACAATAGTAGCAATCAGTACCACTTGGTAATTTTAATTACTCTCTTCCAGTGTCCCATACCACTGGCAGTTCATACTGGAGCCCGCACTCCAGTCGAACCCATCCGGATATGGCATA
The DNA here is from genome assembly GCA_038442645.1 of Agave tequilana. NCBI lineage: Eukaryota > Viridiplantae > Streptophyta > Magnoliopsida > Asparagales > Asparagaceae > Agave > Agave tequilana. The sequence goes on from JAVJIF010003065.1 coordinate 411,693, forward strand.
CGGGTACCATTATCCAAACGAGAGAGTAACCAAATAACAAGTGTTTCCGACATCCACCATTGTGTATACTGTTTTATTATGTTAATTGGAAACCCATGGTCGAGGAGTTCTTATCGGGTGGATGTATCCCGTGCATACCCGGGATCACGGCCTTAAACAAGCCCCTGGCTGCCAGGACCAGGGCCCTCCGCTAAGAGGGGAGCATGAATCAAGTAACAAGAGCTCATGGAGCAATGGTAGGAAGCCCTACCGTCCCCTGCAGTGGGACTAACAATATGGATCCAGTACATCACCCGATAAGATCTAATCAACCGTCAAGTCTCCCCCATACCCAAGTTAGTTTTGTGAACTGATATGTCAAATATACAATGTAACGAGAACCAATACAGTACATGATACGGGTAACATGATAACTGGACCTGAGCTTTGTTGATAGCATAGAACAATATAACGAGAAACGGGAACAATATAACATGAACAATATCACGAGAACAATGTAACAAGAACAATAGATGTGGGATTCCACATATCGCATATCAACAGCTCTCATGTCCAGTATCGGGAAATCCATATCAGTAACAGGAACCAATCATATATCATGGATACGATAACATGGAACAATAATACATGAAAATAGGCATAATAATCCATATGACAGGTATATAGAGAAACCATA